>JARHVA010001962.1:2485000-2923863 GCA_037957365.1 Torreya grandis | reverse complement strand
CCACTTTTAGAAGATTCTAAGTGACTAAGAATGAAAACAATGCATATATAAGCAATTATGAATACATTCCATCTAGATCCAATAATTAAACATATCCCTAGCTAGTTTTGGGATGTTCTAAAAGTAGTGAATTATGAAGGCAATTTTTTGATCCAACAAAGGGAATTTCATGCCACATTTCAAGAAGTTTCATGACTTGGGGTGACACTTATGCTTCCTAACCTTTACATGATCAGTTTCAAATTATCTTCCATTGCACATGTAACTAATTTTTATTAGATTTTACAAGTTTCCTTGTGACCTTTGGACTTCTCTCTCTCTCTCTCTCTCTCTCTCTCTCCTCTCTCTCTCTCTCTCTCTCTCTCTCTCTCTCTCTCCATCTCTCTCTCTCTCTCTCTCTCTCTCTCTCTCTCTCTCTCTCTCTCTCTCTCTCTCTCTCTCTCTCTCTCTCTTCTCTCTCTCTCTCTCTCCTCTCTCTCTCTCTCTCAAGTTCTATAAGAACTAGACATTTTGGCCTTTGTAAAATATGCTCCACCTAAGTATGGTGAATACTTTCTCATTTGAATACCATGGATCAATAAATAATTTTTACCTCTTCCATGATTATTCATAGTGTTTTCACTTGAAGTATTGATCTTGATCATGTGATGACTATTTTGTGTCCTTAGCATTATTATCTCATTGTCCTACCTATTTGAAGTTTTAAAGCTTCTTCTTACAAGTCAAGTGAAGTGTTTTATGATGTGTCAAGGTTGAGTGAGTTAGTGTATTAAAATAGTGCCATTCTAGGCCTCTTATCTAGTCTTCCTAGACTAAACATTTGTCATAACCTCATAATGAAATATTGATGTGAGAATATTTAGATTGGAGAAGTGTATGTTTATTTAGTCTCTTGATCTCATGTGTGACATGAAATTGGTTGCTATTCATCAATTATTTTGGTGTATCACCTCCTTTAGGATAGTTTACTTTGAATTTTATCTCTCCCTTTTCCATTTCAAACATAGGTGTAGTAGTGATCCAAAAGTGGTACATCAAGGGAGCGAGCCCTATCTAGAGATTCACCTCATTCTTAGGCTACCCACAACCTAGAGGTGTTTTAATTGTGCCACTTGGATGAGGAGAGCTGAGACATCTCCTCAAAGGTTACAAATCTAAGTGATAACAAGAATATCATACTAGGTATAAAAATAACCTCAAAATCTCTCATTTTATTCTAGTTTATGGATTATATCCAATCATACTTATCACCCTCAAGATGACAACTTATACGTTCATATAGCAGTTTATGGAACCAAATGACAAGGTAAGTTATAGACTCTAGGGATTGACTCAATTAGAGGAAGCCTAAGATGAATATTTTTTGAGATTTATCAAACATCAAGACATAATCAAGAGGTGGTTTGACAAAAGGAAAAAGATCAAGACCTTTAGAATCTTAAAACTGGTCCTAATGTGGGACAAGGGTCTTTAAAAAAAAGGACAAGATTAGAAAATTTATCCCTTCTAGATCAGCTTGTACCAAATCACCAAAATCTTGGTTCATAATGAATTTTGCCTCAAATATATTAAGCTGAATGAGATACCACTTCTAGTGAACCGGTAGTTCTTGAAACACTATTTATCAGTTACCCACTCCAATATAATTTTTGAGTAATTTGGGTAAGATGTGGTAATGATATATTAAATAAATTTACTTTAGTTTTATGTTTGATTTTATCATGTGTTTATTTCTATTTTTTGATTTTATTTTTTTATATTTTGACTCTCCATTCCCTTTTTTATTTTATGGCATTCTTATGATGCCTGACCCTTATAATTAACTACAATTAGTGAATGAAACCTGAGATTGTTGTTAACGAGCTAGACGACCCAAGTTGAAATCTTCAATCTAAGTAATTATAGGATAGTAAAGGAAAATTTTATTATCCTAGATCTTAGAGGCTAAGGATTATAAGAGAAATAGGTGGATTTTATAATAGTTTACATTCTAATAGAGACATCAAGTTGCACTTGAAACAATGACTTAAGAAGATATTAGATTATTCAAGTTGATCAAGGATTGGTTGATTGTTCATAAATTCCTCCTAATCCATTCACCCTTGGCTTGGTCCTAAACCATCAGTGGATAAGACTAATAAATAATAATCTTTTTGTTATAATCTTAGAAAAGAATAAAGAAAGTTACATAATCTAAATTTTAAGTCTACTTCGAAAGGGTTATATAGGCAATCTCCACCATAAGATTTTTGGTCTAGCTAGAAGTGGAGAAAGGTCATGAATCAAAATATAAGCATTTTTTTTAAGGATATGGATGCCCATCTAGAAATATATCAATACCCTAGCCATCCCCCCAATCCATCAAACCACTGATTCCCTAAAATAAGTCTAAAAACTAATCTATCTTTGATTACTCAAATATAATGTAAGAGTAAATTAGAAATGAAAATCACTTCTCACACACACTGGTGACTATTTATGGGGTGGAATATTAGTATACCACTTTCTATTCTAAGACTTTAGTGCCTTATCATTTCTATGGACAATAAAGACACCTTATACAATCTCTATGATGAGTAAAGAAAGAAGAAGAAATAGGTAAGGTTCTAAGTGCTTCTTATCACTTTCATTTTAGAAGTCACCATTTATTGTGGCCAACATGCCCCCTTTTATTTGAAATGAATGACCCCTTTAAAAATATAGCATAAACTATAGCTTTAGGGTCCTTTCCTTTATGCTTGATGGTAATTCTTGATCAAACTTTCAGAAGATACACCACCTTGATTTCCCCAAGTAGTAACAAGCCTCTTTTATCTATCTTTAAAATTAAGGAGTGTTTGTTATTTTTATAAAACATGGCACTAATAATGAAAGATAGTTTTCACTTACATCTCATAGATTCCATTTCCCTTCCTAGAGAAAAATAATCATTTCTCTCTATGGAAAAAATAGATCTTTGTATTTGACAAGTGAGTTTTAATGTGTCATATTCTTTTTATCTTTATTACTTAGTCATTTTTATGAATTTCACACATTTAAATTGAATGGTAAGGTGTTCAATCAACAAAAATTATAATGGATAGTCCCCCATACTTGTTATAGATATCAAAGCTCAAGAAAGCCTAGCTAAATGGGAAGGTGCCACATCACCATGAGTTAGAGTGGCTAGTCACCTAGATGTATAAGAAATGTTAGAGACTAAGAGAGCTTAACCAAATGGGAAGGTGACACATCACCAAATATTATAATGGATAGTCACTTAGACCAATCAGAGCTTGGAAAAATGGGAAGACATCAAATCACCATGAGTCAAACTAGGCAGTCTCTCAGACTTATGAGATATGTTAGAGCTTGAGAGAACCTAATTGATTGGGAAGGCACCATGTCACAAAATTTTAGAATGGCCAATCTTCTAGATGTGTCAGATAAGTTAGACCTTGGGAGAACATGGTCAAATGGGAAGGTACCACCTCACCATGAGTTAGAATGGCCAGTCCCCTAGACCTATCAAAGATGTCAGAGCCTAGGAATGTTAAAATAAATAGTAAAGAATCACATTATTGAATGTCAAAATGACCAATCCCCTAGACTTATCAAATATGTTAGGGCCCAAGAGATCTTGAACAAATGGAAAGGTAGTTTGTTGGTGAATGTTAGAATGGCCAGTCCCTTAGACATAGTAGATATGTTAGAGCCTAGGAGAGCCCAACTAAATGGGAAGGTGCCACAGTGCCATGAGTCATAATGTCTAGTCCCTAGACCTATCAAAGATGTTATAGCCTAAGAGAGTATAACCAAATGGGAATGCAACACATCATTGAATGTCAGAATTCTTTGTCCACAAAACCTATCAGAGATGTCAAGGCCTGGGAGATCTTGATATAATGGGAAAGAACCGCATCATTGAATGTCAAAGTAAATAGTACCCTAAACCTACCAAATATGTCATATCCTAGGAGAGCCTAGATGAATAGGAAGGCAACACATCATTAAGAGTCAAAATACTTGAATAAATTATGTAAACAATTTAGAATCCACCTAAGGCTCTTAGAAGATCTATATAAAGTATGAATAAAACTAAAAATCTAATATAGATGTGCCACATGTCCTTAAGTGACACATCACCAAACCTACAAGAATGATATGAGGTATAGAGCCATGTATAAGTGTAAACCATCAATGGTAAGACCAATGAGAAGATGACATGTATTAAAAAGTAGGAGCTATCCAATAAGCCTCTAAGAGATGTAATAACATTCCCACCATGCACTAAAAATTAATAGAATAGGACGCTAGACTCAATTGGATAGATTTAAAAATATATCATCACCATTACTATCTCTAACTAGTAGTAGAGGATCATGGGATACAAATTCAATTCTAGATTTAAAAATAAAGGGGTGAAATCTATCCACTAACTCAAATTCAAATTCACAATTGAGCCACCAAACACCATTAATATAGGGTGATGCATGCATGTACTTATAAGGCATAAGGGAATCATATTAATGGTTACCATTGCTAACTTCAAAAAATATAAAAATACTTACTTTCAAAATTCTATATATCCCCTATATATTATTCTTCTTATACTCAACTCTCCCTAAATTTGCCCTCCATCCTACACCAATGGTTGCTACATCCTCAAACCCAAAGGCTAAACCTAATTATTGAGACACTACCTTCCCTAGTAGATTGACTAAATAAAAGCACTAAAATGATATATTCAAAGCAATTAAGTAGGTTCCCAAATATTCTATTGAAGATAATGACCATTAATATGACTATTAGGATACCCTTAGGTCATATAAGAAGTGCAAACTCCATAAAGATGTAACCAAACTATAGGAATTTCCTTATGCCCATTTATTAGGAGACATAATACATAAGGCCATATGCATGAAAGATGGGGATAATGAATATGTGTGCTCACCCAAATCTTATCACTAGATTAATGATATATCTTGGAATGCCTTCAAGGTGTACTATTCCCTTCCAATCTTATCTTTCTCCTACGATGTAGTGGTAGTATCAATCTGGATGAGCACATACTGATCTATGATGTCTTCCATGATTGGGTTGATAAACCTAACTCCAAGTGGGTTAATAAAGAGAAAATTAATGCTTACATAGTTTACACCTTCTAGGATGAGTTTTAAGTAGCCATGATTCTACTAAACTCATTATTTTTGGACCCAGATTGCCAACATGTTAATGAGTTATGGGTACCTCTCCTACACATGGTCATGACATGCTTAGATGTAACAAACATGGGGGGATTTATCAACTTCAAGTTGTTCCTTTCCATCATGGATGTCCAAGCCAAAGGGGACTTATACATGATGAGCTACCTACTATATTCAATCTATGGGATGCTCTTATTTAGGCCTTTGGCCTTTCCTACATGGGTTCCTAATGGCCTAGTGGTCCACATGGTATTTTTAAACTTATATAGCCACCAGTTCCAATAATATATATAGGATGTTTGTAAACACTTCTACTCCATGTATACCATGCCATTAATGAATCTCTAATGCCCCAACTCTCAAAGGTAATTTGAGACTATATCATAGCTATTGGGGACTATTGGTTATACAAGGATGACATAGTGATCTAGATTATAAGATTTCTTAAATATCCCCTCTACTTGCCATATTATATCCTTGACCACATATAAAAATAGGATATCACTTATCAACTTGTAGATGGCATCTTTAGGTTTTGCATGCAGTGTTAGTGTAAAGTGTTCCTAAAGATCCTAATCATCATACAACACCATGGCTATAAGACCTTCCCCTGATATAGAAGATGGTAAGCAGGTGATATTCATTTAAACTTGAAAATTTTAATGTTTATAAATGAGACCATAAAGGGTTGATTTGAGCCAATTTGGAATAATACTCAACTCACCCCAACATTAACTATGGCCATCAAGCCAAAGATGATGATGAGCTCTATTTAAATTCCACTAGTGACCATAAGGTGCTATCTTAGATAACAAATAAGAATAATAAGGGGAAGAAGGTTCAATAAGGCCCCTCCATGCCTCTTCCTATTCTTTCTTTATTCATGGAGGACCCAACTCTAATAGCTCTGGCCATCTCCCAAAGGATCCTATAAGGTATCCCACCACCTTATCCCCCTCAAGATCTATCTCCAACTCTAGATCCAATTCCTCTAGTATATCTTACTCATCATGATATAAATCCATCTCCACCTCATCTATTTATTCCTCATGACATGGATTCACCCCCTTTGGTATCCCTAATAACCAAGTCCTGGTAAAGCTAGACCCAAACTATATGATGCCAAGTACCTTAGGCATATCTTGCTCAACCATCAACACTTTAGCCCTGGGGCACACAACCCATAACGTTAAATGTTTTTGGTAACTAAGGGAAAGCCTTAAATGATTCACCCAATAGGAACCTATCTATGTTCCCTCACTCACTCCTCCATCTCTCCCTATTTCCATTCCACACTCACTCCCACTACGTTCCAAATCCTAGTTCTGGTGCATACTATTTTTGTTTCAATCCCATGGGTTCCCAAGTGGTGTTTCCCTTGTTTCTCATTACTCCCCCTCCATATTTTTCCAAAGTTCCTTTGTAATCAATACCTTATAACATCCTTACTTATTCATTCCCTTCTACTCCTCCCATCTCATAATTTAGAGTCTTCTTAGTGCCTCCCTTGGGTATGCCTTTAGCAGTAAGGGACTACAAACTTCAAGAACATATCGATTCCATCAAGGACATTATAAATCCCTAATTTATTTATCATGGTTCTCCCCTCTGTATATAAAATTACTCTATCATCAATCCATATGGCCCCTACCATCCTAGTCAGACCATCTCCTATAGTACCTAAAGTCAACATAGGAAAGAGGCCAAAAAATAAATATAAGGCAACCCATACTATATCTCTAGACCAAATTCCTTCTACTCTATCTCAACCTCCTCTTTAGGACTCAAAATATCCTCCATCCCCAATATAAACATCTCAACATCTACCTCCTTGACCCCCTATATCCCTTACCCAAGGCCCCATGGGACTCACCTTTATCCAACCCATATCTTCCCTATTGTTCTATGAACTATTCTTAGGTGCAATTCTACCTCAAGGTAATCTCACTTAATAACAATGGTGGGAAAAAATTTCCCATGGGCCTCTCCTTTCATTACCCCTCCTTTCACTCCCATACCCCCTCCACCTCCACTCTTTTCCTCTTTCATGCCTTCCACTACCTCTATATCCCCTCCACCTCATCCTTCACCCCTTACCACAATTTTAGCTACACCTAATACACACTTGTATCTTGAGGGATGGTATCTAGGTTACAATAACCATAGATGGATATCAAGGGTTTCCCATATATATAGTGGAGTTTTGACTGAGCCTGCAAGAGAATGAAGATGACACTCACATTAAAATTTATCTAAGATGGGACCTAGTGATATGTCAAACCCATCATAATTTGATCTACCTTAATAAGATGAGGAATTATACCAAGGAAGAGAAGATGTATAAGTACCCATTATCCATCCTTTGAGCTACCCATGCCATGTATAATATGCTCTTCAATGATATGAAAAGACAAGTCTAGACTCTTGAAGCATAAGTGAAGAGCATGTTCCTAGTTAGACTAATTGGGCAAGTTAAAGATTCCCTCCAAATACTTTTCTCAATACTTGGGAAAGTGGTGGAGACTCTAGATGAGACTAATACACTTATATAGTGGATGCAAGACTACATGGGGATCATTATAGATATCAATTGGAAATGCCAAAAACTATAGGTGGTGATCAATAATGAAATGTTCTTAGAACTCAAACTGATGCCAACCTTAGACTTGGGGTTATACAAAACATATTCTAGGAACATGAGAGTTGTAATAGAGGAGTAGTTGGCCTTGGCCCACACTAATAAAGGACCCTTAGAAGAGTGTGAGAAGAAGATATTAACCTACTTCAAGGAGGTCAATATCTCTATGTTATTCTACCCATATTCCACCTTCTCAACCAAGGGGAATTTAGAGTTTATTTGGGTTAATTTGAATAGGTTATGAGGGAAAAGGTGGCTAAGGCAAACTAGGAAGGGGCTTAGGTACTACCTGGTTTATCAATTGATTTCATGATGAGTAACAACCAAGTATCTAGAGTCCAAGCATTAATGGAAGAACCATTCCAAGCCTCATAAAGACTAGTAGCTCAGGCCAAGGTAATCTTTTAGGAGATTCTAATGAACTTGGCCAAGATATACAAGGAATACCTCATGGAAACCACGTTAGAAGCTTGGAGTGCCCAATCAAATCACTTAGGAGCTATCCCATCTCAACTACCTCCTCATGTCAACTAGTGGTCCCCCATAGATCTATTATAGGTTTGTATGGATTATTTTGTTTAAATTTTAAAATATAGTTATAGCCATAATGAGTATATATCATGGCCCAATATGGGATTCTCATACTTTTTAGAGGTGATCCCTAATCCTTATCAATGTAAGGAATAACCTTTTATATTTTAGGGGTCAACTAAAATTTCTTAAAAGTGTCATTTGATTACTTATAGGATTTCACCTATTTTTCCTTCATCACTTTAGACTGTAAAAGTGGCCTAGATCAATTATTATAACACCATTTTACTCTTTTAATGAATTTAATCTCTATTTTTTGTAAAAGGGTCTTTTCTATGTTTCAATTTTCTTTCATCTCCATGTTTAAATGATCATCAATTTTAGGTTAATTTTATTAACACTTTATTTCTTTATGTATGTTGTGGCTATGATGTTCTGAGATATTATAATATTTATTTTAGTTCTTTCATTTATACTTTGGCAGTGCTGATAATTTGTGTCAAGCTACAAATTGTCATATGGATTTTTTGTGTTTTCAATAATAAACCCCTAACACTCATCATTAGTGAGAAATTACATTTAATGCATACTCCTAGTTTATTTATAATCTTCCCACTATATGTTATTAGAGGTATAACTCTAGTGAAAATTGATATATAGTGGTATAATTATGGTAGAGTCACTTGGTTTCACGACCAGTGCATTGAATTCATTTTAGACCTAGAGGCTTCGCTTATCTACCTTACCCTTCCATATATTTTGTGTTTATTCTTTGTGCATTGGTGTTCTAATGGATTTTAAATGTGGATAACATTATGATTATCACACCAAAGTATTGCCAGTTGGGTCTATAAGAATAAAAATAAAAAATCAAGTGCCAAATTCAAACTAGCTTAGGTTAACAGTGATATCTCCACTTTAATTATATTTAGTATAAAAATTAATAATAGTTTATTTAATGCAATAACAAGTCATGAGTCCTACCCCAAGATGATAAATGTATCCTACTATTTCATTACATTTGTCTAGATCTCATACCCAATCATTTTCTATGCAACCTACAATTGTTGTTTTGAATACAAAAGTGTAACTAGAAATTAAGGCTTTAATAACTAACAAGTACTTAATCCCATAATTCTTAATACCAAAAAGACACATTAGAATGAATTTTTATCTTTTTAGTTATTGTCATGGGGATATTGACAGTGGTATGTTATCAGGGTCATAAAAAGGAAAGATTGAGTTGAGTATAATTCAAGTATATAATAATTACAACCAATTCATTATAGAGTGTACCATAAATTTATGGAGAAGAAAACTTGGGGGAAAAATTCACTCTAGACTGATAAGGAGTCAAGGTAGACTTGATTTTTTTGATATTAAATAAGCATAGAATATCTTGAGCATACTTGGACTAATTGAAAAAAATTACTTTCACAAACTATGGGATCTAAACTATAATGATAAAATATAGAAATCCAATTTGGTCATCTAAAATTAATTCTTAACTATTTTTTCACATCATGAATTTATTTTATGGAACTCCCTATACTAATTAAGTCATCAACATAGAGGATCTAAACTTATAGTCTCATGTTTACTCTCTTTGTGTAGGTTGTAGGGTTAAAGCGACTCTAAGTAAAATGATAGTTAACTCATAACATGTTTATATTCTTATACCAAGATAAATTAGTTTCATTCAAACCATAAAATGACTTTTTTAATTTTCACACATAGTTAGAGTTTTGGCTATTGATGGACATAGGAGGTTGGGACATGTATATTTATTATTATAAGTCTCCAAGATTTTTAATGTCCATTTTATGTAATTTAAACCCTTATGTTTCAGCCAAGGAAATTAATATCCTAATTTAATTCATATTACAAATTTGATTAAAGTTTTTATGATAGTCAACATCTTCTACCTATGAAAAACCTTTTTCTATAATCTGAGATTTATACGTATCAATTGACCTATTTATTGCATACTTAGTGAAATATACCCACTTGCACCTCATTAGTTTTATTCATTTTAGAATTGGAAAAAGTCTCAAGTTTTATTTTTATTAAGATAAATGCATTATTATTTCATAACTAATTTCCATTCATTATGATTATAAGCCTCATGGAATGTCTCTAGATCTTGAGTCATTATGAACTATGTCAAGTTTGATAAAAAACATTATATTTCTATCTATTAGTGCATGGATATTAAATATCCCTTTCTCATACAACATATTCTTTATGAACTATGCCAACCCATAATGTTTGAGGTTGTGCATGTGAAATTTTAATGACTTGTGGCACTAGAAGTGCAACTATGTGTTATATTCGTAGTGTAGGATCTGGTTATCCCCCTAAAACTAATCATCCAAACTATAATAAATATTATAATGGAATTTATCTTTTTTTTTTTCATAATTAACATTAAAATTTATTTCTATATCAGTATAAATTAGTGGAGTATGAGGAGAATATTTTGGCTCATAAGTTTGTGGTTTTTCATCAAATAACACATCCCATAGGTAAAGCACTTTAATGGTTCCCAAAATAACAGAATGATATGCATTCACATCATCAAAATATCCAAAAAAAATAAAATGGTTATATTTACTTTCCATTTATTTACACATATCATCTAGGATATTTTAGCATGTATTAATCCAAAAATCTTGAATTCAAAAACATTACGATTGACACCAGACCATTTTTATTTAGGACTAATCACTTTCACTATTCAAAGGGAAACATGATTTTGAATGTAATTTTCACACTAGATTACTTCTGCCCAAAGCTAAGGAATAAATTATTTGTAATGCACCATATAACTATCCATTTATTTGTTTGTGATTTTTTGCATTCAACTACACAATTTTATTGAGTATAGAAGAAAATATTATAAATTTGAATGCCTACATGTTCATAGAAGTTTATCATCTAATTTTTTTTCAAAATATCCTCCATTATATGTTATGAGACATTTAATTTTTTATCTCTAAAAATTTTTCAACAAGGGATTAAAAAAACTAAATGTTTTAAAGACTTCACTTTTATATACCCACGTTGTATGAGAGAAGCCATCAATGAATGTAAACATGTATTTATGTTTATTAAAAATAACTTGAGGAAATTAAATTACATAATTTTGAACAAATTATTATATATCACTTTCCATACAATATTTTCCTTTGGTAAAATTATCCCTATATTTTTTTTCCAAGTGCACAATTTATAAAAACTCCATTTTTTAAACAAACTTTTTGTAAAAAAGAACCGTGTTGTGCTTACTGAGTTATTGCAATGATTAGTAGTTTAGGTGACCAAAAAGTTATGAAAAGTTGTACTCAAGTCATTTTAATGTGTATTCATAAATTTTTAATGTTGATTTATACTAATTTTTACAAATTAGCTTCATGATCAACCTTGGTAGTGTCTACAAAAGTAAACAAGTCTATTGTATTTTTTTATAATAGCATCGATAGGTCTAAACTTGATAGTTTTTCCTTCCCATGAATGTGTGATCTAATACATGGATAAGATGTTTTCAAACAAGTATGTAAAGTTGATAATTTTTAATATTATGAAATCATTTATATTAAAATAACATTTACCCTCAATAAATACATGACTAGAGTTGCCCACAAAAATTTAAATTGTGCATATTTCATTACGAGTGAAATAATTATCCATTATGAACCATATGTTGAGATGATATTAAATCCAAACTCCATTGAGACACAAATGATATATTTTTGTTATAAAAAGTGTTTCTTTTATCTTTGAGGGAGGGAGCTACATCTTTTTATCTTTTCTTCTAAGTATTCAATTTTCTTAAAACATTAATGTTGAACATGACATGGTTTACCATAAAATTTTAAACACTCTTTTTTTACTTTTTCATTCTATTTACCTTTTTTATTTTTTGTCAGGGGAAGGATTCTACTAAGTTGATTGATTTTCACTAGGTTTAGGCTTTGATTTCCATTTTCCTTTGGTAGGGCTATTGCTTTTTCTAGATTAAGGTTATGATGTCATATTAGTATCACTGATAATTAATGACTACTACTTGGTACCTTCAAGTCAAATGTCACTAATTAAAATTAAAATTTAAATATTTTCTCCATAGTTTCTTGAAAACAATATTAAAATTTTGTGGCATATATGCACTTCACAAATTATATATATGTGTGTGTGTGTGTGTGTGTGTGTGTGTGTGTGTGTGTGTGTGTGTGTGTGTGTGGGTGGGTGTGTGTGTGTGTGTGTGTGTGTGTGTGTGTGTGTGTGTGTGTGTGTGTGTGTGTGTGTGTGTGTGTGTGTGTGTGTGTGTGTGTGTGTGTGTGTGTGTGTGTGTGTGTGTGTGTGTGTGTGTGTGTGTGTGTGTGTGTGTGTGTAGTGATTTGAGAAAAATAATTAGGAAAAACCCAATTTTAATAAAAAAAATAATAAATATTTGGTCATTAGTCTTGTTTACACCTATCTCAAAAAGCATGAGTCTCAAGTGATTGACTTGAGTGATAAAATTCTCAATCTAAGGAGATTGGTATGGAATAAAAGTGCCAAGATCATTTTCTAGTTTATATGTCTACATATTTCTATGCTTCTAAAAAATATCCTCAAAGATAGTCCAAACTACCCAAGGTTCCATGATGCCTTGAAAGTGAAACTCTAATTCATGGGACATTAACTGACCTATGAGTCCTCTAGATTCCTCACAATGATTTTTCCATTTTATTCATTTAAAATTTTTAAAATCATAAATTTTGTAACTAGTGGCCATATTGTAAAGAACCTTATGGAGAAGCACATATGTGATTTACACTTTCAAACTAAAGTCATTGAAATTGGTGAGGATTGCCTTTTATTTTCCATTGCTAGCAAATATATTTCTATAATTAAAAAAATATCCAATTGTTTTTAGGGTGTCTAGAGTAATATGTCAAAATCATCAACTTCATGAGAGGATCACAATAAGACAATCATCCAAAAGGCATTGTTTTTTAACATAAATCTAGGATACATGTTACAATGATAGATATGATAGATTAAATGAGAAGATCATAATGGTGAATTTTACACAAGGGATTTGTTTTAGAAATATATGTGGAAACATTGTTCTAAGTCCTTATTCAAACATTTTATATACAAAGTTGTCAACAATACTCATAGGTTAAAAGTTATTTGATAATGACTATTTTAAAGCCAAATACACCCTCTGCACTTCATTTTCACTATAATATTCTAAAACCAAATAGAATTTTTTATTTATATATGAAATATGATAGGTTAACCTTCACCTATACATCTTGTATGACCATGTGGGACTTATTGATTTAATTCAAAAACCAATGTATGATTTCTTATTCAATTAAAACCCTAGCTCAATGACATAAAGAGATAAATTCCATGAAAGGATAAAAATAGATTAGGATAATTTTTTTTGCTTGACCTCAACACCCAACTATGTTGAGTGCTACCTACATACCAATATTACAAGGGATCAAATTTCATGTATTTATCCCATGCTATGGTGGTTTATGTAAAATAATGGTGTAATTATATATGTTGGTGAAATCATGGTGTGATTAAGTGCTTCAACAATGAATTATGACCTTGGAAGTGTATTTAGAATTAGATCATGGATACTTGGGTTATGTGGACTTATAATAGGGAAGAATATCTTAATTCCCTCTCAGTGTGCAATTATAATAAATCTATAAATTTTTAAAAGTGATAGTCTATATCAAATGGATAGGTATTGTGATTATATAATGGTAAGTAATGAATTTGATTTAATGGGACATGGAAATCATGAAAGATACCCCATTAAGATGAATTTGAATTTAAAAAATTAGCCAGTATTTGGTAAGAGGATGAAATTGGTGGATTCAGACACTAATGATGAGTGGGATTATCTTGAAGGCATAACATTGTTTAAGTAGTAAATATAACTAAAATATACATGTGGATAAATCTTCTAGTGAGGTTAGACAACTTTTAATGAATAATATGAATATAATGTATCATAATTAATTAAGAGTTATGTTAATCTACATAGAAGTAGAGGAATAATAGTTTAAAACTATGAAAATTGGCATGAGCTAAGTTTGTATGAGAGGATGGTCATAAGTGCATTGGTTTGCAGTTTAATATTAATGTGTCTATATTCCTCCCCCACCCGTCCCCCCCCCCCCCTTTTTTATTCTATTAATGTAGAAAAGTGAAATTAATATAATAAAAGAAAATGAGTTATACCTAAATTTACCTATGAAGAATAGTCTTGAATGTAGACCATGCACTGAACTAAGATTCATACAAACCTTTAATGAAACATGTATAAATCTTTCCTTAGGATAGAAATCTAAATTTAAAGATAATAAACCTACATATAAAATAAAAATAATGAATACACTTATTTAGGTATGTGAAACATTGTGTTTTAATAGTTCAAAATTGGTGATTTTAGAGGGTAGGAAACTTGGATATTTATTTGTTGAAACTTTTGGATTGTAATGTGCATGACCCAATCCTCATTAGAAGGAGAGTATGATTAAGAAATCAATGTGTGCTTGACTCCACCATATCATACATAAGGTATTAGATTATCTTGGAATCCATGTATGAATTCCAATAGATCATTTTGGTGCAAAACTAGTGTAAAATTGGTGAATAAACCATTGTAGATGGGATAAGATTCATTTTTGGTGTGAAATTAACACATGTGAAAAATGGTATGCTCTAAATTTGGTGTATACAACATAGATAATGACATGAATATTCATTCCTTATATAAAAACTAGTGCAAAATTGAGTAAGAGAGTAACCATGTGTCACATACATGCACCCAATCTATTATTTAAGAATTTTTATTCTAATAACTGAGAAATATCAAGCGGATTTATGAGTAAAAATTGTGTAAATTTTGGAACCACATGCCATGCATGTTAACCCTAGGCTAAGATTTTTTACTAAACCTATGTATAAAATTTGAAACCATCTCTAATTAGTAAAAAAAAAAAAAATCTATTTGATTAAGTGTAATTCTAAGAATTTTGAAATTTATTATCCTAAATACCAGGAGATAATGCACTATTTCTAGACACAGCTAGCCTACATCACTATCTAAATAGAGAAATGTTGTTTGAAACTAAATTATGAACAAAATCTAGATATGACTTATCATCAACTATGAAAATTTTGTCTTTTCCCATCTTTGACTCTATTTTAGCTTTGTCCCTAAGACAATCTCCTTTGTATGTCCCCTCTTTTGAGGTGAGTTGTAAATCCTACGTAATAACTTAGATCAATATAAGAATGTAATGTGAATGATGTTATATAAAAAAATGAAATCTAAAGTAATAATGATAACATTAGATATCATTACATCATCTTAGATAAAACTAGAAGTATATTAATGTATGATGCATGTATAACCAAACATACATAGTGTCATGCATAGATATATGTTAGAAATTAAGAACACAGTGAACATTTATCATATTAAAAATGTGAAATTGATATGAAACATTAGAGGATGATGCATGATATCCATCATGGAATTGAAAATATAGGAAGATATATGATACCCATCATGTCATAAAAACATCGAGCAAACTAAGCAAACAAGAGTCATGGCCATCACACACACACACATAAAGAGTATACATGCATGCCAAAAAACATGAAATGTAATGCCAATTTTTAACATATAAGGACATGTTCAAATATCACTCACCATCATAAAATTATACAATAAGGATTAGATCCTTAAATAAGGACATGTTTAGATGTACACAATCCAAACAAGTTGAATGGACATAAAACAATGAAGAAAGAAAACACGAAAAATATTCATTAATAAGTAAAGTGTTGTTTATAAAACTAATTTGGGACATCATGATATTCAACAACTCAAGTATCTATTAATATATCAATGTGAAATTAAGGGAACAAATAGTCACGTAATGTAATGTATTGAATTAGGAATAATATGGATAGTCCTATAGTGATAGAAATTGTGTAAAATATGTTGTAAATGAAATTTATATGATGTAAAAAAGTTGTATGATACTTGTGACTAGCCTAAATCTAAAAATTATGAGCCTGTGTTTAGTGGGATAAGTCCTCTAAAATTTGTCAAGGATATAATGAACAAATGTATGGATTAGAGTGGTTTTGTCTATGTTATTTTTATGGGTTTGAGATAGTATCACCACCTATAATTGAATTTGGAAGTGACAAAATGTATGATCTAAAACTCACTCACGTAAACTTATGAAGTATTTTTTATAACAAATTGGATATAGAGAAATAATACATATACTAAAACAAAAATTAACTAATGTAAATGAACTACATATATTATGCATGACATTATTTTAAGGACTATTTTAGATAATAAGGACTTATCAACAATCCAAAGTTTTGAAAGTTATCAAAAATAAATTGGACTATATCAAGATTTAATTGGATTGTATCGAGATTAAGTTAGATTTATTACAAACAAATAACATATTTATAATGTATTTTTAATAATTATAAATTATTTAAAATGATAAAAAATAATTAGTAGTTAAAAACTATCATAAATAAATTATATTTCATCAAGAATTAATTGGACTTATTACAAATAAATCACATCTATATGATATATTTACAATAATTCCAAATTATGTGGCCATTCAAACTAGTTCATAGACCATGAATTTATAGATAATAAGACTTGGTATTTTATTTCTTAAGTAAAAATAATTCATACATCAATCAGGCACTTAGGCCATATGTGATTTAAAATGCCTAGGATGATTGGGATGCCACATGTTAGTAGTTGATTAGATCAAGAACTATCTATTTAATCTAATTCAAGAGACATCCTCATGACCACCAAAGTATATCTCATACTTATGTATATTCCATGTGTCATTCTTGGGTGTTCTATTATTATATTATTAATATAATATCCCACATAGTTGAGTTACCAAGATTATGATGCGTGTTGAATCTCAGGTGCTTGCATTGTGTTTGGGACTTTTTTTTGGACTAGTCATCTTTCCTTATCATTAAGTCACTAAGATTATGCCATGTGGCACAATATTGGGTACTTTTACAAAGTGTAATTTGAAAAACTAAAAATCCAAAAAACATTTATTGATATGCAAATGTCAAAGAACAAATCTTGATGTGAAAGTGGGACATTTCAAGGTGTAAACCCCAAATACCTTTTCACATACATAGGAATGCTGAAGTGTATTTTTCAAAACATAAAATCCAAACTATAAATTCTTAGATGTGAAAATTATGAAGACCATATTGAAGGATTCAAAATGTGAAGTTCAATTTGAAAAATTAGAAAAGCTGAAGAAGTTTTCATGATTCATAAATTGCAATCTAGCTATTTGGAATGTGAAAAAGTTGAAGACCATTTTGAATCACAACAATGAAAATTAGACATTATAATATCAAATGTTACTAAATATATGCACTATTACCAAAATACTAAATTATCATCAAAAAAATATATAACTCAAATGCTGAAGTGTATTTTCCAAGACCCAAAATTTGAAGTGCCACTATAATAAATAAAACATTATACATTATCAAAAAATGAACTAAATTTTTAAAAAAACATTCATATTTATCATTACAAAATTAAGGAAACACCATTTCAAATCTTCCAATCCTTTATCACTATTTTTATTAGTTCCTAGTGGGATGATGTATTCAAGTAGTCTATTACAATGCCTTTCAAAAAATTAGTGAGAACAAGTGTATGACCTCTCTAATTTTTATTTGGATTCCAAGTGTAGATGATAATATCTATGAGTATTTATGGTAAGGATGTGTTAGTTGGGTTTGGCTTCCATTTATTTTCCAAGTATCTTGAATAAATTTATGATTCTTTTATATCTTATTTCCTTTCATGAACTAGGATGAACCAAGCTACATTGACCCTTCGTTTTATATCCCCATTTTTTTGTAGTATCTCAATATTTATTTTAGCTTTGGTAACTTATACTATGTAGTCCACTCATATAGAATCATTAGGTTTGAAAAATAACATATCTTTGATTTGCACATCTTGAGTTGGATCAAATTTAATTTTTTTTGCTTCTTAGACCAACATATATATCTATAGATGCCACTCCAAAATAAAGGGTCTTATCATGAACCGTTTTGTGTAGATCTCTATGTAGGGGTATGTCATGGTGAGTTCTAGGCCAAAAACCTCTTGTACACTCAACTTCAGAAGGGAAAATGTCTTCTTTCATTATGTCATAGATGTTTTGGAAGTAATATGCTAGATCATTCCACTTACTACATTTGGTCAAACGAAATTCATTGAATTGTTATACATACTTATTAAAATTATATTTAATTTCTTTTTCACTATTTTTTCTACTTCTATATGAGTCTTTTGAAATAATGAAATCCTAAGACATTTCTCTATTTTTCAAGTCTTTGAAATATTTTTTTTTTAGATTACCGTCTAGAACATTTGGCTCACCATTTTATTTTGTTCCCCATAATGTAATTTAAGGGACCAATTTCTATTTCTTATAGATTTTTTATAATTAATAATTGGCTGACCTTACTCCATGCATAGAAGAAAGTATTGACCTTCTGTCAAGCCTTCTATTTCATTTCTTCCCTTCAACTAGTAATTATTAACATGCTCTTTGAAATCCACTACCTCCTCAATCAAATATGGTGTGAAGTTTCTTGTATTTTCACACATCCTATAAGTATCCATCATCTCTACCACACTCCATACATCTTTCCTCTTTATACATTCAAACAAGTTTCTAAATGTGGCATCAATGTCCTCATGGGTATGTCCTACAAGGAGAAATATAACCTTGACATAGAGAAAAAAACCTTTGTAGACAAGGAGAGATAAATATTGCAACACATACCTATACACAAAACATGATTTTGTGAATTTGTAAATTTAACATTAATTCTATATAAGGTTAAACATTTTTAAAATATAATTATGGATGGAAGTACATGTTATTATTGTCCCCAAAATAGTTGTCTATTTGAATGTATAGCCTAGAAGGAAGTTTATTGAAGGCACCAATTGATTGTGATTCTTCTCTACATTTATTTCATTCAAGGTAGTAGTTGGTAGACAAAAATGCATCATACAATAGATATTTTGAAGACCTAGTTTTATATAGTAAAGATCCATAAGTATCTGGCATTATTGTTTCCATATCCCTAAAGCACTTGTTTAATGAGGTGATAGTAAAGTTAGACCCTCTAAGAACATATGGTAAAAAAAAATTGACAACTCTAATATTCTATCGATAATTGCTTTGATTTTTGTCACTATCTTTGGCACAAATGTTTTTTAACATTATAGATTTTCATGAATGACACTGAGGCATTATTTAGGGTATTTATCTAACATTTATTTATGTTTGTAACACATTTATATTGTATAAAGTATTTGATTTGAGTGCATCATGAATTATTGATTGATAGACTCTTCTTGATATCTAGAGAGGGACCCAAAGCATTTTTTTTGAGTCAACAAGATGCATGTTTTTCACTTAATGAAGACATCAGATGTGGCAATGGTCATATCATGAAAATTAGTTCTCCACATATTATATTTTGTTTGGGATATTGGCTCATATTCTATATATGCTAGTTGTGCATTGATGTGGTGCCTCATAAAATCTTGAGTGAAAGATGTTAGAATATGTCAAACATTTTATTTTGAGCCATCTATATCTACTTGACATATTAGTCATGGAGAAATATTTAAACAATTATCCACCAGTTGGTCTAGCAAATTTTTATCTACCATTGTCTTCTTTTATGGCTTTTGTCAAAATCTTCCTGCATGGAATGCATTTAGTTTCCAATTTTTGTGACAATTTTGAATGTAAAAAAATATACTTCTCTTTAATCTATATATTTTAAGTCAAGATTTGAAATAGATCTCTGTACCCTAAAAATCAATGCTAGTTTTGTTTTTATTTTTCTTAAACAAACTGACAAAAAGGGCATCTAAGACATGTTGCCTCCTATTTAATATGATGAAATCAAGCAATTTTATGTTTGTAGATTTTAGAATCTCAAATGACAACCCTGATCAAAAAAATTTTTTGGTGAAACATTTTTCTACATACATTGTTGAAATCTCACTATCTATGCTTTCATCAAACTCTATTTGGCTAAGTGAAGTGTTTGGCTAGTTTTTTTCAGCCCGAGTATTTGTAGGCATGATTTATTTTTTTGGATTCCTTTACACTATGAATATCAGGATAAAAGTGACTTCATTATCCACTATGTCACAATATTTCCAATTTATTTCTCCTTTGGTGTCATGTATGGTAAATTGATTACTTTACAAGTCTCAATGTCCACTATTTTTTTGAAAGGCCATATAACAATAGATGTTTCAATTAACTTTGTAATACAAGTCTCACAATGTTGTATAGCTTAATCTATTTAAACTCATAATTCCTTTTCTAACATTGGGATAAGAATTCAACCAAAAATCTCCCCTGGTTATGCAAATTCAACATATTCATCACTTGCAAGAGTTGTACATTTGTGTAATAAATGTACCCTTTTTTCAAGAAAAGTTTTTCTTAAGATTTGAAATGTGGTAAGATCATCGATATATCAAAAAAATGAATCCAAGAAAGATTTTTCTTTATACAATGGTTGTATATGAAGAGTTGAACTCAAATTATTTTGCCTTTGTTCCATGTCATTATCTATAGAAAACTTGTTTGTGATGTGTTGCATCATCCTTGTGCTCCATATATTAAAAATATCAACTATATCCCCCAAATTATCCACAAAATCTACATGAAATAGAAGTAGTAGAGTCAGATCAAAATCTTTAATCACATTAACACTTACGTATTTAATAGGTATTTCCTCATTGTGGCATGTGGAAGTGAGATTTATGGGTTCCATAGATTCAACATCTAGACTTGCCACTTTGTGTATTCTTCTTTCAACAATGACCTTACCATTATTTATGAGAGAAAGATATTGAAAAGCCATTGATGTATGAGTTTTAAGCCTAGGCATTTGCAAAAGACATGAAAAGATTTGTTAATTAGGTTACTTATAAAATCAATCCAAATTCTACCTGTATGTAGGAGATAAAGCTATATTTATACCATAACATAAGCATGAGATATATTAAAACCTAAAAACGTTAAAGGTAATGTATAACATTTTTTTAATGACATAGTTTATGTCAATTAAAAATAATAATATCTTTTAATATCATATATTGCATACTCCAATTCTTGCTTCATCCTAATTTGAAGGTATTTCTTAGGAGATACATTTCAAACATGCATCAAAGCATAATAGCCATGAAAAAAAATAGATAATTAAGTCAATATTCAGCCATGTATTTTATTACAATACAAAATGATATTGAGAAATGGGGTTTTTGAGAAAAATTATGGAAAACTATTATCTTCTTATATTTTGGGATCCTGTATTTGATTTAAACCTATGTTGTGGACCCAAAAGTTTGAAGATATCTCTTAGGAGATACCTTTCAAACATGTGTATGGGTACCCTTGAAGGTTTGAAGGTAGTTCTAGGTGATAACTTGAAGGGTCTTATAATACCTTTAAGGTTACCTATGACATTAAGATTAAGACTTCATTTTTCAATTGTCAAGGACATGTGGTATGCACCCACAAACCCACAAAATTTCAACAATTGAAAAATATTTCAAGTTCATTGGGTGAGTGACTCTCTATTATTATGATAAGTGTCTCTATATTGTTTACTTGGATACTAATAAATTTAACTTCATGTATGAAATATTATGGATATTTAAGAAGCTCTGTGGTTATACATGTCTCCCTCTGAATTGTCTCTAAAATTCTTGTTAAAAATGGGGCCCACTTCCCTTGACCAATGGTGCACCTTTTATTTAAAGAACTCCCTTATTTATTGAGGAGAAATATGATGACATGTGTCATTATTATAAGGGATTGAGACTTAAATGCTGAAAGCACACTCACCTATACACTCAATCATTATGAGTCTGTGATGAACCCAAGTACTAGCTTCAAGATTTTGGTTGTATTCTTTATTCTCTCCCAATAGGATACATACAATTATTTGACCATGGGGAGGATACCTATGATTTGGGAGTGGGTGGTGAGGTCATTATTCAACTTCTAGATTCCTTGGCCCTTAGTTAAGGACTCTTATTTCATCTACCATTACATCTAGTACTACGTTCTTGTAGAGTCCAAGAGGATCTTATGGGTATGCATAGTATAACTTATTAAATGCATTTACTAAATTAATTTGAAATGTAAAATATCATTGTTTGTACTTTGCTAAAGAAATGAGATTAAGGATAAATCTAGTAAACAAAGTGCATTGATCTTGAATTAAGTTTGGGAAAGTGGTGGTGACAAGATGGGTATGGTAGAAGGATTGCTAATGGATGTGCAAGACCATTAATGACATGGATTTTTGAAAGATTGCATCTTGTTTGAGGTAGATTGAGTTGGGACATGATAGGTGGATTCATTAAACAAAGTGGCTACATGAAGTAACATAATGTGACATAAAACACATGATATGGGGTAATTTAAATATTTGATAGACAAAAAAGGTCACCATCAAAGCCAAAATATTAAATATGAGGAATAACACTCATGCATAGTTAGTCAGTGTATTTAAAGAGGTTGGAAAGAGAAGATTAGATGCCAAATGACATAAAATGAAGGGGATGAACAATTCCAAAACATTATAAACTTTATCAAATAAGAGTATTCTACCATTTACTCTTGATATACTCTCGTGCAGAAAAATAGAGACCCACATTTTGGTATAACAAAGTAATCAAATAGTGTAGATTAAAAGTTTAGTCATGGATGAGATCAAGTTGTTTATCATGCTCACAGATGTGGAGAAGGTAGAAATGAGGATTTGGATAGATATTCAATAAACCAAATTCAATGACCTAAATCCTTTTAACTTTATGGAAATGGATGAAGTTGCTCTCTTCACCCTATCAACATAACCAAGTGCACAAGCATGAGATTTTACACTTTAACATCCACTTTAGGGTACCAATGTAGAGAGGATAATCAAGTTACCTATATTTAGGCAACTAGATGAGGTTATGCATACCTTGTTGAGTAGATAAAATCAACGGGCTATTCATTTGTCTAGAGATATCACCATTTTTATCAATTCACAGACCATGGTGAGAGCCACAAGCCTCCTGAATTGTGAAAAATACTTATTGTCATACAAGTCCACCACACTACTAATTAATTCATTTGTTTGGGATAAGTTTCCCTTTAGCGTAGGCAAAATAAACCCAATTAACTCCATTGAGGATGTTGCAATGCACATTCTGGTAGAGTTTATTGTAAAGAGGTTTTGGTAGACAATGAATCATTCCAAGTAGGTTAAAAAAGGAGTAATTGACATTATGTATCATATGACACACCATAATGAAAACTAAAATTGGCCTACATTTTTGGAATCTAAGCTTACCACTAATATCAAAAAGGTACTTTTAGGTAGCTTGTAAAATTTCCAATATCAATTTTTTTTATTATACTTCACTCAATGGAAGTACCCACTAGGACAAGTTAATGTTACTATAGACTTTTGGCCTACTACTTCCCTCGTAGGCATCACTTAGCCTAAGATAGGGCAATATTATGAGAAACTAGGGTGGTTTAACACATGATGTCTTGAGGCTTTAGATTTTATTAGGTCATACCCTTGAATTCCATAAGATGTCATGTAATATTTGGGGTAGCATGCATCGGTAACCAAGTTTTATAATGTATTAAAATTAGGGTACTTGAGTTGGCCACACCAACTATGAATTAATGCCATTTTTCATCATAATGGTTGAATCACAAGCTGAAGTATGGAGGAAAATATCCCTAGTCATAACATCAGTGCATCTTATTTTAACCATCCTTCTAGGTGCATAATAATGTAGGAAAGATCAAGAACAACTATAGCCAACTGCATAACCAGAGGCCTCACCACAATAGTTCATATCTCCCCCACAACAATAAAAAGGCAAATAGAAGGGACTTGCATACAAAACCTCACCACCACTAGCTAGAAAAAGATTAAGGAAAATCACATCTTAGTTGGATAATTTATATGTACCAAGGATAGCTTGGGAGTATAATCTCATAATGTTGGGGGTTGTTAAAAAATAATTTCTTCAATGCATGATCAAAGACACCAGCCAAAAGCTCTATGATAAAGAGGAGGATAAGTATTTATTTTTCTAGAAAGTAGCACACACTTTATAAGTGTGGAATAAGGTAAGTAGTGATTATTTGGTTGATATTACATAACCCCTTCCCTCTATTATTATGGATAATATATGTCAACAAGAATCTAAACATGAACTTGTAGCAAAAGTTTTCTAAAAAGATCCAGAAGTTGGTTCATTATCTACATAGTTTGTAGATCTACCAAAGGAAGGGAGACCATTATGGCCACTGATTCAGAAAAAATGTAGTAATCATCAAATGAGGCCTTTAACCATCATAATATAACATATGGTATCTTTCAAAGAGATAACCATAACAAGTAGTGTCCATTAGGTGAAGTCTAGGGGCATGAGGAGACACAAGGAAACACTTGTCCCTCTAACTAAGTTGAGAAAGATTTTTATGCATAAAGGTATGGTTATCGAATCCAAATATTTAGAGAACTCATAATATAATATATAAATATATGATGTATATGTAATGAAGGGATCCCTAGATAACACTATGCCAAATCTAACAAAATAAATGGATGTTGTATAGGATACCACAGATCATGAGGAGGAGGCTATGAAAAATGAAGAGAGGAAAAATAGAAAAGCATAGAAGAACAAAGAGAAGAAAGATGCCATGGAATAAGTAGATGTATAAGAAGCCTAATGTACATAATGGGAACAAGATAAACAACATGCTGAGGAGGAAGAATAATAAAATAAGTTTGAAGAATCTAAGGTTAGGAAAAAGAAGGCCGAAGAAGCTCATGATGAAAGAAAGAAGTTTGAGGAAGCAGAAGTCAAAAGGAAGAGACAGGATCACAAAGAGGTAGTATGTAGGTATGAAGAGGTGCAAGAAGAGGCTTCCCATAAGGATACAACCCAATCAAGTGTACCATATGAGACTTCACTATCAAAGTTTATCCCCTTTACCTAATGGTTATGTCATGTACCTATCACATCATCTCATCACACCACTTTCTTTCTTCTATTGGCTCAATTTATGCCATCTCCTACCATAGTCTGAATGAGATCCATCACACCTTAAACCACTTCCATGGGTATGTATTTGGATGTTTTGCAGCCACCATTATCAGATAAAATTGAAGGAGTAGATGCATTCCAAAAATACACTATACAAAAGGCTTTAGACTTGGAACATATTTGTTTTCAACTGTACGAAGAGAAATTAGAATAAAAAATCAAATTATTGATGCTAGGAAGCTCATCAATACCACTTTTCCTATTCTAGTCTCATAATTCCTTGGTGATCAAGTAACATTTGAGGATAAATAAATTAATCCATTGTTGACTCGACTAACAAAGGATTGGGTGAGTGCACATAAATTATGCACCCAAGGGCAAGCTATACATGCTAAGATAGAAGGAATTGGTGAACTTCTAAAGGAATATGTAATAGTCCTAGATATTACTACACATCAAGCTAAGTAAATTGCATAAGGAAGGCTTGATTAGAGGTAGTACCTTGGTAAATTTCTAGATTCTACTAAACCAGAGTTTGTAATGGTGGATAAAGCTAAAGTTGTATTAAATGACTATTGGGAAACACTGAATGATGTATTTTAATAGTTTTTATATGTCAAGGATACCGTGATGAATAAGGTCTAGGTTTGGTAGAATGAGATAATGCACAACACATTTGTGGCTATTCAAGCCCAAAGGACTATGGATAGGTTAGATGATATTGTGTTAGATATCCAGCTTAAGATTTCAAATGTTGGATACTTCCTTATCATAATAGAAGAAGAAAATGTGCATAATTTGATGGTCACTCAAATTCCACTATGCATTTTACTTACCATGGTGAGGGAATTACTTGATAATTAGAAGACACTCAAGCAAGAACTCTCAAAAGTTGAACTAGCTATTTTGTTTATCATAGATGAAACTAAGTTCATACCATTATAGGAGATCCAAGAAATTTTGTAGAAGAGAAAGTTGTATACAAAGGTGCAGTGTAGGCAGCCACAACCTGCATAGCCACCTAGCCAAACCTTAGCATGACCTTCATAGTAGGTAAATGCATAATTAAAGTTTTATAGTTTAAGAAAAAATATGCTTTGTAACATAGTCATAAGCATTTAGACTGGGGCTAGGTTAGTTGAATACCCCCAACCTGGATGGCCACTTGGTTAAGCTAGTCTATGGAAAATCATAAATCGTGGTAGGCAAGTATGCTACTTAGTTTAAAAATTGAAAGGGTGGCTAAGTAATGTGCCAAGGGTTTAAACTAGTAAATAGTACCTAGTGCAATTATTACCACTTTTGTGAAAGGCTGATCTTTTCCAACATTAACCAAGATCAGAGTTCAAATTTTGTCTTAAGATGAAAAAATAGTTTGACGTAGAGTAGGGACATGTGCATAGGGTATCATTTTATCATATATATGATCTTTTGGATGTCTTTGGCCTTATTATCCAAATGATATATATAATAATGCCATGATTATTTTCTTTTTGTATGCTAAAAAACTATAATGTGAAGAGATAGCGCCATGTAAAAAGCTATATATAGTGATCTAATGTAATTTAATATTGTTCTAATGTGTGAGATAGATTAATAGACTAGCTCTATTATTATTTTCCTAAGATGCTTTTGTGTATGCCTAGTATGTAGTGCTTACTCTATTTTGTTTTAGCTTGTTCTATCTTGTATTATGTTGTTTATGTTCTAGAATTATTAACACCATGTTAGTTTATATTTATATTTTATACTACATATAAAATAAAATATTTTTTAAATTTACTCATGATATTATCATTCTTTTTTGCTTCTTTTTGCACAAACTATACCTATAATTTGCATGTTCTAGAGAATTTCTAAGAAAATATGCTAACATTCCTTCAACATGCACACAATTGGAATTTTATTTCAATGTATCTTCAAGGAAATACCTTAAAGGAATTTTTATTACCTTTGAGTTTACCCTAATGCATGCTTGTAAGGTATAAGGTATCTCATAGGAGATACTTTCAAACATGCATTTTTAGTACCTTTAATGGGTATCCTAGTAGATACCTTGAAAATGCACATGATTGGAATTATCTTTTAGGATATCTCTTATGAGATACTTTGGAGGGCCTTGTAATACATTTAATGGTACATTTATACATGTTTTAAAGGTATCTCTTAGGAGATACCTTCAAGGCAGACATGAAGATACTATAATTCCTTCAAGGTATATTTTAAGAGATACATAGTTAGTTTGCCTTTGGTTTGAATGTTTCCAATGCCACACACATGGACAAGGGTGAGTTCATAGTGGAACATAATAAAATTTTAAATCTGTATGTCTTTCAATTTTTGACCCCCTCCTACACACATGATAAAATTAAATGAAGTAAAACTCTACACATTTTCTTAGTTACATGGCATGATATGATAGGTTGAAGCATAAAATTCAATTTAATTTTATTAGAATATGTGTATTCAAAGGGAAGCTCAGGACTAGCTTGGGTAGCCACAAAGTCTATTATCTATTTCTCCTTTTCTTGTTGTTGTTTCCCTTGAAATAAATGTCATTGGCACAAGTTTTTTCCATTCTATGCCATGTGTCTACATCGTGGCCCTCCTTAACTTTAAATCTTCTACTGGTAGATAATTATCTACCCCACACCCCTTGTAATTAATGTCTAGGTGTTCCATATTACATGATCCCCCATGAGGATCACTATAAATATCTTATGAGACACTCTTCAAGCATGTATGTCACCTTTAGCATTTAAGGGCACCCAATTTCAAAAAAATGCCATGATGATCTCCCTAGAAGTACGGGACTATAAAATTTACTCTCCTGAATGGGCTAAACACTTAAACACCTTAAATTTTATAAAGATAATTGAGTGAGGGATTAATAAATTAAGTATATCATCTTGAAGAAGGATAATTTAGTGAATGATTGAAAAAAATTATGAGTGAGAATTGATATTTAATACTTTCCTTAGAACAAAGGAAGAATTATTGAAAATAGTTGTATAATGGAAAATTCTACATCTTCATCTAGTGGTGGAAGACATATGAGGAAATAAATAAAATAAGGATCATGTGGTCATAAAGACCCTCCAACACAATTTTCTAGGAGAAAATCCTATGCTTAGGCACCCACACAACTAAACCCAAAAGTGTCATACATTAAGTGCATCACTAAGGGGCACTTCAAGGACCCCTCAATGGTCTTTAATTATGTAGATGGGGTCTTCAGTCCCAAATTGGCCAAGAACCCAAAAATGTTGAGGGAGGGCACTCATACCCACATGCTCAAGAAGGATTAGAGTAATGACTGAATAATTCAAATATAGGATTTAAAAATACACACTAGCTCAATATATGGTACCTCTTGTGCACCCATGCCCCTAAATTATTGCCTTATGTGCTAAAAGGTATGATGCTAACATTAAAATTATTATAGGAAACCACATAAGAGTGAAAATCAATACTAACATAATAAGGGAGATGTTTTCACTCTCGAGTGACCCTAACACCAATGTATGTAAGTGTGTAAATCTTATAGAATGTTTGGGACACCCATGCCCATAAGCTAGAGTACCTTAATTCAGTCCTCTAGAGTAATTACACCAAAGTGCCTCTATTATTAATCACTCTCATGAGTTTTGTGACATAGGATATGCAATATGCCCTTTCCATATTAGTATTCATCTTCAAGATGGATTAGGATGCTAAAGTCCATGATTTTCAATTGGGTGTGGTCTTCCTTTTGAAGATAGTAAGCAAGGAAAAAACATAAAAGATGGACTTTGTAGGAGAAATTACCACCACCATTCATAGTCAACTGGCCAATTTTTGGGCCCAGAATACCTTTAGGTATTCCTCCTTCCTCCACCTAAGTATATACAAAAAATCTAGTTTATTATCTTAGTATTTTACTATCAACACCATTGAAATGGGTACCCATCTTAACATGGTGATCCCCATATCGATGTGGACCCGTATCCTATCAACCACATAGGTTTACTGTGAGTTTTTAGAGCACTTCTTATCTCCTATCCTTATCAACCTTAGTCAATAACCCATCATTTCTAGAATGATAAACAAATAGAGGTCATGGCTCACTAGTGGTAAGATTCTAGATAATTGGTTTTTTGGGGTCCATTTCAAATTCATCTGGGTCCATGGATTTAAGGAATAACCATTATGACTCCCATGCCTGCTCATGAATGGGACCTTGGCCCTAGAGATAGCTTACTATCTCAATGTGTTAGACTTTGTTTATGGCATAGGCCATAAGAAGAATGCCATCTATGATAACCATTCACAAATGGAGGCATCATAGTGGTGAAGAGGTGATAGAAGTGCCTACTTGTACTCAAGCTCATAGAGCTCACCCTTGACCAAATTAATGACCAATGAAACTATGACCTAGTTGGCCACATATCTACCTTGAAGACTGGACTCTCATTCAATCATGACCCCTAGTCATACCTCAAGGAGTAAGGGTTACTGGTAAAGGATGATATCAATTATTATGTGGATCTTTCAAAGATATTTTTAGACACCCATAAGCCATGGGAGTCATTTTACAAAGTAGTCTGGGAGTTTAACCCCATGAAGAAAATTTTAAAGGGATTGAGAAAAAAGCTCATTCACAAGGGATAGGGTAATGAGAAAATAGATGCTTATTGGAAATATAGGTAATAAATTAGAAAATGAGAGAAAGTTTTTAATGATGTAGACATTAATGATTAGTTTGATAACCTCTGGGATGATCACCATGAGGAAGAAGGGGATTTCTCAATGGATGAAGAAGAGGATCATACCCCTTTGGAAAAAGTGGAGGATGCTCCTCCTATGAAGGAGTAAGAAGCTTCTATAATATGGAGGCCTAAGATATGGTTTCCCCCTCTATATCCACACTTGAATACCCAACAACAATAGTAGAACACTTCAAGGTAACCCAAAGTACAACCAACTCAATCTAGCTCTAAATCTCAAGCTTCTACTCCTCTACCAAAGCCCCCACAAAAGAAGGTGTGATTTTCTCACCCCTTTCTCTCCACTTATGTTGCATTTTTCAATCCACTTTCACCTTATATATTTTTTGTTGAGCTTTTACCACTCTCCATTGCCCATCCAATCAGCTCCTTTATGCTTTTTATTCTTTTTATTACTCCCCTTCCCTCATCCACCACATCAACACACATAATGGTGCAATTTCCCACCACTCCTCTCTATAGCCTCCCATATTTCTTGCCTTCCACCCTAACCCTTCACCTACTTATCTTTGGGGTAGCAACATCTACTACTTTATAGTAACAAGTGACCATTACTTTAGGTCTACCCCAGGGATTCCCCTTCACAAAGGAAAATATTCAATAACAAGAGTAGTTCCATCAGTAGTTGGAAACTAAAAGAAAATCTTGAGAGGATTTAATAGAGAAAAGAAGAGGAAATATGGATGATTCCCCAATGATGCCTCATATGCAGTCATTCTTTAACCCAGTGAAATAATATCTAATGATCACACACATGTAACCCCAAATATTCAAGCCCCAAGGATAGATGTATCTAAATAACTACTTGATACATGTCATTAGCCTTAACCTCAACCAGGATAGACACACAAAAGGGTCAAATTAATGGAGGAAACATAAAATTCCATCACTATAGACTATATCAAGGTGGGCCATCAATTAGAGAAGACAAAGCTAGAACTCATAAGGGTGAAATATACTATCAACTACCTCAACATAGAGGCCAAGGCCAAAGATGTTGATCTCAATCAAATGAGGTCTAACCTACACAGTTGTATTACCAATGAAAGCTTCTAGGTAAAGGTCCCAACTATAAATTCAAATAGATGAATTGGATACTAATATAAATGGCCCAATGAATTAAAAGTAGGCCATATAGAATAATCTATAAGGGAAAGAAGTGGATCTTACACAGACCTAAAAGAGTCTCTTAGACTCTATAGGAACACAACTATAATTATAATATTAGATGCATTAAGATTCCTTGACCAAGGACCAATAAATACAACAACTAAAGAATAACCTCACCATTTTCTCCTAGACCATTGGTATCCTCCCCATGGTTTAATAATTGTATATGTCTTATTAGGAGAGGATTAAAAATAAGGCCTCAAACTTGAAGTTAGTACATGGGTTCATCATGGACTCACATCAATTAAGCTTACAGGTGAGTGTATCTATAGACTAGGTTCTTGCCTTCATGTCCCTAAAGGTTCAAGATTCGTAGTACCTTATCGAACACCTTTATAGCATGATGCATAGGAAATTTTAAAAATTAGGGTTGGCTAATCAAAGGCGGGTGGTGGTGAAGGTGAATGAATTTTTGATCTACAACAAGGTAACATCAAAATACAAGGCATATTTGGATGCCTTAGATGAAGAATTCCAAGATAGGAAGGGGTACATTAAATAAATGGTCTACATGGGATTCCATTCTCCATTCCTTTCAAACAACACCATCCTCATAGAGGAAAAAATAAAAGATCTACTAGATAAGAATCAAAATGACCAGATCATCTTTACAACTCGCAATCAAGTGTTGAGTATCTTCGAGGTGGAGACCATATTATAGCCTCTTTCCCAATTAAAATTTTAGATGCTAATAGTAGTACAGGTCTTGAGTAACATCTCATTTAAATATATCATCAATGTGGATAGAGCCTTTGAAGATATAAATAAATAGACTCAGCCCATCGAGGAGTGGACACCTTTAAAGACTACAATTTTGAGGTTGTAAATTTGGTGAGACTCATCCTTTTTATAGCTTTGCTTCAACTGGTCTGTGAAACTAGAATTTTTGGGTTTTTACATCAACGGGTGGATTCCACCTCAAGTAACTATTAATTATGGATCATAATCCACATTTTGAAGTTTTGGGATAGCGAGCTTTTATCATGGACCCCCATCTTATATCATCATTCCATGAGAGTGGAGTGGAGTGGAGTGAACCCTCATCTTCTAATAGCATTGAAAAGGTGGTTTTAGAGGTAGACACGTGTCAACACCATGCTTTTCATAAGCAAACTGGGAATCATAAGGAATTTTAGTTGCACCATACCAAGATTCTTAAGGTCAACTACACTCATGAGCTAGAGCTTGCTAGTCAGGTATAATGACCTCATCATGGGCATAATTTCTTGGTTCTAGGTATTTTTCTCTCAAGAGGCTATTGCACCTATATAAACATGGCTCTTTTATTTTATAAGGGGATGGTAAAGGAATAATTGTTTTTGCTATTATTAGAGAGAAACCATTTATAATAGTCTAGTTTTAGAGTAAGAGTAGAATTAGTTAGCATTTTTCATTCTATGACCTTGGCAGGTGCCCCTCATGGGAAGGATTATACTATATATTATGTCTTTGGCCTTTTATATGGTGTTTTCCACCCATAAATGAAGAGGATGTGGAATTTTATGTCAAACTGAGTGAGAATTCATTTCTATTTTTTATTTCCATTCTTTACTTCTATAATATTGGTTCTTATTTATGTTTATAGACCTGAATTCATGCATATGCTTTTTTCATAGTTTGTGATGTTCAAATATTCAATATTTTCTATGTAATTATAGGTTAATACTTTAAAGATATTGATGCATCATCTTAGTTATTTTTTTTATGTTTTACTTGCATTTATTTCTTCCCCTTTTCCCTCAATCCAATTCAGAGATCCATCTTCTAAAACCTTGGAGGTTGCTTTACAAATCGCAAAATGGTCCCACCCCTGTAAAGCTTCCCATAGGAAATTTTTCTCCAAGGATGAGAACTTTAGGCATCAATAGGGCTTTTATGGTACCTTCAAGGGTTTTCTTAGTAGATATAGATATCTTGGATGGCCTTATAATAACTTCAAGGATACCTTTATGCATGTTTGAAAGGTATCTCTTAGGAGATAACTTCAAGGTAGATAGAGATACCTTGGAGGGTCTTGTAGTACCTTCAAGAATACATTTATGCATGTTTTAAAGGTGTTTCTTAGGAGATACCTTATAGGTAGCTTTGAAGATACTATAATGCCCTTTAAGGTATCTTTTAAGAGATATCTTGAAGGATTGTAGTACTTTCAAGGGTTCTCCTAGAAGATATAGATACTTTGAGGGCCCTTTTAATATCTTCAAATATACCTTTATGCATGTTTAAAATGTAGCTCTTAGGAAATACCTTAGAGGTATCCTTGAAGGTAATATAATGCCCTTAAAGCTATCTTTTAGGAGATACCTTGAAGTGTCTTGTACTATATTCAAGGGTTTTCTTAGTACATACTATTGTACCCAACATCCCCCTTTTATTCTTTAATAAATGGGGACTCAATTTTAAATTTTGGCCTTATTTGTTGAACATTTTTACTATCTGCATGAGAAAATTTCTAATCAGATTGCTCCTTAGCCTTTACAATTAGAAGAACAAAGCCTGGTATTATACATATTATGGATTAACTTTACTAATGCACATGATTGAAATTTTCTCTCAAGGTATCTCCTAGGAAATACCTCGAAGGGCCTTGGAATACCTATGATGTTGATTGAAAGGGTTCTTGTAAGGGATTTGATATAACCATGGTACCTATTTATTTGAAAGGAATCTTGATGCTAGCCAAGCTTTAGGAAATACCTTTAAGATAGCCTTGAAGGTAATACAATGCCCTTTAAGGTATCTTATAGAATATATCTTGAAAGCTCTTTTAGTACCTTAAAATTTATCTCAAGAGATATAGATACCTTAGAGGGACTTGTAATACCTTCAAGGATACCTTTATGCATATTTGAAAGGTATCTCTTAAGACATACCTTCAAGGTATACTTGAATGTAATACAATGCCCTTCAAAGTATCATCTAGGAGATACCTTGAAGGGTCTTATAGTACCTTCAAGGGTTCTCCTAATAGATACCTTGAACATGTGCACAATTGGAATTTTATTTCAAAGTATCTCCTAAGGGATTACCTTGAAGGGATTTATAGTAAGTAAAAGGGTCTCCTCATAGATACCTTGAACATGTACACAATTGGAATTTTATTTCTATGTACTTTCGAAGAGATACTTTGAACATACACATGATTAGAATTTTTATTTTGAGGTATCTCTTAAGAGATACATTGAACATGCACACAATTAGAATTTTTTTACAAGGTATTTTTGGTGTTCTACATTTCACCCTAGATGAGAAGGGAATTATTTAGGTCCTCTTTCTCAAATATAGTCCAACATTATAATGAACCTAGGCTATGGGCCATCTAAGATTGGGTTAGTGTTCAATCATACAGAAGATCTAATGGTGAGTGATGATTGATAGGTTAGTGGGTCAAGGTAGATTAGATAGAGTGTGGTTGATTATGCATTCAAAATTAATGGTGAGTGGGGGTAAATTAATTTAGCATATCCTATAATTAAATTCATGGGTGAAAAGTGGCATAAGCACATTAAACTTGTATAAGATTAATGATTAGCAATCATCTAGACAAGCAAAATCCAATAATGAGAGAGGAGTCAATAGGTTAATAGTATAGGTCAATCATCACTCACCATTGGATCTTCTATATGATTGAACACCAAATTTTTATCTTTATACATTTGAACTCAAACGACTATTTCATGGGGCTTTAATTTGATGTTTTCACACCTATATTTGACATATGTGAAACTATGTGTGATGTCTACATGCCCATATTAGAGATATTTGAATCCCAATGGTTATTTACCATGGCCTTAATTTTGATTTTCATGTGCCCATAATTAACATCTACACAACCATCACACTTTGAACCCAAAATGGTTAGTTATAGAGTCTTAAAATTTATGTCTATACAACCATCACTATCTACTAAAGTAACTTTGTCCAAAATAATTCACCTAAGGAATTCATCTTTGGAATTTTTATATCATAATAATTTACTTAATTCAAATACATATTTGGGGAGTTTGTCTTCAAGATTTTTGTCTCAGATATTTTGTTTGACCAAAATATGCCTTCAATTTTTTTATAACAGACATTTTTCTTGAAAGAATTATCTTCAGGGAAATTATTGTGAACCATTTTCCCAAAACAATTTGTACTTAGCTTGTTATTGTAGAAAATTTTCGTAAAAGAATTAGGTCTTAAATATTTTTACTATAGAGATTTTACTTGAAATAATTAGGTATTTAGTAAACTTATTATATAACTTTTTCTTGATGGATCCCTAACCTAAAACCTGAATAATTGAAATATTAAAACTTAGCCAAATACTTGATTAGCACTTACATTTTAAACCTACAAGATATTTTGGAATTTTTGTAAGAAACTATTGATTGACCTTTGAATGCTCTGATGATTTTATAACTCTTGTGTAATTTATCCCTGACCTTGAACTACTTGGACACCATGAAACCTACTCAATAACCCTCTCTTTGCTCAATAGACTTCTCCCTCAGAAATTGAAAAAATACACTCTAAGTTAACTTAAAGTGTTTCAAAAAATTTGAAAGTTGCATGATCTCTTTATTTGACTCATCCCATCTATAGCTCTATTTATCTCATCCATTCAAGCAAAATCTTTATATGTGGCCCAAAAATGGTCAACAAGTATCTCGTAGGAGATACTTTAAACATGTACATGATTGAAATTTCCTTTCAAGATATCTCCTAGGATATAACTCAAAGGGCCTTGGAATACCTTCCATGTTTATTGGAAATGTCCTTGCAATGTATTTTATATAACCATGACACCTTTTTATTTGACAAGAACCTTGATGCACATGATTGGAATTTTCTTTTGAGGTATCTCCTAGGAGATACCTTGAACATGCACATGATTGGAATTTATTTTCAATGTGTCTCCTAGGAGATACCTTTAAGGGTCTTAGAATATATTCCATGTTGATTATGAAGGTTCTTGTAAGGGATTTGATATAACCATGACACCGTTTTATTTAATAAGAACCTTGATTCACATGATTGGAATTTTCTTTCGAGGTATCTCTTAGGAGATACCTTGAACATGCACATGATTGGAATTTTATTTCAAGGTATCTACTATGAGATACATCTACAAGCCTTGGAATACCTTTCATGTTTACTATAAAGGTACTTTCAAAGAATTTGATATAACCATGACAACTTTTTATTTGGTAAGAACCCTGATGCACATGATTGGAATTTTCTTTTGAGATATTTCCTATGAGATAGCTTGAACATGCACACAATTGGAATTTTATTTCAATTTATCTCATAGGAGATACCTATAAGGTACTTATACTACCTTCCATGTTTATTTTAAAGGTCCTTATAAAGGATTTGATATAACCATGACAACTTTTTATTTGGCAAGAACCCTGATGCACACAATTAGAATTTTATTCTAAGATATCTCCTAGGAGACACCTTAAACATGCACATGATTATAATTTTATTTTAAGTTATATCCTAATATATACCTCAAAGGTCCTTGGAATACCTTACATGTTGATTGTAAATGTCTTTTTAAGGGATTTGATATAACTATGGCACCTTTTTATTTGGCAAGAACCCTGATGCGAGCTCTGATTGCCTATGAGAATGATGCATGGAACTACCATAACTAACCAAAATTAGAGAGCCCTAACCAAGACCTCATAATGAATATAAATATTCCACATGGAATAGTGACAAAAATTCATCACACTAAGTTTCATTTTGAAATCCCTTGAGAATAATCAGAAGGTGCCACATGTTAAAAGGAAATAAAATTTATCTTTAAAGATAAAATTGATGGTGAATCAAAGTAAAATAACTATTAAATTTGAATTTTGATGTAATTAAATGCCAAAATAAATATCTAAAATATATGTAAAGTTGACAAACTAGTCTTTAATGTAGCATGAACCATAATTGCCATCAAACCTTGCATTAATCAAAGAAATCTTTAAAAGGCTACTCAACTCAAATATTGTAACCGACATTTGCATTATAAGCTCTAAACGTTTTCTCTCTCTCTATCACTTACATCCCCAATTCAATTAGCTTGATCTCTTCCTCTATTGTACCTAACTACCATTGTTGGAGCTCAAAAATTATAGAGAAGTATAAGAAGACATTAGTTGCTACTCAAGATATCATAAAAATGGCACAAGTAGGACCCTTCACTCTAGGTAAGAGCACTGCATTTGGAAATGATAATTTTATATTTTAATATGATAATTCAATTATGTTCAAGGACATAAAGTTCATCCCCAAGGCCATAAACTTAGGGGACTTGAATTATAATAGCATCTATTAAAATATCAAAGGAGTTGTAGATCTTGATGAAAGTTAAACCATGCCCCACATTATTTAATTAGATTCAAACATCAATTCAATCAAAATCAATGATTTACACAAGACCACATCCAAACTATAGGTCATGTCATATGTTGACATCATATATGGCATCTTCAAGAATTTGATATGTGAAGATGGATTACTCAAGTCAATGAAACAATGACTTTTTATTGCCTTGATGCATAGACCAAATTTGAAAGATATTATAACCTACCCCTACCATATATAGAATACAACCGAAGCATCATTTATAACAAGTACAAAGCACATAAACTAAAGATAATCTTAGCTTCATGGGTAACTTACCCAACTGGAGTGGTATTCATGGATGACCAAGGGAACATAACCATTCACTAGTTTAGAAAGGGAGTCAGGGTTGGCCTTGACCTACTAATCAAAATATTTGACAATGCACACATTGGGTATATAGATATAATAGCTATCCCACTATTGCAAATAATTCTATAGGATTAGTAGATCCCCTCTCTTGGTGATATTATTAGCAACTATCTAGTCACTTCTATGAATGACACTTGCAAGAATGGTGATCTATTCTACATGATGAGCTACCTATTAGAAGTCATTTGTGCAAATGCCTAATTAGTTCAGAACTTAGGATCTCTTATATGAGATGAAGTTGTGTCCCAAGCATACTTAGTAATACACATTCACTACTTCACACACCACATCAAGATAATTTCAAAATATTTATACCCTCCTATCTACAAATCAATCATTGAGTGTGAAATGTCAAGGTTTCCTTCAAAGGTTAGACAAATATTTAAGTAAATGGGAATATTCTATCTAGATCTAGATTTCACAATCATATATATGGAAGGGATAGTGGTGGTTCCCCTTATATTTCCAAGGTATGTCCCATTAAAGTTGGTCAAGGAGGAGATGGCCTATTAACTGATAAAGATAGTTCATGGAACATTCAATAATAAAAAGAATATAGTCCCTCATAAGGCTCCTTACAAGCTAAGGAGAACTAAAATCACAAAGTGAAAGGACATTATAGTAGCTTCAAGGCATAGAAAATCATACGTATTGCCTAAGGATGATTTTATGGCATGAGACCCCAACAATGTCATTCCAAGGAACCTATTCAAATTCAAAAAGGAACCTTTTCAAATTCAAAAAGGATGTGGCTATGGAATATAGTCACCAAGAAGAGATGCACAAATGAATTTATAGGGATTCAATGAATGACAAAGTAGTCCTAGAAAATGGTATAAGGCAGAATATTGAGCTTTAAATAAGGCTTAATAGGGAGAAGAAAAAAGATGATATTATGAAGCACCAACTCCAACCAACTAATATGAGCATATTCAATGCCTATTATGAGGAAACATAAGAGGAGGAGGAAGAAGACAATGTTTTTCTCGTTAGGAATAGGCCATGCAAACCTCCACTATAGGCTATTCCAAGTAGACAAAGCCTACCTCTAAGATTTGAGCAAGGGGAATATAGTAGCCAACCTAGCCCTTATCAAGGTCATACACTTGTATCTACATCTAGTGAGGAAGCTATCATAGATAGATTAGATCAAATGGATCTAGATGTCATTGACCTCAAGGACTTTCAACAAGGAATTGAGTTCTCAATGGAGGAACTAAAGACATTGGTTGGTTGGAATATAGAAAAAGTTTAAACAAGGAATAAGTCTCCCAAAAATCACATGAGAGGAGAAGTGCCTTCCACTTATATAAAGTAATGAAGAAGAGGTAGGAAGATGGAATCCAACAAGCCAGAGTGGTCATGAAACTTGACCAAAAGCTTATACTCTATGATGCCAAGCTAGCAAACTTAGCTAGAGTTACCATAAGTAATAAATTCCCTGACCCCAATGTTATATGACTTGAAGAAATTATTCCTACACAAACCATCCTTATGAATAAGAGGAGGATTTTGAAGACATGGCTTGATCAAATCAAGGATGCTAATACATCCTTAGGGAAAATTGAATTCAAAATCACCTTGCTATTGAAAGATGCCATGGTTACTAAGGTGACCTAACCCAATGGCCCCTTCATGGATGAATAAGATTTTAGAGCACAAATCAAGGTATTTTTGGCTAAATTATATCAATATATAGCCAATGTAAAGATAATTGTTGAGGTAATAGGCATTGTGGTATTTACTAATCAAAGGTTAGAAAAGGTGGATATAATTTAGGAGGCATTGAGTACAATATTAATTGAGCATGGTAGGCTCATCCAAGAGATACCAGACTTGTTTTGACCTATGATCCTAGACTTTGTTGAGATAGACCAAGACTACTTGGCTTGTGTAGAGGTTTAGACTAGAGAAGATGCAAAGACAAGAACAATAATAGTAGATTGCTAGCCAACAACCACCTCTAGGTCATTAGAGAATATATTGTTTCATATTGTAAATTAAAATGAAGAATATTCCTTTGTAATGTAACATTTTATCCACTTTGTTGTATTTTGGAACATTTTATGAGTCCACGTAAACTTGTCTTAGGCATTTTTGAGCCTATAAATATTGGTTTCCCCCTCATTTGTAACTAGAAAATAGTTGTTACTATAATTAGTACAAGGAGCCAAAGAATTTGAGAGTTTGTCTATAGTATTCTCTTGTGTGTGTTTTGTGATTTTTAATTCTCATGATTTTAGATGGCTAATAGATTCTTTTCTACATTTGTTAGCTTGATTTTAACACTAGGTTGACTAATTTGATAGTATACTTTCTCTATTTTCTTCTCATTTACAGTTGACTATGCCATGAAATTTAGTATGAGTGAGTAATTTTCATGTCTAGTATATTGTTAGACATATGCATTTCCTTCCTCTAAATCTTCAATTGCATTTATTTAGCTTTGAGCATTATGCAAGAATTGGTAGATGCTAGTTTCATGTGTTTTTGCCTCAAAAGTTTGTATAATTGGTATCTTTGATCATCTTGAGCACAATATCTTTTTTATCCTACCCTACTCACTCTTGGATCCACACATGAATCAGTTTATCTTAGTTCATGCTATAAATATCCATTGTTTGTTTACATTTTGGGTAATAATTAGCAAAGATTCAAATAATTTTATAAATATTAGCAAGAATAAGTGTCACTACATAAAAATATATTATCCCTATAGTAGGGTTTGCTAGTAGACTTTAAAAATGGTGATCACATCTCTATTATTTTTGTTATTTTTAGTAGTATTTGTATAAACAAATTAATCCCTAAGTCTTTTAGGACTTAAAATTGAGTTTCATACTTTCTCCTTATTCCCTAGTGATACAAGGAGAAGAATAATTACATCAACAACCCAAATAAAATAACCTTTAATAAATTAATCAAGTGTCCTTGAGATATCTACAGGCTTGGTTTCAAGTAAAAATATGTTATAGTTAGGGGTTTATACGTCTTAAGACCTTTTCTAGGATTGTGGAGGCTATTTGGACCATCAAATGCATGAACTATTAAGATGAATAACCTCAATATAGAGTCCAAGAAGGATACATGTGAGGTTAAAATATGATTAAAGAAACAGAAATATACATCTACAACTAGCTTTAACATAGTCAAGTGGGTGAACCATGCTTAATGGAGACTTCAAGGGTACAAACTTTTAAGCAAGGTAATGAGATTGTTACAAAATCATCATATATAGATCAACTCATGGGAACTTTGTGTATTATCAAAACTCCCAAATCATATTTAGACCCTATCATAGTTCATGCAAATTACATCACATTATGAACAATGGTCTATATATGAGAGGTTTGTTTTCATAATGAAATAATGGTGAACATGTGAAGAAGATAACAGTCTAAAAGGAATGCATTAAGTTGTGGAATTTAGAGGAGACATCAAGGAGCAAAACTCAGTTGAATATTTAATTCCATGAAATATTCACCTATAACTACTTAAGGGACTCGAAAAATATGTTGACAATCAAGAGATTGAAACAATAAGGTCTTGCATATTTTCAAAGTTTATAGGATCTTGTTATGTTTGAAGAATCATTTCAGTTTCTTCCTTCCTCTTTTCATCCCATCATCTAATAAGTCTAGTAACTAATCCTAATTTCACATATTCAGAGGAGCTAGCCTTAGAACTAGAGGTTTGGTCTAGATATAGGCATCCCATAGCCTTAGATCATTCAAATGTTAGTCCAAATATAAATCAGATATGAGTAGACTAATTTCAACATGGTGTTATCTATGTTGCTAACATAAAACAAAAGAAATATGTTGGTATTTGTTGTTGCAAGGGAACTTTATTTTTTGCCCTACCTTACTCCCTCATTTTGAACTTTTTTTAACATGAATCACTTTAGATCAATGCTCATTATGTATATCCATTTGTTTGTTTAAGAGATTGAGCTTATATTGTCAAATACTAATCAATTTACATCATAAAAAATTTAGGTATATTGTGTCACTACCATATTCTTGTTATCCCTATAGTAGGGCTAATTTGTGGACTATAAGGTGGTAAGTTTTAACCACATAATATTTATAGCAAAACTAAGTGAAGTCCCAAGGTTTTCTAGGACATACACTATAATATAAGAAATGTTATTCTATTATTTACATTACATTCTTGACATAGACACACATCAATAGTCTAGAAGGACCTGAGGATGAATCTAAATATTCTCAACCTATTATTTCCTATCATGCACTTTTAGCTATTAGTACTCCTCAAAATATTAAGGTGGTCGGTTTACTCAAAAAATGGAAGTCAACTATATTTATTTACTCTAGGAGTAAACACAAATTCATCAATAGTAAGTTGGCTACTTAATTGAACTATTTCATTTGCCCAACTCTATAATTTCAAATCTTAATTACAAGTTAGGGTATAGATAATTGTTCTGGTAAATGCCATAGTATAAAGATATTGAAGACTACCTATTATATTAACTTATGTTTTCTATTATCATGGATGGGTATAACATTTTTTGTGGATTGTAATGGATCACCACTTTATGCATAATTGAGATAAATTTTGAGTAGCTATTCATACTCATTCATTTAGAAGGAAAGACATTTGAATTGTATGATTTATGGTTTAAATCTACACAATTGGTTAGTTTCACTAGATGATGAAGATGATAAAAAAAGGGTTCAAAGTAATTATTTTGTGACTATTTTCCATAGAATTTAAACCAAATAAAGAGTCTACCCATATTGAATTACAACTAGTGGAGTCTACCCATTTTTGTCTTACTCCTTTGACATATTTTCCTTTTTTACTAGGCTTTACAGTAGGGCTCATTACTACCCAAGCCAACCCAGGACCTCCATGAGCTTGACACACATTCTTAAAATTATTTTTTTTATTAAAAATTTATTGAAGTATATACAAGTAGAGTATTTGAAATTATATTTATTGTCTTTTTATATAAAATTTTAGTGTTACCCTTTTTATATAAATAATAGTCATGTGTGCACTCCTTCAGTAGAAAGCTTGCTGACATCATAGCTGGGCATGCTTTAGCAGGGCTAAAAATATTACAATAATCTAGGTAGATGATCTGAATCTTAGCAATTTCATAACATATAGTGTTAAACAATGAATAAAATGGCCAAGTCAATAGCAGTAAATCACACATTTTAGATAGAGTAAAAAATATATTGAACACTATTAATATTAAATACCTAAAAATAAGGATCTACAAAAATGATAGTAATAAATATGGTCAATGCTTTGGACACTCTACAACCTACTATATTCTAATATGTCAGTGTTTTACAGTGTATGTTCAGAAAAAAACTAAGAATATGTAGAATAGGAATATATCTAGTTAGATATGTTGGGTAGTTTTTATTCCTCTTAAAAATGTGTGAAAATTATATGGACTCCATTTTTTAAAGTAAATTTGAATTTCAAATTTATTGGGAACTCTTGCCTATTTCTGAACGCAAATGCACCTCAAGAGTAGTCAAGTCAAATTGAAGGTAGGTGATATATTTAATATATTAAAATGATATATATATATATATATATAATTAAAATATATACTATAAATATATATTATATAATGTATTTTAATAATAATATTATTATAATATAATATATATGTTAATATAATTTATAAATCAAATTATACTTTACATATAATATTACTCAGTTTAATATATATATATATATATATATATATATATATATATATATATAGACACACATTCACACACATGCACACACACATATCATGACATATAATGTATGTATATGTGTATTGGTGAGAGGGGTTATGTAAAGCAAAAGAGTGCAAAATTGTAATTGATAGTTAAACCTAGTAATTCTAAACCCTTGACAATGTCAAAACATTAGTTAAGTTCATCTTTAAAGATAATTATGGGCATAGATTGATCATGATTTGAATCACCATGCAATGATTTAGTCTATGATGGATTTTATTCTTATTGTAAAGAGATAGCCTCTTATCATGTAATATCTACATCAAAACTACAACTCCTTTGGTTTCAATCAGGGCACATCTATATTCATTGGATAAGGAGCTCAATTGTGGCTAATCATGTTTTGTCTTGGTGATTACAATGGAGAAATTGATTTTGTTAGAATGTCACTAAAAAAATTAAAATCAACCAAAAATAATTTTTGGTTTATAAATTGGATAAAAAATTAAAGTGGACATATATGTTCCAAAGACACCATCCATTCCATGTATGCCTATTATGCATTCTCAAGTATACCACAATAGTCTTATTCATAGAGATATTATTAATGTTACATATTAAAAAAATGTGGATGAAACTCCATTTAATATTATCCAAGACCCTATTTATAAATCATTACCATTGGTTCCAAAGTTCCATGATGATAATTTTACTTCTATTTCTATATTTGAACTTCTATATTTTTCACAGAAATATGTTTTTGCATCAGATTATTGAAGATATTCTAATGAATATCATGATTCCCTATATGTGATCCAAAAACCATAGTATAAGACCCATAAAGTGTAATTTTTTGGGACTCATATTGTAGACACCAAAATTATGTCGACTCCCCTTGGTCCCTTACACATCTTATTAATTTAAAATAAACAACTTATTTTAAACTATGACATCACCTCGACACCTCACCTAGGACACCTTGCCTTGGACACCTCACCCTTAGACCATTTGCTACCTTATGACTCACCCTATGACTAAGTCCTTCACATCATAACTACCTAAGACCTATTCCAACTCTCTAACTAACTCTCGTGCCTAATAAACCTATCTTTTGACCATTCTCCAATGGTAGAAGCACTTGGCGGATGGAGAAACTGGCCAAACAATGCTTTTACCCATTCTCTAGCCTTTGACATCGGTCAACTTTCAGCCAATGTCGGTGGGTTCACCGACATCAGTTACATAGGCTCGACGTCTAACCTTGAGTTTTCCTCTTAGGCTTTCTCTTAGAATCTTCCTCCCTGAATTGAATTGAATCTCTCTCTAGCTCTCTCCCTCAGACTCTTGGATGTGGATGCACACACTCTAAGACCAAGCATCAGACTTCAACTTTCACTCTCCAAGCTATAGAAACTCTAAGCAAGTCACTCCAAATTGAACTAGAACATTGTACGAGGACTCGACACCAGCCACAACAAGAATAAGCGTTCAACACCTCTGGTTCTTCATCAAGCAGAGCTAAGTATTCTTCTACCTCTCATTTAAGTAATTTAGAATACATTAGTAATTAATTTGTATTTACTATTTCTAAATACTATCAACCCGACCCGGCCTCTTCTTGGAGAGGCTAAAAAGCCTTCCTCTTACCCTTACCCTTTTTGACAACCTATCCTCTACCTTTGCCTTTTTGTGGAACTTATTCATCTCCCTACAACCCTGCACAGACCTTTAAATCCCCATAGACTCTTCTGTCGACCATAGACATAACCCTGAAACCCATCCAAGGTCCATTGCTGACATCGACCACAACCCCGACCAACATCAGTAGTATAACTGACGTCGGCATATTGACCAAACAACGCCAGCAAGACTATCGACGTTAGTGACTGTGATAGACTGATAGTAGAGAATAGGTACATGTTATCTTTATTTCTCTTTCTTAGTCTTTCACCATTTCTTTTCATACAAACACTCTTTTTGTCAAATAGTGGACTATCATCCCTTAAGGAAGTTTTTATGCTTCTGAGACCGAGAAAAGAACTTGGCAGTCCACCTTATATTTGTCTAACATTTTTTGTGTTTAAGTCTTATTCTTATCTACAGGTGTCTTCCTCCAAAGCCAAAGAGGAGCTCCTACAATGTCTGGATATAGTGCGCAACTTAATCCAGGTATCATCTAACCCCTAACCATTTTATCTTTAGTTTCTTCTTCTTCTGAATGTAATTAGTAAAAAACGTAGAGAAACATTTTGGCACACCTGATGGGACCCTAGAGTTTTCCTTGGGTTCATTTCTTTTAAAAAGCAAACTTTCATATAGTTGCATTCTCTTCTTACATCTTCCTTCTATCTTTTTATTTTGAAAAGACACCATTAGCACAAGTTAAAAAGAATTTCTTTCTGTTTCTTCTTGTCACCTCTTACCTACATCTTAGAGTAGTGAAAATTCATACTCTTAACCTTTTCTCCACTTGTTTGCATCTGAACAACACATTTCAAATTGGGTTAAAAATATATTGCATTTCATTCCTACTTGAATGCATATTTAGCTCATCTAGTAATTAAAAACGCATTATGAATAAATCATAGTGCACATATGTTACACAACCAGACCACAAGCACATCAAATTAAACATCTAAACATACTTGAGACAAGGCCCATCTAAGATTTCATCACCTAGAGGATACCTTACCCTTCTTGGCAATCCTACTTGGACTTCACTACCAAGGGGAGGACCCACTCTGTTCTCTGGCAGAGTATAAACTATAGGCAAAGTATATATTGGCTAAGTGGCCTAGCTCGGCTCTAGGTTCGTGAAGTGAGGGGGGTAAGCCCCTAGAACCAGGCCACGTACAGAACCTAACATAGATTTTTTAGCACCAAAACATAACCCAAAAACAACCATAGACTTCCTCTTTAGAACCCGTTCTAAAAGCCCAATTCCCAAACACATTCTTTTAAGACATAAGCTACCATGACTCTAAAATTTATTCTTAGGAATTTAACGTTTAGAGGTTGCTTGCCACCATCATTTTTGCTATTCTTATCTAGTTTTTTGAGCTGGTAAGGTCACATTATTTTGAAACAACTCAAAATTTTCTTTTTTTTCAAAAACTTTTAGTTTTCTGAGTTTCTATAAATACACAGAAACCAGCATTAGTTTTTCCACCGAAGTCAGCAACTCATTTTCACCGACATTGGTTATTTGATCGACATCAGCAACATATCTTCACCGACATCAATTTTTCCATCGATGTTGATCACTGTCAACAAATTTTATTTCCAAATAGAAAGCTTAAAACCTAACTTTTTTGTTGTTAAATACACATTCTAGTTTTCTAAAACTAAAATACACAATTTTTGGAACTTGAACTCCTTTTGTATTGAATGGTTTTGACACGTAGTCAAGCTAAAACTCTTGTTGACCATGCAAGGCAACAACCACTTTCACCTTCACCCTTTATAACAAGTCCTCTAATGGAGTATACTTCAGATACTGAACATACTCTTATTCAGCTAACCCCAAATCAACCTCTTATTGTTCCTAAAGGGGATCGAGACTTTGAGAGATTTCTTGACCTCAACATCAAGGCTCTCCAACACTATCTCATAAGAAGCCAAATGCGAGATCCTTTAGGTAATCTTATTTATGGGATGCCAACAACCTTGGCTGAAGTGGAAATGATATCAACAACATCCGCTACTCAAGCCATTACCTCAACCAATAACCCAACCATGGCCAATGTTCAATATTTGGCCTCCCCTTCTATTTCTGGACCTACCTCCATCTGGGTTTTTGTACCCCCTCAACCACAAACAATTCAACCAAGTTTGACACCTTTTCAGAACTTGATTATCTCTACCCCACCCACTCTTGCACCCATAAATACAAGAGTGACTACCTATCCTCTAACTAGTGTTGCTACCATCAAACCACCTTTGGTGGCACTTAGTCAAGTTGTGCCCTCCAGCTTCATGGCACAAGCCCCCTTGGCCTCAACATTAGTCCCTATGACAAATTACCAATATGTTTCACCTACACAAATGCAACCAAGTACATCATACGCCCCTTTCATTGCCTTTCAAGTACCCTAAAACCTAGGAGGTGCCCCTCCTGCCAATCCACCAGCTGATCTAATTAAGATGCTAATAGATAATATGTCCAACCTTAAGACATCCATTTCTGGTTCAAGCAATGTTCTTTCATACAAACAAATATGCAACAAGCCCATCCACCCTTCGGTGCCTATTCGACTATATCCTAGCCAGTGGGAACTCCCAAATTTTACTTATTTTCAGAGTAAAGAGGACCCACAGCAACATCTATGAGCATTTAGACACGCTTGCTACCTTATAACACACGATGATGCGTTATTACTTCACACATTTCCCATGTCACTTTCTGGCACTACCCTTGACTGGTATATCTCTATTCCCAGTCATTCTCTCTTTTCTTTCACTCAACTCACTCAACTATTCCTCGACCACTTTTCAATCAACATCACTAACAAGGTCTCCATTATAGACCTATATTTTATTAGACAATTCGATGATGAATTAATAGTTGACTTCCTCACTCATTGCAGAGGTTTGATTAACCAACTCTCCTTTTCTTTACCTCAACTTGAGTTCATTGAGCTCTTTTCAAGAGCATGTGCCAAGCACATCTCATCCACTTTATGGGTTCAAGCTTTTCGCACATTTGATGAAGCTTTCACTATGGCCTGAAAGCTTGAACTCTGCGCTGTCAAAGAAGATAAGGTCAAACTACATAGTAAAAATACCAATGCAAAATCCAATGACCCTTCTTCTAGACCTTCTTCTTCCCAATCCATGTCCAAGGGGTTGGCAAATGCTGCAGTTGTTAGATCATCATATTCTACTACAACTAACCAATCTGAGCCCTCCACATGACAAAGCATCACAAAACAATTTTAGCAATGATATATACAGTGTCAATACACTCCAATAGGAGAATCATATGCTTTCATGTTGGATAAACTAGTCAAGCAGGGGGTCCTCAACCTCCCTCAAATCCAAACACCTCAATTTGACCCCTCAAAATCCATCCCTACATGGTATAGGGAAAATGACTTTTGTAATTATCATCGTGTCAAAGGTCATAACACCGACAATTGCAAAACCTTCAAAAACATTATCCAAGACATGCTAGACAAGGGGGATCTTGTTCTGGATAACCTAAATGCACTAGCTAACCAAAACATAGATATCTTTAGTCAACCATTCCCTAACCATCCGTTTAGTCAAAATAATGTTTAGACCATGGCTGATGACCTCTAAAAGTGCAATATACGCACGATCAACATGGTTTCTAACCAACCTCTCCCACAGTTTGAAGAGGTTAGTCAACCCATTTATCCACCACAGGTAGAAGAGCCATCTTTTCCTATTTATCCTCCATAGATGGAAGATAGTCGTCCATCCAACCCATTTCCACACATGGGAGAATCTACTTTGACCTCTCCCATATTGGAGGATGCTTTGATGGCACCAATGCCAACTGCCTCACCCTCACCCTTCTTATCATCAATGGGGGATCATACTTTCCCCACTCCTCAACCACACACAAAAACCATGATCATCCCTACGCTCTATCCAACTAAAGAGCCACATTCTCTAATTCCCTCTCCACCAAGAGAAGAACTTGTCACATCTCCCACTTTGGCCGAGGAAGATCCAATGATGGTTCTCTCTCACCTTTTACTTAAGATCACTGCATCCAACATGTTTCTGCTTTCACAATCGCCTAAATCCTCCAAAGTACCAATTGTAAAACCCTTGCAAGCATCCATCATGTTGAAATAGATTAAATCTCTCAGTGTTTGCCCTATATCAAACGTCATTCACCCACAAGTGAAGGTAGATTTGAACCTCACCTCGCATAGTAGTGGTCCTCAAACCATACCGATTAAGGATGTTAAACCACGTTAGTCTAATCCTCCCCCAACCAAAAAGGTGGTACAAGAAACTCATCCACCTTCATCATTACCCTCCATTTTGGGTCCACACCCTTCTACATTAATAAGAGTGCTCCCTAATCCAACACCTCTTAACAAGAAAGTGCCATCTACACGTGTGGCCACACCACCAACCAAAAAGATGGTATGACAAACTCCCTCAACAACTCCTAGATAGAAGTTGTCAATGTTTATTGCAATAAGGAGCGTAGACCCATTAAGGGGGTCTTATGCTTCAATGTTATGCCAATTGTTGTAGTCCTTTTAGAATTACTCTCTCACCCATTAAACCATACCGACCTCTCAAACCAAAACCATCTTGGTTCGATGACACTAAAATCTATTGGTATCATCACACACCTGGGGATGATACTGAGTGTTGCTATGCCCTTAAGGTTGTCATTCACCAAAACTTGGAAAAAGACACCCTTCTCACTGACCACCCTTTCAACAGACATTCAACACCATCCCATGTCTCTCAAACCTCCTCACCTTCATCAGGATCCCATCATCAAACTATGGTCCCTCAACCACCTTCTACCCCTTTATTCAAAATCAACACTATTGATGTTGACAATAGGTCCCAAACCCTAATGAATAAAGGAAAATACCGGGCTTCTACACCTTAGACATATCCATTTGCCAAGCCCTCTCAACCACCAAAACCCAAGATTTCTATCTTGGGCACATATCAACCAACATCTCTAAGGGAAATTCCTCTTAACCTCTCTAGTCTACATGACATTTGGTATAAGTGACTTGTTGACTACCTAACATATTCAATCATGCCTCCTAACCTCTCTAGCAATGGACGATGGAATTTTATCAAGAGAACTGCTCGATACACCATGCTAGGGGGACTTCTCTACAAATGAGGTCTTGACGGCCTCCTTCTCCAATGCTTAACTACCACTGAAACATCTCTTGTCATCAAACAAGTCCATGATGGGATTTGTAGAAGAAATTTTAGTGGTAACTCGCTTACCAAGTGTATCCTCTACCTAGGCTATTATTGGCCCACTCTTAACCAAGACTGCAATGACTACATTTGGCATAGTACCAAATGCCAACAACATACCAACTGGCTTCACATCCAACATCGACCAACACATGCCTACAACAAAAATTTGAAAGAGCAAGATTTCAAAATCAGAGATCTCATCCTTAAAGAAAACCAACATGTGACCAATATGGAAAGAAGCAAATGAGATAAGTTTGCTCCTAATTGGCTCGAACCTCATATCATAATGCACAAGTATGGATCAGGCACTTATCATCTGTCTTCTCGTGAAGACCGGCCAGAACCTAAGCCCCTTAATGCCTTACATCTTCAACCATTTTATTGTTAATCAAGTAATCATTCACTTGATGTTTAACTTGAGCTCATCCCTTGAGTAACCCCCATCATTTCCATTCCTATTCCTTTTAACCCTTTTTTTCTTGACAAACATTAGTTAACCCTTTTGTCAAGCATGAATGCTTTGTCCTAGTAAAAGGGAACCCTTAAACATCTATAGTCTAGTCCATGACCAAAAGCTTAGTCCAACAACAAAAAATAAAACTGGGATGCCTATTCAAAGGTCATAAATTATAAATGTAGACTGCTCTCTCAAAGGATAGCTGCATAATTATTGTAATTAATAGATTGTTTCCTTGAAGGACAACTAGACATTAAAACATATAAAGCACAATATAGACCACTCCCTCGAAGGATGGCTATGCCCAAATTTTGCTTCAAACATAGCACCATATGACCACAAATCAAGACAAAACATCCCCAAGTGGACTTCCTGCATTGATCAGTCTACCAAAAAAAAATGTGACTGATAAAATATTAAGTTATGAACTTGCCTATAGTCATTTTTAGGGTCACCTATAAAAGGGGCAAAGCTTTCCTTGCTAAAAAGGGTTACACTATCCTCACATATCACCTAATCATACCTATTACCCCAACATACTCAGGGGATTTTTAGCTCACTTAATGTCAAGTGATTCACATACTTCTCTAATAAAAACCAATTGTCAATGACGTAATGCATGAACAGGGCTTTTGTTTACAAAAACCCTATCTATGCTATCACTATGGTCCTTGTCAATAAAAGAGCAACACACCTTTCACTTGTTATACACCTTCATCATATACAACCAAACCAAACCAAACCATGTTCTAACCACTAATATAACCTCATGATTTATTTAATACAAATACCAATTTGTGTTACATAAATTATCATAACCCATTCACACTAGTTTCTATGGAAAACAATACACATGGAAACTGCCTACCAAACACAATTTATGTCAAGCATATACCATCACCAATATGGAAACTTGCTGAAGCATAAATATATTCATTTCATTTTTAGCATACATCCATCACCAATATGGAAAATTGCTAGGAATGAAAAACCATATAACCAATGTTACAGAATACACCGTCACATAATATGGAAAAAGTTGTAACATCATCATACTCATTTCATTTTTAGCATACACCATCACTAATATGGAAAATTGCTAGGGATGAAAAACCACATAACCAATGTTACAGAATACACCATCACATAATATGGAAAAGGCTATAACATCATCATACACTCATCATTTCAAGCAAGTACCATCACACATATGGGAAATGCTAACCACACTGACCTGACCAAAACTACCTATCAACCTCTTTGACTCTTCTTTCCTTTTTGGGGAGAACTACATTGGCCTGAGGCCCTGAAAATAGGTGCTATGTAGGTAGCACTCAGTTGACATGGAGTCTTCTGGGGTTAGCTTGACCATTCGTTCATTCATCTCCCTAATGGACCAACCATATAACCTTTAACCATGACTTAACCTAGTCAAAACCAATCCATAACCTACTCTCTTCTTCCCTTTTGGGGAGAACTACATTGGCCTAAGGCCTTGAAAATAGGTGTTATGTAGGTAGCACTTAGTTGACATGGGGTCTTCTGAGGTTAGCTCGGCCATTCATTCATTCGTCTACCTGATGGACCAACCATATAACCTTTAACCATGACCTAACCTAGTCAAAACCAATCCATAACCTACCCTCTTCTTCCCTTTTGGCAAGAACTACATTGGCTTAAGGCCCTTAAAATAGGGGCTATGTAGGTAGCACTTAGTCTTTTGAGGTTAGCTCAGCCATTCACCCATTCATCTCCCTAATGATGTCGGCCATTTGTTTGTTCATCTACCTGATGGACAAACCATATAACCTTTAACCATGACTTAACCTAGTCCAAAATCATGACCAAACAACCAGCCTTAACATTGTAGAAGTCACCTTAGACTTTTCATGGGGCACATTAGAGATCACATATATCTCCCTGACCATAATAAACAACACTTTAGATCATTTATATCTCAGCCTGCTTGACCAACAACCTTGGAGATCATGACTATCTCCTCAAACCATGACCACTTTTGGGATAACTCTGCCTTGGTTGTTTTGATTGCATATATGCTACCTCATGAATAGTTATCAAATTGTATGCAACCCACATTATGACCCTCACACATATTGTCATATTGTGACCAAATTGATCCCCAATACTTGTGACATTTTTGTGTTTTCTAGGAGCACTTCCTAGCCCAAGATACTTGAAACATGATGACCATTGGAGCTACAGCTTTGATCATTTAACCCAATCAACTATGACTAAAAAGTTGGGGATTGATTACTTTGATTTTAGCACTCCTCGACCTTACCTATGACAATTTGACTGACCTATCACGTGAATTGGTATACATGCAATCTCAACTATTGTAGTGTTTACACTCCAACTTCACCATACCCATCCATTACCTATCAAATCAGCACCCGATATTAGGTTACCTTCCCTCGACTCCTACTTTGAGGGGGAATACCTCATCACCATAACTAAGGTAACTTACTCCTATTTTTGTCTTGCAATTCATTAGAACAACCAACAAGACAAAAAGGGGCAAATGTAGACACCAAAATTGTGTCGACTCCCCTTAGTCCCTTACACATTTTATTAATTTAAAAAAACAACTCATTTTAAATTATGACATCACCTCGAGACCTCACCTAGGACACCTCACCCTTAGACCATTTCCTACCTTATGACTCACCCTATGACTAATTCCTTCAAATCATAACTACCTAAGACCTATTCCAACTCTCTAACTAAATCTCATGCCTAATAAACCTATCTTTTGACCATTCTCCAATGATAAAAGCACTTGGCAGATGGAGAAATAGGCCAAATAGCCCTTTTACCCATTCTCTAGCCATCGATGTCGATCAACTATCGGCCGACGCTGGCGGGTTCACCAATGTCAATTACATAGGCTCAACGTCTAACTTTGAGTTTTCCTCTTAGGCTCTCTCTTAGACTCTTCCTCCTTGAATCAAATCTCTCTCTCTCTCTCTCTCTGGCTCTCTCCCTCAAACTCTTGGATGTGGATGCACACACTCTGAGACTAAGCATTAGACTTTGACTTTTGCTCTCCAGGCTACAAAAACTCTAAGCAAGTCACTCTGGATTAAATTGGAACATTATACGAGGACTCAACACCAGTCACAATAGGAATAAGTGTTCAACACCTCTGGTTCTTCATCAAGTAGAGCTAAGTATTCTTCTACCTCTCATTTCAATAATTTATAATACATTAGTAATTAATTTCTATTTACTATTTCTAAATACTATCAACCCAACCTGACCTCTTCCTAGAGAGGCTAAAAAGCCTTCCTCTTACCCTTACCCTTTTTGACAACCTATCCTCTACCTTTGCCTTTTTGTGGACCTTATTCATCTCCCTGCAACCCTGTATAGACCTTTAAATCCCCACAGACTCTTTTGTTGACCACATACATAACCCTAAAACCCATCCAAGGTCCATTGCCGACATCGACCACAACCCTAACTGACATCGACAGTATAACTGACATCGACATATTGACCAACCAATGCCAGTAGGACTACTGACATTGGTGACTATGACAGACTGACAATAGAGAATAGGTATGCATTATCTTTATTTCTCTTTCTTAGTCTTTCACCATTTCTTTTCATACAAACACTCTTTTTGTCAAATAGTGGACTATCATCCCTTAAGGAAGTTTTTACGCTTTCGAGACTGAGCATATAGCTTGGCAATCCACCTTATATTTGTCTAACATTTTTTGTGTTTAATTCTTATTCTTATCTACAGGTGTCTTCCTCCACAGCCAAAGAGGAGCTCCTACAATGTCTGGATATGGTGCACAACTTAATCCAGTTATCATCTAACCCCTGACCATTTTATCTTTAGTTTCTTCTTCTTCTGAATGTAATTAGCAAAAAATGTAGAGAAACACATATAAGTCCTAAAGCTTATATCACAATAAAAAACCTCTGTTATTAGAACACATATGGCCCTAGTGGAAATCGTAATATACCTTCTCATCGTATTAATATCAGTGTGAAAGAGGTTTACTCATATCAACCTCTAATAATACCTTAGTGTAGGGAGAGATACGATTTGACATTTAGCTGGCTTCTTAATAAGAAATACCAAAGGCTTTATGAATCTAGTAATTTTTTTGTGTGGTGCATTCTATAATACAACTTGATGTGGCACTACCATGTTCATTGTTTGATTGGTATCCCATTTTGGTTTATTTGGATTAACTTTATAATATGTCTTGATATTAAATTTTGTATTGGATGAGGCCAATGTAGTGGCTCCATACTTTAATAGATTGTTTAATGCAAGGATTTTCATTTCTCAATCATGCTCAAGGTCACCCTTCATGTTTCTCATAAGTAGGAAATTTGAGTGCCATAAAGTGTGGTGGTAAGGGTTGAAATGATACCTCTAATACAAGAGGGTTATGGAAGACATATTGTGAATCAAGAAGGACATATTTAGATGCCTTTTAGGTGTTCTTATCAATGATATAATTTTTTTCCTCCAATGCTTTAATCATTTATAACGAGGATTTTGAAAAATCCCCACCTTGGTTCAAAGTATTAATTGAAGTTGACATAAGGGGGATGAATATGTATTCCTACTCGATGTACACTAAATGTTTGATTTGATAAATGGACATGAAATAGGAATGCCCTCCATATTGGTCTCTATCATATTTGATATCTGATCATGTTATATGTCTATTGTGTTATTAAATTATTTAAATTAACTGATAGAGTCACAAGTGTAAAAATTAAAGAAAGGCAACTTACTATCACATGGATCTGAATTGGTGAATTTTACCTCAATGGTATTCTATGGGGGATAAAAATTAAGGAGTCAAATCCCTATTATGAAATTTCATAATGTAAATTAACAAATATAAATAAACTTATTTAACAAGAATAATTGTAATAAAGGATAAAATTTTGTAATTATTTTTATATTTAAAAACTATGTTTATGATTTATTTTTATTTATCATGTTTAAATCTTTAAATATTTTCATTAAATAATTTATTTTTAATTATATTTTCATAGTGTTTAGTTTTTACCTCCTCATAAAATGAAACATTTTTAATTCAAACATTTTTAATGCAATGTTATTTTAATAAATTCCTTATTCATATTCAAGTGGTGATAAATAGAATAAGTAAATCCATACTTGATAAAAATATTTAAACACTATCATAATTCCATTGCAAATATTTTGACTATTTTCTACAAGTTTAAATCTCTCTGAATCTAGATAAGTTTTTATCCTCCAACCATAAGAATAACAAGAATCCCTCTACCATTTACTAAAATGAACCATGTGAATTTTTGTATACAATTCCACCTCTAAATAAATTTTAACAACTTGGCATGCATATTAAGAGTTTTTAATATATTCCACTTAAACTAGTACGATCAAACGTTCAGAACCAACTTTCATACTTAATATAATTTTGACTACTTACTATGCCCCTGATATTGAATTAAACAACCACAAACCATTAAAATAGTGGTAGTTATCTAGGTTTCATCCAAGAATTCCTTAAAGTGTATATCTCTAATTATGGCTTGTAAATATGAGTTGTTTCTTTTGACTAAGACTCAAAATAGCAACAACTACTAGATGGTTGTGTAGTGTTGACTAATTAATTTTCTTAGTAAACCTCATTCATATGTATATTATAATACAATCATGAACTACTTATACATCACATAATATAAGTATCATAGTTTCACTCCATGGTGCATCCATCCAATTCCCATGCCTCTCCATAAATGCAAATAAAATAAATTAACACACGTATAAGTTACATATGAAGTATAAGTTACATCACTAGTTATTTAAAATTATGATAGGAAGCCATTATTTGGGCATTAAAAATCTTACTGTAGCTTCTCAATACTACCACAAGAAGATATGGTGGACATGTGTGACCCATAAAAATTATCCATAATCAACTAAGACCCTTCATATTCTATATGATTAGTGACATAATGAGATAGAAATATTAAAGAATGTAATCAGCTTCTTTTGATGGCATGTGCCTTATGATCAAATAATTTGAGGTTAAGATTATATCTATGTGTAGAGTTTTAATAAAATAATGAAATTTAAATAATAATATGTACAAAATAATTATTACAAGGTCAAATATATGTATGTACGTATGTACATATATAATTATTAATGGAATATAAAATGTGAACATGGGGGTTCTTTTGTCAAGAAATTTATTAAAACATATTCATATTTACACTTAAACATAATTTACAAGTTTGAGTCATACCTCAATAATTTTTTGCACAAATGAAATCACATTAGTAATGCCTATGTCTACTCCTACCCATATACATGGAGGATTCTCAAATGAGGTCAACAATGAAATAAACAAAATATCATCATCATCATCATCATCATCATCATCATCATCATCATCATCATCATATATATATATATATATATATATATATATATATATATATATATATATATATATATATATATATATATATATATATATAATTACATAAGTCTACATAAACGAAAACTTATAACATTCAAAATTAAATCTATATATATAAACATCAACCAAGTAGCTATAGAAATATATGAGCTACAAGATAGTTCATAATCTGGCTAGGAAAAATATGGTATTGTCTCCTATTACTACCTAAAAAATTACATATATATTATTATAATTTTTTATTATGCAAAATAATTATTATCTTTTAAAAACTATTAATAATTTAATAGGTCCAACAAAAAAATTACATGCGAAATTTAAAAGATACTTGCAAAGGTGTAGACGAGATTTCCAAACTAGATGTATGTTTCAAAAAATAAAAAATGAGCAGTAAAGGAAATTATACTAGGTATTTTCTCCATCATATTCACCAGTTCCATACAATCTTCATGAAGGTCCTCTAGGTCTAATCATTGATGAAGAGTTCAAGTTGAGAACTGCTCAAGTCATGTAGGAAGTGACAAACCAAAGCCTAGGAAGGATTGAGTCTAACAATAACTAGATCTTGGATATGATCCTAAATGCTGAAGAAAGGATTGGAAATGTAAGAAGGGTCAAAGAAGCTATGGATAAATATGATAATATTTTAAAGACCTGAAAATTTAGGAAGATGGAATCTTCATGGATCTTATTCTCAATATGAAGTTAATATACGAGAAGCATGTTGAGGCAATGAAGATCTTGCATCAATAGTAATAGGGGACTATAGCAAAACAAGGGTCCTAAAGTCAAGTTAGTTGACTTAGTGACATTCTATTATATAGGACCATTTTCATCCAATAAATTTATTTATTTTTTCAAACAAAAGTTTTGTATTAAAATTCTCCTAATTTCTCCCAGTAGCATGCATTACACATAATTTTTGTAGTCTTAGGAGCACATCTAGATATCTTCAAAACATTAGTATAGGTCCTTGGATCACCCTATAAAGGTCTTCAGAGCATCTTGTGTATGTCTTTGGAGCACACTAAAAACATTTTTGGAGAAATTTTAGAGCATCTTTGGAGTGTCTTTGGAGCATTCAATCCTTGGAGCTTGCTTGTTGAATCCTCAAAATTGTAGCTGAAAGAGTTGTAAAAATTACCCCATCATTGGGATGTATTGCCGTCTCAAAATTAACCCATCATTACCCCATCATTGGGATGTGTTTCCTTCTCAAAATTACCCCATCCTTGGGATGTGTTTTTGTACTCAAAATTACCCCATTCTTGGGATGTGTTTCTATACTCAAACTTACCCCATCCATGGGATGTATTTCTATACTCAAAACTATGCTATTCATCCAAGTTAAACACAATAACAAGGTAAATAATAAATAATAAATTATATAAAAAAAAATAAAAAAATGCATTCATATCCTATTTAGATCAGAATTTAACTATTAAATGCAATACAATATATAACCAAATGCAACACTTTATGAATAGTTTATATAATTATGATGAGATATATGAAATGCTCATCAATTCTCCCTCACACTTTACCTTTTACAAATCCTCTTTTAAATAAGTGGAATGAATGATCCTTAATCTAAATGTCCTACTTCAAACTTTTGACTCATATCATAAACTTAAGAATTATGGCCTTAGTCATGGTGGCCCCTTGGCAAGAATCCAAGATATCTAATAATTGTATACACCTACACTTCAAATTTAGCTTTTGCTTGAGAATTACAACACCGCCATGGAGATAGAGTACACAAAATAATATCAGGCCTAAACCTCATCCCAATCTAGACATTTGAAACTCTTTTTTTAGACATCTAAAATTGATTGCCAATAACTTCCAATCAAGCTTCAGACCAATTTCTACCAAAATGCACAATTTGGCTTAAAAACACTAAAATGCATTAAATGGTTCAAAATTTTCATATACAAGTGCTGATTTTGGCCAATGTATCCCTAAATGGGGAAATTCATTTTATGATATATCTAACTTTGATCAGATCATTTTGAGTCAAAATGACATTTTCATACATGGGTGCTCTGGATTGCTCTTTTCTACCAAATTTCTTGTACAAGACATGTGCCCTTGTTATTTTGTGTTGACAACATCTTAGATGGGATAATTGTTCCAATGCATCAAACATCACCTTACAATTTTAATCCAATCAAATTTTGAGTCAATAATACAACATTTTGACCAATTTGATTAATTTGAGCACTAATTTCCAAGATTTGCACCAAAATTGATAAATCATGTTTAAGACTAATTAATTTGAGTCAAGAGCTTAAGTTAACTTTCCATGGAGCTTGTTGACTATTTTATTAATGGAAATTGGTTTCTAATATATACATCATAAGGTGAGATCATTCTATGAGGTGGCATCCACAAACCTTAATTGCAATAAATATCTTATTAAGCCCTTGCATGCCACTTTAATGCCTCTCTATCCCAAATATTTAAGAGGGACTTTATTTATTTTAGCCTCCAAAATTGAATGGATACATAACCATGTCTCATTCTTGAGATGGATGGTCTAGGTTCATTCTAATATTTGAAAAAATATATAAATAGAAGGTCTCACACTCATAATTTTAAGCATGGATAGTGTAAAGTTACCATGCACAAATGATTCTAAAGCCTCATACAATTAGTGTTATTATGTAACATTTTTGAACCAAGACAAATCCATAATAATTCAAATGTTTTAAGGAGAGAAGGAGAAAAAAACTCCATTGATGAAGACTCTTTGATAAAATTCTTAGTGATCCACTCTATGAACCATTTGGAAGCTCCAAGGAAGGTGAAGGAAGGTTTTTTTCATGTTTTAGTTGTTGCTTTCATGTCTATTTGTTACTAAGATCCCACTAGTGTTAGGCCTAGATATTTCATGATTTTTAGTCTATTATTTTCATTTTGAACTAACATTTGATCTAACACCCTCTTTTGAGTTAAATTCTTAGTTCACACTTTCATCTAAGATCTAAGTGATTATTTGGTCCTATACAATTGTAATGTGTAATTTATAAAGCACATTAGATATTTACTTAGTCCCATATAGTAGAATATCCCTAAGTCAACTAAATTGACTTTGGGACCCTTATGTTACTACAATCCCCTATTACTACTGTTACAAGATTTTCATTGCCTTGGCATACTACTCATCTATTAACTTCATATTGATAACAAGGTCCATGAAGAGTCCATATTCCTAACTTGTTATGTCTCTAAAGTATTTATCATCTTTCTCCATAGCTTCTTTGACACTTCTTGCATTTCCAATATTTTCTTTAGCATTCAAGATCATATCTAAGATACTATTGTTGTCAACCCTAGTCCTTCCTTGGCTTTGGTTTTTCACTTCCTACATGATTTGAATAGTTCTCAACTTAAACTCTTCATTAGTGATTATAATTGTGAGGATGAGTGTAATGGGATTTATGATCATACTCTCAAGCATTTGCTCCATCTTATTCACCAGTTCCTTACCATCTTGATGGTCTTTTAGGTTTTTGGACCATTTTCTCAAACTTTGATCTTATCCACCAAAATTACCATAGACATATTAAGGTGAGCCAAGCTAAATATTTCAAAGTTATGAATTTAATATTTTGTTAATATAATGGTAAAATCCTTGACTTTGTTGCTTGAATTTTTCATTGATGCACTAGATTCTTGGCCACAATTCCCTATTGGCTCACCACATTGTGCCTAGATTTCATTGCTTTCAAAGAGTTGAACATACCAAACAAATATGCTTCAAACATCTTTATCATAGCTTCTAGGGATGATAGGATAACTTGTTTCTCCAAATTTTCTTTTTACTATTGCATGCCTTTGAGAGAATCTTACAACTATGTCGAATGTTCTTGGGCCAATTGAAGCACATTCTCCTCAAATATTATGTTTTCACCTAGATTTTGTCCACCCACTAGGGTTAAATTGGTCAATGGATCTACCTTTTGGTAAGTGATTTCTTCACCACCAACAATGACCTTTTTCTCTTTAACTCTTTTCAACCCAACTATCTTTGGGTCAAATTTGAACCCAACTAATGCTTATGTCACTGTAGGAACTAGAATCTCCATTATTTCTCTGCTTGATTCTCCTAGAACAACCATCATTTTATCCTCTTCCTCTTGTAAGGAAATAATCCATGGCTTGATCTCCTGATGCATAGGGATATGGATGTCCTACATCATAACCTAGGTATGGTGCATAGTGGGCACTTTTTATAAATTAGGTCCAAAAATGAACCACTTTAGAATAAATGGATTATAAATTAGGTTCTCTTCACTAAATATATTTAATTCACTCAAAATATGAGTGAAATTCAACTTAGGGTTCTTGGTTTTTACTAGAACTAAGGCCAGCTTAGCTTTTCTCTTAGGGGCATCTATAAGAACTAGATCTAGTGCTACTTCCTTCCCCTTTTATTTCTATGCCTCCTCAGCTTGAGCTTCTTCTTCATTAGACTCATAAGCACTAGACAAAATTTGAAGTGAATCCTCAGCTGTTTCATTGGGTTCCATGTGTACCATGTGAGTCTCCACTACAGGTGATCCTTATTCTTTTACTTGGGTAATGTTGGTGAATGCCTGGAATACTCCCCACTAAGTAAATGGTACTATCTTGGCACTAATTTACATTTATCATCTCCTCCTTTTTGTTCTCTCAGTAGTCTAGACTTAGGTCTTATGTTTTGTTCATTCATCTTCCTAGTAACCTTAGAGTAATTAGATACCTTGGTGTAGATTGAGTCAAAAGCTCTAGGATTATACTCATATGGTATGTTTAGTATATGTTTTGCCTTCAAGTGTGCCTTAACTCTTCTATATAGATCCCACTATCTCAACTCATCTATTTTTAGATTTAATGATGATCTATGTTGAGATGCTACCTCAATATTGTTTGATTGTTTGAATATGGTTCTACCAATTGTAATGAAAAAATTGTAAAGTAATCCCTTTCTTTTGGTCTTTAAAATACCATCTATCCAATTGTAGAGATGGGAAGCCACCTCTTGCTCTTATATCTTATTGAGTACATAGATACGAAGTTTAAGAGGGGTGTAATGGGTTCCCTCAACCCTGATGATAATGCAATCTTGATACAACCAGATGTCTACAATAATCTCCACATATTTACTAATTAGTGGGCTGACCTTTTCCATGGGATGACCATTTTTAGCCTCACTAAGTGATAGATAGACACAGTCATAGATAAATTGGATATGATCCCTATATTTGAATATGTGTAGCTTTGAATAATATTGTGAAACTATCTGAGTTTCATTAGGTGACCATTCCCTAAGGTTTGGGAATTTTATGGTAGTAAGAAGGAAAAATAGAAGGTATGACATCATATACGATTAGGTTTTCTTCCTCTTTATAATTTCAAAGATCTATTACTTAAAACAATACTAATTACCTTGTCTAAAGGATGGGTGACCCATTTCTTAACCATGAAGTAGACAAAGGGTACCAAAATTTGGTCTACATATGTAGTGGTTGCATTCCCACATAACTTGTTCATCACTGTTATAATCATTATAATCCCATGTCTAAATTAGATAATGGGGATTTTTTTTTTTTGAATTTAGAAAAGACTTAGTTCCCAGAATACAACCATAGGGAAAGGATGCTTTTTAGATCATTCTCTTTGGCCTAGTTTTTTATTGAGATTAGGTCTATTTGTGTTTTGGGTATTTTGTAATAATTTTAAAAATCTATGGGAGAAATGTAAGTCATATTCATTTTATTATGCCCAATAATCAAAATTCATTTATCTATTCTATCATCCTTAAGAATGGGAGCAAGGATATCAATACAATAGAGTACCTCAAGATTGGCTTCTATATAGTGTAGATTAGTCATTTGTATAGCAACTATGTCATAGTAGCATCTTTTATCCGACACATTCTTCTCCTCCTCTTTGATGATGGTGGGTTGTTCTTCAATGGTCCAAAAAAGCTTAGGATAATTAGTGTTTCCTATGTTTAAAGTGGTGGCATCAAACTCTGTGTCTTTGAAAATCCTCCCTTCTACATCTGAGGTTAAGTAAAGATCCATATCCTCCTTGAAAACACCTCTTTGAGTTGTCATGGCTATGAATTTCATCAAATTTCCTATTAGTGGACTACAATTTGGCTCCCAAATTGAATTATCCTTGCATATACAATAATCCAAATCTCCTTGGCTTGATTACAATGATCACATGGTCAAATTAGGGCTCTTATACTTGCTAGTATTTTTTTAATGTTTATGTAGAGCTATAATGGTGATAGTGAGTCCAAATTATGAGTTTCATGCCTTAGATTTTGTTTGGATTGAGAATTTATTCCTTTGCCTTTCATGGGTCCACAAAATCTTCAAATTTACTATGTCTTGCTTATGTGGTGTCATCATGGCATCTATCTCATTAATATTTAAAAGTGATCATTGAACTTTGAAAAAATCCTCTTCACCTCAAACCATTAGATTTCTTTACATAGATTAATGCAAGTCATTGAAATTGATCTGAGAGATCAAATGCCATTAGTTATCTTATGATATTCCTCATGGTTGTGATACTTGCCACCACCATATTTATTATATATTTGTTGAAAATTCCAACTTCATCTCACGTTGTTAAATCTTATTTACCCAAATGAATACACTCTATTCAATTTTGATCTAATGGATTATGTCCTTTACTCCATGTAACATTGATAAGAATGTGTACACTCAACCACATAGCGTTAATCTCTAGGAAGATGATCAATATTTAATTCATATCCCATGGTATTAACACTTATCATTTCCATGTTTTCTCTAAGTTTTTTTGACTTTTCAAATTTGATCACACCCCATATATTTTCCATTGCTAAATACTAAAAATTATAGAAGCTAAGCTTATGATATTAGGTGATGTGTTAATGTGGCTTTCACTAGCATTTCATAAATGTTGTATGAGTGATTAACCCTCCAAAAATGGCCCCAAAATGTATTCTTAGTAATAAAACCATCAAATATGGTCCTAAAATACCATTTCCATGCATCCACATTTTGGGCTATGAAAATGTGTAATGATAATTAGCCATCACATTTTTTACAACAAGGATCAAAACCATATCATATATCCAATTAGAAACACCATCATAATTGGTTTACATCAAATCATTCTCCTCATCTATTTTAATTTCTAGTGCATAGAACACCACAAGATCTACATCAGTGTGGTTGAGTATCAATGTTAGTTGGATCATCTCCATATCCACTCTCATAAGCATCAGTATGGGGAAATTGGCTTGTATGTTACATAAGGGTGTCAGTAAGTACATTAAGTGCATGTAAACTGTCAATATCTACAACATCCTTCATTGTAGAGGGAATTGTCGTAGGCTAAAGTGGTTATTTAATATATATTCTCATAGGTTGATTAGGCACATGATATGAAACCAACCTATACTATCAAAAGCCTTTTTATTGGCCCTAAAAACTCTTAATAATAAAATTAATAAAAAATTTAATTCACAATATTAAAATTGCATTAAATTTTTCTCAAAAAATATGAAGGAACCTCATTTTTTTTACAATGTGAGACATCATAACCATCAACCATTAGTCCTAAAAAATATTTCTCATCAATTAATGGTGGAAGTAGTGGATTTGGAAATGTTTGAATTACATTAGAGGTGGCACATTGGTTTTTGGATTACTGAATAATGAGATTTTTTTCTTTTTTATTTTTTATCTCTCAAACTAATCTCTAATAATTTGGCATTATTATACTATAGGAATTGCATCTCTCTCTCTATATATATAATATTCCCATCTATAAATTTGGCATGATACCATTTAATTAAATTCACCTAGAGTAAGGTAGGGGTCCCATGCTGGGAGATTGTCAATTATTTTTAAGGGGGTGTTGCTAAGAAATTTTAGGGTTATTTTTCATAATTTACATTCCTACATTCTTTAAAAATTTGTGAAATATACATTTCTCATAAAAATTAAGAGTATTTTACTTTTAAAAAAATATTTGAAAATAAATAAATAAATATGATTAGATTAAAAAAACTACAGTTGGAAATAGCAAATTTATATTATATGAAATAAAAAGTTTCTAACATTATATTACAAAAATTGCAACTGAATGTAGGTGCATCAATACATGCATCTTAGTAACTATGCATTACAAAAAAACACCAACAAGGTCATAGTATACACAAGTCAAAAATTCCAATGAATCTTGTTTATGGAAACTAGTGAACACATCTTCAACTCACTTTATGGCACCTGCAATTAGAAACACCAAGAAACACATATCATAATCAGACTTCAACATTGAAGGTAATAAGTAATCTTAATAAACTAGATAAAACCAAAGGATTTGAGTGGATAAATAAACTCATTGGGATAGATATTCATAGGTAATTTAGCTTAATTTGAATATGTTCAATAGAAGAATTACGTATCACTAATTTAAATTATAGCTCAAAAGACCTGATGGTTAACTAAAATTTGATGGTCATTTTGTAAAGTAGAACAAAGTTTCCTTCATATAATTTGTATGTAATTTAACAATTCATAAACTTTTTATAACCATGTTGAAAGGGTTAAAAAATTAATCATTCACCTTGAAATTAATTGATCATCTATCTGCTTTAGTGCCAGGTGTCATCTATAACATCAAATTTAACACTTGTGATACATGATTTTGACTTCTTGATACATGATTAAAAATTTTAATTTAATTCCTACCAAAAATTAATGTTTGATAGATTTAATCTTCAAAGTAATATATCTCATTTATTGTGCACATGGTGAAGCACCATAGAGTTTTAAATCTGTACCTGTGAGCACATTTTTGACCCCATAATGTTAAATGAAATAGAAATTCAGTGCATTTTCATGCTACATAGCATTATATGATACATTAAAGGCATTAAAATAATTTAATTTTGTTAAAAATTTAATATTATTTATAATAATAATAATAATAATTTTAAAGTCCACAATGCCAAGTAGCACCTTGGTTATGGTCTATAAGGAATCTTATAGCAAATGGGACCACCTCGTACTCCCATCATTGGGATGCACCTTACTATGCTATGAATACAAGGTGTCCAATCCTTACCCCTATAGGATTTGAACATGTGACCTCCCTTCTAGGAGCACATGTTCTTCACCATTAGGCTAACTCATTTCTATACTATTAATAATATATAAATATATTATAATTTATATAATCTTGATAAATGAACATTTTGTGATTTTTGTATTGAAATATTTTTTTCAAGATTAAAGATGCTTGGCTTACAGTTTATTATTTAAATTTAATTGATTTTACATTGATGTGATTTGGCCACGTATTTTTGAATTGTCATTTTTAATCAATTTTGAAGGGCTACAAAATTAATCATTTGTATTACTTAAAATTAATTGATTGCCTATTTAATTTACTTCCCCATATCTTATTCTAAGTGTTGTTTACAAGACCAAATTTAATGCTTCATGTTACATGATTTAACCTTATTTATACATGATTACATATTTTAATTTAATGCCCATTTCTTGCCAAACATTATTAATGTTTGATATATTTACTCTTTGAAGTAATCTATCTTATCTGTTGCACACATGGTGAAGCACCGTAGAGTTTTAAATCCATACTGATGAATGAAATTTTAAATGAATAAGAAACTCAACCCATTTTCATGTTACATGGAATTATACAATACGTTAAAGGCATAAAAATTTATTTAATTTTATTTAAAATATAATTATTTTTGTACTATTAACAATATATATGTATTGAAATATATTATATATAATACTGATTTATAACCTATATTAATATAATATATATATATATATATATATATTATATGATATAATAATATTTATTAATATTAAAATATATTTTATAAAACATATAATTTATATATAATATTAATATATAATTAATTAGCTTAATATATAAAAATAATATGATATATATTATATGTCAATAATATTTATTTAATAACTGACATTATTTGTGTGTGTGGGGGGATAAGAGGGGTTATCCGAAGTGAAAGAGTGTAAATCAATAATTAAACCTTCTAGTTACTCCAAACCCATGACAATGTCAATATAAGTTCATCTAAAATAATTATGGGCACAACCCTATCAGGACCTGAATCACCATGTAATGCTTTCATCTATGATGGCTTGCATTCTTTGTGTAAAGAGGTAGCCTCTTAGCATAATCTCTATGTTAAAATTGTAACTCCCTTAGTTTCAATCAGGGGCATCTATATTCATTAGATAAAGAGCTTAGTTTTGGGTGATCAAGTTTTGTCTTAGTGATTTCAATGGAGAAATTGCTTTTGTTATAATGATGCCAAAAAACTTATAAGCGACCAAGAATAATTTTGGGTTTAAAATTATGATAAAAATTTGAAGTGGAAATATATATTCAAAAGACACCATCTATTCAAATGTGTGTGCCTACTATTATACCACCACCACTTGTTTTTCCCAATAATTAATAATATTAGATCTTAAAAAAATGTGGATGAAACTTGACTTATTATGCAAGAGCCTATTATTTATAAAACATTACCATTAGTTCCATAGTTCTATGATGATAATTTTACTTCTATTTCCATATTTGAACTTTTATAATTTTCATTGTACTATGATTTTGTTGCAAATTATTCAACTTCTTCTAATTTTGATGATCCCCTGAATGTGATCTAAAACCCATGGTAGGAGACCCATCAAGTGTAATTTATTACTATGAGTCTATTTTTATTTTATTGGAATGAAATTCCCTAAATTATACAAATCTACATTTAGATATAATCTATAAATAGAAAGTTTATATATACAAATACTATATATAGTAAGTGTTCTAAAATAGACTTATTATGCCCTCACATAACCTTAATTAGATAAGTAGACAAAATCATTTACCAAGAGGTTTTTGAGTTACTTGGTATGATTTTGTGTCACTTATTTTAATTACCATTTTGGGGTTGAATTCATCTGCAAATATTAGTTTGTAAGTTCAATAAAGGTGACTCGCCCTCATAGGTATTTGAATTGGTGAATTGAATTATCTAAAAGGTATTCCAAGGGGGCCTAAAAATTAAGGAGTCAAATCCCTATTAGAAAATTTTATTATGTTACATCTTCAAAAATATGGATGAAACTCCACTTATTATACAAGAGCCTATTATTTCTAAAATCATTAGCGCAATCTCTACATCAAAATTACAAATCCCTTGATTTTGATTAGGGGGTATCTATATTTACTATATAATGAGCTTAGTTATGGGTGACCAAGTTTTGTCTTGGTGAATGTAATGGAAAAATTACTATTGTTACAATGGTACTAAAAAAAATTAGCAATGACCAAGAAGAATTTTGGGTTTAGAAATATGATAAAAAATTGAAGTGGACATATATGTTTGAAAGACACATCTATTTCAATGTGTATGCTACTATTATACCAACACCACTTATTTTTCCTAATAATTATTATTAAAGTTACATTTTCAAAAAATGTGGATGAAACTCCACTTATTATGCAAGAACCTATTATTTATAAATCATTACCATTAGTTCCAAAGTTCTATGATGATAATTTTACTTGTATTTCCATATTTTAACTTCTATAATTTTCATTGTACCATGGTATTTTAGGAGATTATTGAACTTTTTCTAATTCTGATGATCCCTTAGATGTGATCCAAAATCCATGGTAGGAAAACCATCAAGTGTAATTTGTTGCAATGAGTCTATTCTTATTTTATTGGAATTAAATTCCCTAAATTATATAAATCTACATTTAGATAAAATATATAAATTGAAAGTCTATATATAGAAATAATATATATATTAAGTATTCTGAGGTAGACTACTTATGCCCTTACATAATAATAACAATATAGATAAGCACACAAAATCCTTTCCCAAGAGGTTTTTGAGTTACTAGGTACGATTTTGGGTCACTTATTTTTATTACCATTTTGGGTTAAAATTTGTCTCAAATATCATTTTGTAAATTCAAGAAAGGCAACTCACCCTCATAGTTATTTTAATTGGTGAATTAAACTATCTCAAAGGTATTCTAGGGGGTAAAAATTAAGGATTCAAATCTCTATTAGACAATTTGCTTATGTTACATCTTCAAAAAATATGGCCACTTATTATGCAAGAGCTTATTATTTCTAAATAATTACCATCACTTTCAAACATCCATGATGATAATTTTACTTTTATTTCCATATTTGAACTTATATTATTTTCATTATGTCTTGTAATGAATTATTAAACATTTTTCTAATTCTGATGATCCCCTAGTGTGATCCAAAACCCATGGTAGGAGACCCATCAAGTGTAATTTTTTAGAACTTGTATAAGTTGGGAATTAACCAAATATGTTCAAGGGTTTCTTATAGGTGTAGAGAGAGAGAGAGAGTCTAATTGAGTTGACACTCATCAAACTTCCTAATAAGAAGCACTAGAGGCTTTGAGAATCTAGTATTTTTTGCGAGATGCATTTTATAATATAGCTCATTATGGCAGCGTCATGTTCACTGTTTGATTTTTATCACATTTTGGTTCATTCAGATCAACATTGTAATATGGCATGATCTTAAATTTTCATGTATTTGATGTGGCTAATGTAGTGGCCCCAAATTTCACTAGCTTGTTTAATGTAATGAGTTTCATTTATTGATCATGCTTAGGGTCACCCAATTATTTCTCATAAGTCATAAATTATAATGCCACAAAGTGTGGTGGTAATGAATTAAATGATACCTCTATTTCAAGAGGGTTATGCAAGACATATTTTAAATCAAGCACATAATTTGTATTCCTTTTAGGTGTTATTCTTAATGAGAGAATTTTTTTCCTCTAATATTTTAATCATTTGTAATGAGGATTGTGAAAAAGCCCCACTTGGGTTCCTTTACCTTGATTTACAATATTTTGTCTCAAATAAAATCTTAATATCTAAAGACATCTATAAAAGGATTCAAGTTGAGTATATAATAATATATATAAATATATTTATAGACATACTATATAAATAGAAAGTGTTCTTGTGATAGCTAGAAATGATCTTGATCATCATATAATGGACCAATAAATCATTAGAATGCCTTAGAAATGTTTTAAAAACAAGTCATTTGCTGAAAATGGAATTGACCATCTTGGGATGCACCAATTAATCATCAAAATGCCCTTGAAAATCTTCCCAAATGAGTATGTTGTGATTTTATCAGAATGAAATTCCATAAATCACACAAATATACATTTAGATATAATATATAAATAAAAAGTATATATATAGACATACTATATATAGTAAGTGTTCTGAGGTAGCTAAAAATGATGTTGATCATCTTGGGATGTACACTTTGTAGTGATCTAAATCTACTCAAACATCAAACTATCTAAGTAAGATCTAGACCCATTATAACTAAATGTATAGATGAAATCATAATTCAAATCAAAATTATAACCCTAAATCTAAATGATTTAAATCATGGTTAAATGGAATATGAAAACAACAGGATTAGATTGATTACTTTAGACTCAAAATTTTGACATTATGTTGACATGATCATAGATTATTAATGATGGATTAGATTGGTATGGAGACTATTGATCAATTTAATAGTTGGGCATGGATTTAATAGATGATTTGTAGTTAGCTCTAATAGAATAATGGATTTGTTTAAATATAAAGAAGAGGGAAGGATCAATGGTTGAGATTCAAATTTGGATTGGGAAGATCAAGGGTTAGGGATTATTCTTGGAAGCCTCTAAATTTAAAGGATTCTAGAAAAGATGGGTGAGAATAGAGAAGATTATAGAATTAGATAATTATAAAATCCTCTTAGGTACTAATTATAATTAGGTAGGGGATTAGATAGGGATTAAGTGGGTGATTAGGGAGTAGGTGTGTAAGAGAGCCAAGGAATAGGCTAGTGTAGGTGGGTAGGTGGGCCATGGGAATTTGAAATTCTCAAATAATAGATAAATTAGGATTAGGATAAGATAATGGGGATTTAGAATATTAATTAGTTGATTGGTGGAGATGAATAAGGTTAGTATATGGAAAATAATGAGATAACCCCACAAAAGGGTAGTGAGATTTATAATGAGATAAGTGGTGATAAATTTGTGGGATGAAAGGAGATAAATTAGATAAGAATAATTACTGTCAACTAATATAATATTAGTGATTTTAAATGGAGTGAATGAATTTAGATGCATAAATATTTGGATGTACTATATAATGGTCAAAATACCCTTGAAAAGCTTCAAAAGAGATATAATTAAATATTATGTTTCATCAGTAATATAATTTATATAATCTTGATAAATGAAGTTTTTATGATGCTTATATTGAAATATTTTTCTCAAGATGAGTAAATTTTCTTGGATTATAGTTTTCTATTTAAAGTTAATTGTTTTTACATGGATGTGATTTGGCCACGTATTTTTGACCTCGATATTGGGATTCAAATTTGAAGTACATGTGTTGTTGGCCAAAATGTTTGACCCTAACTCTACATTGAGCTATCACATAACTTGTCATAAATGAAAAGTTAATGTTTATAGACTGGTATGGTGTAGACTGATTATGCGCTCACATAACCATAATTTAGATAACCCCACAAAATATTTTCCTAGGTTTAGATCTTTAAGTTAATAGGTACGATTTTACATAACTTATTTTAAATACCATTTTGGGGTTGAATTCATCTCTAAATATTAGTTTGTAAATTCAAGAAAGGCAACTTGCTCTCATAGTTATTTGAATTGGTGAAATAAATTATCTCAAAGGTATTCTATGGGGGCTAAACATTAAGGATTCAAATACCTATTAGATAATTTAATAAACAAATATAGATAATCTTTTTTAATTAGAATAATTATAATAAACAATAAAAATTTGTAAATATTTTTATATTCAAAAACTATATGAGTTTATTATTTATTTTTATTTATGTTTAAATCTTTAAATATTTTTATTAAATAATTTACATTGTTTAAATGTTTAGTATGTTTAAATATATAAATATATTTTTTAAATAATTTTATATATTACAAATTTTTATATAAACTTTTAAAATATTATAGAATTATAAAATTCCATGCACTTAGAAATTAGGGTTAATTTATATTTTTCTCTTTCCATTATTTTCTCTCCATTTTTCTCTCTCCCTTTAGAAGGTTAATTTTTTTTATTGACTATTAGGTTAACTATGGCATTAGTGGTGGAAGTGTTGACCCCATTTTTCACTATCATTTTTTGTATGACCTTCTTGTCTGGCATTTAATCTATGTAATGTATTATTTTACTGTATCTAAAATGTGTGGTTTTTTTGGCTTGACATGACCCTTTTATCCATTGTTTACCACTTTAAGTTGTGAAATCATTGAGATTCAGATAGACTTGGATTTTGTTATGAAATGGTTGAGATAATTAAATGGCAAAGATTAGGATTGTTTAGCACTTAATTATATTCAATACGGACCCAAATGTTGAATGTGAGGGGAATTCAAACATTTTTTTAATTAACTATAGTCAAATAATGAAATGGTTGAGATAAAAAAATGGTGGAGATTAGGTTTGTTTAGAGCTTACTTCTATTTAATAGGGACTAAAATGTTGAATGTGAGGGGAAATCAAACATTTTTATTAACTGTAAGCAAATAATGAAATGACCAAGACAATGAAATATCAAAGATTAGTATTGTTTATAGCTTACTTATATTCAATAGGGACCCAAATGGTTCATGTGATGGGAAAGTAGACATTTTAAATTAAATGTAAGCAAATAATGAAATGACCAAGATAATGAAATGACAGAGATTAAAATTGTTTAGTGCTTACTTGTATTCAATAGGGATCCAAATGGTGAATGTGAGGGGAAATCATACATTTTTATTGACTATTAGAAAATAATCACATCAAAAAAGTGTCATGATGTGAGAGGGTTTAAATGGTTCCACCCTATCTCTATCTCCTCACATCATTCATCTGTTGGCTCTGTTCAAGATATTGCAAATTGTTTTTATTTTAGACTGAGTTGAAAAGTCATTTTTTGGAATGTTCTAAGTTATTATTATTTTAATTACAATTTTTCCATTTTATAATGAGTTGAAAATTCATTTTTTGGGGTGGTGAACTTTTCCCTCATTCCATGTCATAAACTTTAATGAATGAATGATTGAATAACACCTAGCATTATTATTTGGGGTGGTGAACTTTTCCCTCATGCTTTGATATTCTTGGGTATATAGGTCCCATGCATCATTATATATTAAAAAATATATTATAAAATGTCTGCACTATAAAAATAGGAGTAGATATTATTTAGGGAGAAGTTTTTGAGGTATGGTAAGCAACAATGGGCTATAGATTTGTATGGCTGCTCAATTTTTTTAGTTACCAGCTATCATTTGCATCTAATCAGTTTTTTATTTTTTTTCAAACAAAATTTTTGTAGCAAAATGATTCAAATTTCTCTTAGAAACATGTATTACACATAATTTTTGTAGTCTTTGGAGCACATCTAGATATCTTTGAGGCATCTGATACAGGTCTTTGGATCACCCTGTACAAGTCTTCAAAGCATTCCTAGACTTATTTGAAACATCTTATGTATGTATTTAGAGCATACCAAAAGAATATTTGGAACAATTTTGAAACATCTTTGGAGTGTCTTCAGAGCTCACTTGATGAATCCTTAAAATTGTAGCCAAAAGAGTTGTAAAAACTATGTGTTTCCTTCACAAAATTACCCCATCATTGGGATGTGTTTCTATACTCAAAATTACCCATCCTTGGGATGTGTTTCTATACATAAAATTACCCCATCCATGGGATGTGTTGTTGTACTCAAAAGTGTGCTATTCATCCAAGTTAGACATAATAACAAGGTAAAGAATCAATAATTAATTACATACAAACAAAGAAAAAATTGCATTCATATCATACTTAGATCAAAATCTAACTATTAAATTCAATACAATATATAATCAAACACAACACTTTATGGATATTTTATATAACTATGATGAGCTATATGAAATGCTCATTATTTCTCCCCCACACTTTACCTTTTGCAGGTCTTCTTGTAAAGAAGTGGGATGACTGATCCTTAATCCCAATTTCTTGATTCAAGACTCTAAATCAAATAATAAAATTAAAAATGATGGCCTTAGTCATGGTGTCCCCTTGGAAACAATCCAAGATCTCTAACAATTGTATGCACCCAGGCTTCAAATTCAACTTCTGCTTGAGAATTCTAACACTACCATGGAGATAAAGGACATAGAATGATAGAAGGCCTAAACCTCATCCCAATATAGATATTTGAACCTCTTTCTTATAAGCATTGATTGATTATCTGGAAAACTACTTTGGCTCCTCTTAGACTCCATTCAATATTGGCTTCAACTCAATAGGTAATGTATCCCACCTAAAAAAAATTGCATTGGAACCATTGGCATAATGGTGGTTTAGAAAAGCTATAAAATTAGCAATATTAGATCTCAGTAGCTCATGATACTTGTTCTTCATATACATATGATACAATGGTTGAAAAGAAGAAATAATTTTCTTTGCTTCAAGAAATTATGGTCTCATGCATAACCTAGTGGTGCCTTGTAATTCTATAAATATATTATTAGCATGTTTCCATGCCATTTGGTTCCTTAGAGTGGAGATATATCATAAAATTGTGTCTCTCCAACAAATAAATTTATTAGAAAACTAGATTGATATCCTAACAACAAATTGAAAGTATAGAACTCACAAATGACATCCTACCTTTCTTCAATGCTCTTTAGAAAAATTTCCATAAATACATACTCATTTTCAATGATATGTGAAAAACCAAGGGAATTTAATTGAATCTACCATTTATAAAACTTATCATGTAATAAAACATAAATTGAATAAGGTTGCCTACATGTTAATAGTTTCTCATAAATAACACAAATGTGCTAGATAGAAGCCTATGATTTCATCAATTATAGTTGGGATTGTACGAATTGCTTTTGAGATTCCTCCTTAATTTTGGCATTGTCATCCTTCAATTTTTGAATTTTATTTTGGGTGATATTCTAGATAGAGATTATTTCATGTAATGCAATAGGGAAAGAGGGAACAACTCTTGTTAAACCCTTTGTCTAAACTATGATATCTCATGTTTCTCTTTACATGGCTTGAATAGAGGCTTGTAACTTAAAGTTATGAGTGACGAGCTCTATTATTCTATTGGTATGTTTGGAAATCATTATATTTCTATCATAAATACTTTATATTAGATTATTAATTAGATTACACTTATCAACATTGGAATTTTACAAATCAATAATATATGTCCTTTATAGTAAGAGAATTGTACAAATTACTTAATTCTTGGGTCTGTGAAAACATTACATTGTGGATCCTAGTCTATTCCACTTGTATTTCTTGAAGAATTATATATTATTCACTAAACATTACATTGTGGATCCTAGTCTATTCCACTTGTATTACTTGAAGAATCATATATTATTCACTAACTCTAGTAACATATTATTTCCACCTTTGCTTCAAATTAGAAATCATCAAGTCCTTACCTTTCAAAGTTAAACGAAGAACATCTAACTATGTTGCAGTTTGATTGTTTCCTCATGGCATGATAAATCCATGGCATACTGCCATTCTTTTTATTCATTGAGAGAATGTGAAGAACATGGATCTACTTTAATCAATGTTGTCATAACCTTATCAACAATATATGCCATAGGATGCTCTACTTCTTGAGGTACAACTTCTTCTACTAGGGTTCCCTCTACAAATATAACTTCTTCTATGGCCTACACATCTTCATCTTATTCTTCCTACAAGTGAACTAATGCACTAGATTTTAGTTAGATGAGGATGAGGGGAATATAAATAAATTCTCATTTGTTGATTTGATCTATTATTTAGTATCTTTGAAAATAATGGTGTAGAGATGGTTATTCTATAGTTTGAACTGTAGGTTCTTCAATCTAGATTGTAGTCGAAGGAGGAGAGGCAGGGTGTGTATTTTTGGTAAGAACTAGAGAAAAATTCAAAGGAAAAATTACCAAGAATTTTCACCCCTTGGTTTACTAAGAAAATTATGGAAATAAATGAGTGTAACTAGCCCATGATGGTGCATAGACCTAGTACCTCATCTTATCTTCTAATAAACATTAATTAGATCATTATGAAAGAAAGAGGGAATATTAATCTTATATTTTTGTTGAACATGTCATTTCCTCAATTGAATAAGGAGTCTCATATAATCTCCACCCACTACTATAAACTGACCATCACAAGTGATATATTTCATTATCCAAAAAACAACATTTTACCAAGGTTGAGGAAGACTTTCTCATATAATTCCCTTGGCTACTCCTTGGCAAGATTTGGCTAGTCTAGGGTGTGGATCATTTCCTTCAATAAACATATAAATCAGGTCAAAAAAATTGATCTTTTCAATGCCAAATACTTCATCCTTAGGAATCCCAAATAGATCACTAATTAAAGAGGGATTTACTAAAATGTTATTCCCTTTGATAATGACATAATCTTCATCAAAATTCTCATATAATTCTTGCACAAATTTTTCATGGAATCCCTGAAACATTTTAAAAAAATTTGACCAACTTGTTATTTCAAAGATGTCTCTAGCTGCTTTATCTTATAGTAATGCATTAGAGGATTCTGGTTCACCTTTTTTTATTTCTCCCACCCATCTTTAGATTAAGCATTGGTTAATTATAAATTTGACTATACTATAAAAACATAGAGGTCAAATTCACACAAAGAACATGGGCAGGAAGAGTTTATAGATACAACATAATAATTATTGACAGTGATAATGCAAAAATGAATAGCAAAGAAGGTTATATGATGTGATTATGATAAGAATGATAGTGATAGTTATAGTTATCTCTTTAGATCATGTGAGATATAATAAGAAGGTTCTTTATCTAGTCAAGTAGTAATGATGTGTCATAAAGGTCATTATTGGTAGTATTAGGAGCAATAATCATAATTAATTATGTCATACCAAATCTTTTTGAAAGACCCTCTACTTAAAACATAGTTAAATAAATATTTTTTTAAAAGACCATTTGGAAACATTGTCACATTAAATGTATTAAAAGATATCTTTTGAAAATACTATCACATCAAATATATTGAAGGAGATCTTTTGAAAACACCATCACATCAAATTATGGATTGTAGGATTGTCAGTTTAATAGCATTGTCTTGATTCTTAATGATGGAGGTGGATTATTCCCATTCATGATTTTTCATCTTAGGAGCATAGTTATCAATCTTCAAAGCATATATTCTAGTTTTTAGAGCTAAACCTTCAAACTTTGGAGCAAAAATTTAGTCAATTTAGACTTTGTTTATATATATATATAAACAAAGTCTGAATTGACTAAATTTTTGCTCCAAAGTTTGAAGGTTTAGCTCATATATATATATATATATATATATATGTATGTATGTATGTATGTATGTGTGTATATTATATATATATATGTGTGTGTGTGTGTGTATGTATGTGTGTATATTATATATACATATATATATATGTATATATATGTGTGTGTATATATATATACATATATACACACATATATATATACATATATATATATATATACACACACATATATGTGTGTGTGTATGTGTGTGTGTGTGTGTATATATATATATATATATATATGTATGTATGTATGTATGTGTATGTATGTATGTGTGTATATTAAATAGACATATATATATGTATATAATAGACACACACACACATATGTATGTGTATATATGTATACATATATACAGACATATATATATATACATAGATATATATACATAGATATATATATATATACACACACACACACACATGTGTGTGTGTGTGTGTGTGTGTGTGTGTGGTGATCCTGATTCATGCCATATTAAAATCAAGCTTGTCAAACTTTGAACTATTGCTTTTAGCAATTAATTATACTAGAATTCAATTTGAATTTGTTTTTCCAGCAATTTTAGCTTTACATCTAAAGATTGTCACCTTTAAACATTTGGATGCCACCTTAGATATAGATAAGTATTCACGTGGCCTAATTATGACTAAGCTACTTAGCTTGAAATATAGACATGTGGCACCTTTTTATTTCCTCATGGATTCTTGGAATGTAGTTTTGTGTTATGATTCATATATTTCTTACCAAATGGCAACCATCAATTCATAGAAATATATTGAGTGGTGCCTTTTAATTTTGATACCTTGAAGTGGAAATCCACTCTTGTGCATGTTTGAAAGATATATCCGAGGAGATATCTTAAAGTTATTATAGGGCCCTTCAAAATATCATCTAGTAGTGTCTTCCATGTAAAGGAAAATTACACTTGTTCCTTGAGGGAGAAATCCACTCATGTGCCTATTTGAAAGGTATCTCCTAGGAGATATATTGAAGGGGAAATACATTCTTGTGCATGTTTGAAAGGTATCTCCCAGGGGATACCTTGAAGGTATTACAAGGGCCTTCAAAATATCACCCAGTAGTGCCTTTCATGTAAAGTGAAATTCCACATGTTCCTTGAAGGAGAAATCCACTCTTGTGCATGTTTGAAAGGTATATCCTAGGAAATAAAATGAAAGGGAAATACAATATTATGCATGTTTTAAAGGTATCTCTTAGTATATACCTTGAATTTATTACAAGGGCCTTCAAAATATCACCCAGTAGTGCCTTCCATCTAAAGGAAAATTGCATTTATTCCTTGAAAGAGAAATCCACTCTTGTCCCTATTTGAAATGTATCTCCTAGGAGATATCTTAAAGGGAAAAACCACTCTTGTGCATGTTTGAAAGGTATCTCCTAGGAGATACATTGAAGGTATTAAAGGGGCCTTCAAAATATCACCTAATAGTGCCTTCGATGTAAAGGATAATTGTACTTGTTCTTTGTATGATAAATAAAGTCTTGTACCTATTTGAAAGGTATCTCCTAAGAGATAAATTAAAGGTTAATCCACTCTTATTCATGTTTGAAAGGTATCTCTTGGGAGATACATTGAAGGTATTACAAGGGACTTCAAAATATCACCCAATAGTGCCTTTTATGTAAAGGAAAATTGTGCTTATTCTTTAAAATAATAAAAAAGAACAAATACTATAAACGTAGAGTAAAGAAATAATATAAAATAATATATCTCACTCAATTTGACATATAATAGTATATCTTCTTCAATATGGGTCCAAAAATACCATACAAAAGGCCCAAAGGGCACAACATACAATATTCAACCTTCCTATCAAAGAGACCTATTAAGGTCATGAAATGAAAATAAATAATTATTGATAATTCTATTCTAGAACTAAATATTACAATGGTTTCTCTAGTCCAAAACAATTATCTAAGATCTAGTCCTTTCCAAAAGGAAAGAACCCTACTTATATAGGAATAGTGGTTTCTTAAGAGAAAGACACCTATAACCTGGCACTCTAGCCCACAATGAGGTTGTTACAAGTGACTAGGGAGATTTGGATCATGAGTACAATTTGTATTCACATATGTCTACCTTTGGAACCACCTTTAGAATTTTTTTATAAGATGGGGATCCACTCCCCCTAACCAATGGTGTTATGTGAAGTTCTAACAAAATAAACCTACCTTGGACACACATTGTATCCCCACATGTTGAGATAGCACTATTATTAGGCAAGATGGGAATATTTTCATAAATATTAGGCATCAAGATGCCATGTGATAATAACAAGATGAGTTGAGACCAACCAAAAATAACATAGGGAACCTCAAAAAGAAGATGACAATATACCATCCACCAAACTTTCCAAGTGTGTCGATGATAAAAGCTTGTTATCACAAAAATTCAAAATATGGATTACAATTCATAGTTATTGATAACTTGAAGGTGAATCTACCTATATATGAAAGAACCCATAAATTCTAATTTAGTAGACTAGTCAAGGAAAATATACAAAAATGATGAGTCCTACCAAATTTAGAACTTCGAAAGAGTAGCCTTCAAAGGCATCCACTCCTCCTCCATTGGATAAGTATTTTTCTTTAGAACTTTGAATGCTCTATCCACATTGATAATATCATTAAATAAGATGTTATTCAAGCCTTGTACTAATGTTAACATATAAAATTATAGCTTTCACCCTTTCAAGTTCTAGATTTATCTTTTATAACTAATGAGCTACCTTGATATAGTTCATAATAATAGACTTCTGTGTTTCCTCCATTAATTTGACCTTATCAGTGGACCTAGCCTAGCTGAGGTTGAGGTTGATGGCATAGATTGAGTAGTCCCTAGCTACATCTATTTATGGGACTTGACTATTTGGGGTGCCATGTGTGTGATCATTAGATATTACTATATTGGGTCAAAGATTGACTGCATATGAGGAATCATTGGGGCATTAGCCATCTTTCCTTTTCTTTTCTCTATTTAGGCTTCTCTATATTTTTTTAGTTTTCAAATACTAATGGAACTAATCTTCTGATTGAATATTTTCCCCCACAAAGTAGAATCCCTAGGGTAGACCAAAAAGAATGGTTACTTATTATTATGAAGTAGTGGATGTTGTTCCCCCTAGTATGAATGGGCAAAAGGTAAGGGTGAAAGGTGAGAAAGGTTGGAGGTTATGAAGAGGAGTGGTGGTCAATTGAACCATTATGGGTGTTGATGTAGTGGATGAGGGTGGGGGAGTGAGAAAAGGTGTAAGGGAGGTGATTGGTTGGGTAGTGGAGATCGGTGACAACCCATAGGAAACTATAGAGGGTGAATATGGAGAGGAGGATACATCAAAAGTGGAGAGAAAAGGGTGAGAAAAGTGCACCTTGTTCTATGAGGGCTCTAGTAGAGGGAAGGAATCTTGTGCCTCAGAGCCAAATTATGATAGTTATGCCTTGGGTTACCTGAAATATGCCTACTAATATTGCTAGGTAGTCAGGTGTGGATACAGGGGAGGAAATTAGGTGCCTAAAATCTTAGATAGATCTACATAATATTTTACATCCTCAAATAATGGTGACCTTCTCTCTTTGAGGTATGATTAGGGCTCATGAGTGAATAGAGTGGTAATTTTCAAGGAGGCTATGTGACCAACTAGATCATAGTTATATTGGTTGTTGATTTGGTCAAGGCTGAGCTTTGCTAGCTTGAACTCAAATATGTAACCCTATGACCTTTCCACCACTATTATGCCTCCCTTTATAAAGGAGGTATCATAGATGGCCTTATTTTTATAGCCTATAGCATAAACTGCATCAACTACATTGATTTGATAAGCTAGCTCTAGGGTGAGGGTCCTATCTATGAGTAGGCATGGGAGCCAAAATGGATCCTCCTTAAATTCATGGACCTAAATGAATGTGAAACTAGACCCAAAAAACTAGTTAGTTAGAGTTATACCACTAGTGAGCCATGACTTATGGCTATTTGTCATTCTAGGAATGATGGGTTATTGACTGAGGTTGATGAGGATCAAAGATAGAAAACACTCTAAAAATTCATAGTAATCCTTCATGATCGATAGGATGTGGGTCCACATAGAGATAAAGATCATTGTGTTTACATGAATGCCCATTTTAGTGGTGTTGATAGTAAAATACTGAGAGAACTTAGAGTTCTGGTACATAATTAGGTGGAGGAGGAAGGAAGAATACCTAAAGGTATTATATGCTGATAAACTTGCCATCTCATTGTGAATGGTAGTGTCAATGTCACCTACAAAGTTCATCTTGTAATATTTTTCTTTGATTACTATATTTAATAAGGAGACCATACCTAATTGGAAATCCTAGACATCAGCATCCAAGTCCATCCTAAAAATGAATGCAATCATGGAAAGGGCATCCTTCATTTCCTTTATCACAAATATTATGAAAGTGATTGTTAGCAGAGGTGCTTCAGTGTTGTTATTTTGAAAGGTTGAATTAAGGAACTTTAGCTTATGAGTATGGGTATCCCAAACATTATGTAAGCTCTCTATACTATAGATGTTGGTGTTGGGGCCACTTGAGAGTTAGAGCATCTCCCTTATTATATCAATACTAATGTCCACTCTTACGTGGTTTCCTATAATGAGGCTAGTATTGACATCATATATTTTTACACACAAGGTAATAACTTTGGGGCATGGGTGCACAAGAGGCACCATGTATTAGTCTAGTGTGGAGATCCAAATCTTGTTTCCAAATGACTTGGAGTCATTTTTATGAATCTTTTTGATCATGCATGCATGTGCACCCTTCCTCAACCTTTTTGGGTTCTTGGCAAATTTTGGATTGAATATCCCATGTACATAATCAAGGACCAATCAGGGGTCCCAATAGGGCCCCTTGGTGATGCTCTTAATGTTTGGTACATTGGGATTTGACTATATGGGCATGAAAACATAATATTTTATCCTAACAAATGGTGTTAGAGGGTCTTCATGACTCCCTAATCCCTGGGTTCTTTGTTTTCTTAGATGTCTTTTAACACTATAAAAAGAAGTATAAGTTTCCATTTTACAACCCTTTTCAATAATTCCCCCTCTATTTTTAAGGAAGTCACTGGATATCAACTCTACTCACAATTGTTACAATTCTTGGCTAAAAACTCTTTGCTCAATATGCTCTATTCAATTTCTCAATACTCTTCAAAATTATTAAGGAATTGAAGTGTTGGGCATGTGGAGAAGAGAGGTATTTAAAGGCCCATACTTATAGCATGATCATCATGTAACCTTTTTAAAATTATGTTCCCATAAATGTGAAAGGTGGCACACGTGTGTGAGGAGATTCCCATAAGATATTTGAAGAGATATTTATGGGGAATCATGTGATATAGAGCACCTAGACATTAATTATAAGGGGAGTGGAGTAGATAACCATTCATCAGTAGATGGTTTAAAATTAAGGAGGGATAATAAAGAAAGGAAAATGAATGAAGGGAAACAACAACAAAGAAGGGAGCCTAAATATATATAAGGGGAAGGATGGTAAATTAGTTGAAGTGTTTCAAGTTAATTCCATTTAATGGAATCTCTAACAAATTTCCTTCTTTATCCTCTAACTCAAATTCACTACCTTGTTTATCTCTAATGATGCAAAATGGCCCCCTCCATGGGGAATCAAAATTTACATGTTAGCCTAGTTTTGTGGCCCTTTGGTCATATTTGTGGATCAAGTCTCCTAGCTTAAATCATAGGTTTGATGATCTCTTATCAAACCATCACTTTCATGCTTGTTATTGGGTGACCTTTGTGTCACTCACTTGTTCTCTTGCTTTTTGGAGGCTGAGTAATTTTGCCAATCTAACTTCCTTAGCTCTAAGAAATCTACTATTGTGCATGTTTGAAAGGTATCTCCTAGGAGATACATTAAAGGTATTACAAGGGCCTTCAAAATATCACCTAGTAGTGTTAAAATAGGAGATTAAACTTATTGAACACTTGTTTGTATAACTCTTGATAGTGCCTTTCATGTAAAGGAAAATTCCACTTGTTCTTTGATGGAGAAATCCACTTTTGTCCCTATTTGAAATATATCTCTTAGGGGATACCTTAAAGGGGAAATACACTCTTATGCATATTTTAAAGGTATCTCCTATGAGATACATTGAAGGTATTATAGGGGCCTTCAAAATATCACCTAGTAGTGCCTTCTATGTAAAGGAAAATTCTACTTGTTCCTTGAAGGAGAAATCCACTCTTGTACCTATTTGAAAGGTATCTCCTAGGAGATACCTTGAAGGATAAATCCATTATTTTGCATTTTTGAAAGTTATCTCCTAGGATATATCTTAAAGTTATTACAACAACCTTCAAATATCACCTAGTAGTGCCAAAATAGGAGATTCCACTTGTTGCAACTTGTTTATACAACTACCAATAATGTCTTCTATGTAAAGGAAAATTCCACTTGTTCCTCAAAGGAGAATTCCACTCTTGTGCCTATTTGAAAGGTATCTCATAGGAAATAACATTAAGGTGAAATCCACTCTTGTACATGTTTGAAATGTACCTATAGGAGATACCTTGAAGGTATTACAAGGGCCTTCAAAATAATACCTAGTAGTGCCTTCCATGTAAAGGAAAATTGCACTTGTTCCTTGAAGGCTAAATCCACTCTTGTCCTTATTTGAAATGTATGTATTAGGAGATACCTTGAAGGGGAAATACACTCTTATGAATGTTTTAAATGTATCTCCTAGGAGATACATTTAATGTATTGCAAGGGCCTTCAAAATATCACTTAGTAGTGCCTTCCATGTAAAGGAAAATTCCACTTGTTCATGTTGAAGGTATCTATTAGAGATACTTTAAATGTTCCCTTCAATGTATGACAATGCCCTTAAAAGTTTCTCTTAGTATATTATATCAAGGGCCTTGTAATTATTTTAATTTACCTATGAAGGTATTACAAGGCCCTTCAAGTAATCTTGTATTATATATCATGAAGGGCGTTATCATACATATCAATCTGTGTTTCACATCTAAAATTAGCATATCAATCAAGATGAGAAAGAACTCATTCATATATTTTTCAAACTAATAGTTATTGAATCATACAAACAAATAAATTTTCTTAATTATAAAAACATTAGAAATAAAATACACAAACACTCGAGTTGACAATTGAAATTGTTATTGCTCCTATATATTAAAAATTCTTTGATCCTTCAAAACTGTGGGTTACATTGTTTAAATAGAATTTGGTAAGGGGTCACATCATATTCCAAGTAAATTCAAGATATATTACATGTCATAGTTATACATAGTTCTAATTATGGACAAAACTATATAGAGTTATCTTATAGTGGTTAATAACTTAAGTTAGTCTTTACAAAAATCATGAAACATGTGCATGTTTACAAAAATGAATAGGCAACTTTATAATATGATTTAGAATATAAGATATATATATATATATATATATATATATATATATATATATGTATATATATATATGTATATATATATATATATGTATATATATATATGTATATATATATATGTGTGTGTGTATATATATATATATATATATATGTATATATATATATATATATATATATATATATATATATATATATATATATAACACACACACACACACACACACACACACACACACACACAATGCTATAGAAATGTACATGAAAAAACTTGACCCTTCATGGTTGTGTTGACATCTGGATGGTTGCATGGACTCTAGTTGGTATTGTAACTATGGTTGTTGACTTAGAACTGGAAGTGGCTAATTGAGTCTACTTATTCTTCACCTCCATCTCGAGCTAAAATTTATGTGATACATCATGATATTGATAAATTATGTCCAAACTAAAAATAAGGGGTCTATTCACCTTGTCAACCTATCCTAGTAGCCATTATAGGAGATTTTAATTAAAAATAGTCCTCTAAAGAAAATAATTAAAATATAAAATATGACATATGAAACAATACAAAACACTTAAAAGATGACATCATCCCATAGGGTTACATAAATAAATAAAAAAATATAATAATTTATATTTATAATTTAAAACTTAATAAATCTGTAAACTAACTCACTTTGGTTAAGATAACCTAATTTGTTTATGGAAAGGGCATATATTTTTTATTTTTTTATCTTCAATGAAAAAAGAAGCAATATTTGTTTGTTATTTTTTTAACATTCAATGAAAATATAAGGAAAATATTTTTCCTCATAATTTTAGAGATGATTTAATATGCTTTATTTTAGAAAACCTGGTAAGGATAATTTTCAATTACTAAAAAGGGAGAAAAAGAGTTGGTATAGGAATGGCATTGATTAATTATTGAGTGTAAGAACCGTTTTGCATCCTTATATACATTAAACACCTTCTATGTTATCATTTATGGAATCTATTTCACATAAAAATTTTACACTCAAAATCATTTATTTCACCCATATATTGTGTAACATATTTTTTTGGAATACAATTTCCTTGCTGATAGAACCATGAGATCCTTTGATGGAGTGTCATTTCATTTAAATGGTTATATAAATATTTTTTATGACCATAATTTTACTAAACAAATGATAGGGTTAGCTCATCCCAAATATGGAAAGAATACACAAAGAATGTCAATGAACTTATTCAATCCTTTAATGAATAACAAATGTTCTTGCTCATTAGATATTACATGTTCGACCAAATGAGACACCAAGGAGAGTTGGATGTATTGATTTAATTATTATAAGTAGTGGTAATTGATAAGGCATAATGCTAATATATTCATTTTGGTCAAATATCTCTTTTAATTTTATAGGAGTAGGCCTGGATGTATTTTTATTTAAAAGGATTGTTAACATATATGCCATGACTGACGTCATGGAGGATACACTCCTTATGTTTGATAAAATGCACCAACCAAAGGTTTTTTCATGAAATTCCATGATTAAAGGATATCTAAAAAAGTTTCCTTGATGATGCTATTTCATTTTAGTATCATATGCAGAAAGTAGGAAACTAACTAGACATGTATACTTTTCCATTTTTTTCAATGCATGTGTTGATTTATTAGCTTTACAAGATGGAAAAAAATACATATACACATAGTATGTAGAAATTTTGAGCTAGGTGTTTATACAAAGATTGCACTTATAAACATGTATTCTAAATGTGGGCCATGGGTGTATAAAGTTTACATGCAGAGTGTTTAATTGAATGCCTAATGAAATGTTATTTCTTATAATGTAATTATTGCTATTTATTGTTAAAAATGGCATTGTGATGATGCCTTACATTTTTTAAAGAAATGTTGGTTAGTTAGACCAAACCCAATTTGGTCACTATTTTGAATGTGATTCCTTCTTGTGTATGTTTATAAACTATGGAACTTAGAAAACTAGTTTGTTCTTATGTTATGATATGTGGATTTAAGTTATATTATATTGTTAAAATAGCACTTATATGTGTGTAATATAAGTGTGGGAGTAAAGAGTCTGTGGATTTTATAGTTGATAAGATGTCTAAAAGAGATGTAATTTCATGGAATGATATAAATATTGGGTATGCATAATTTGGAGAGGATAGTGAGGATTTGTAACTACTTTATTATGTGATATCCATAGGTCAAAGACCTGATGGAATTACTACTATGAGTGTTCTTGCATGTGCCTATTTAGGAGCCTTGCAATTGGGGAAGGAAATTCATGGTTATAAGATTATAACTTGTTTTGAGGTTGATGTTTTTGTGATGACTTCCATAATTTACATGTATGACACATGTGGGTAAATATATATGGCACAATTATTATTTAATAACATGTTCAAGAGAGATATGGTGACCTAAAATGCACTGATTTCTAGTTATGCACATAGTGTATATGCAAAGGAAGCCTTGACACTATTAAACTAAATGCAGAGTGATGTCAAACCTAAACTGGTTACCATGGTGATAGGGGTTTCTAAATGAAATAATTTATCAAATCTATAGAATGGTGAATGGATTTATGATTACATTATTGAAAGAAATTTTGCATCAAGTATTTCTATTGGAAATTCACTCATGGACATGTATGCCAAATGTGAGAATATATATATTTCACATTAGGTGTTTGATAAAATGTCTCCAAGAGATTTGGTTACATTTAATACATTAATTTTAGGGTATGGAATGCATGGGCAAGGTGGGGAATCCCTTGATTTTTTTTTGGTAAGTGCAATACATATGCATCAAGATAGACACCATCTTCTTTGTCATTTAAATAAATTTGACACAATAAAACAAAATTTGTGCAAGTAGATCTTTGGGATGTGGTCAAGTGCAATTGTAAATAAGTAAAGTGACCAAACAATTTATTTTATTATTGTATTGTTCATGATTATGAGTAGTCAGAACATTTATGTAAATTTATAACTTAATCAATTACTTACATATATAATTCCTTGGTATTAGGTATGTATTTTGTGTAACAATTGAAATAGATAAACAATTTTGACTTTGATTTATTTTATATTTAGGTAAGTAGTTCTAAGTTATTTTTAGGATGGAACAAGAGTATAAGTTATGGTGGAAGCCAGATGTTATATCCATTTGTGACTTAATTTTTCCCTATTCTAAATTATATTACTTTTAAGACTTTTGTTGGATATCACTAGGAAATCAAATTTCATCATTCAAGAAAGTATTCAAAAATGAAAATATATATTATAAAAAATTAAAGAGTAAAAGAGAGTGATTTATGAAAGGACCCACTATGTTTGCAACATGATACCACATCATTATATATATAATAGACATGTTAAATCATTTGTTTACGGTTTTGTTTTATATTTTGGGAAAGGAATAAATATCCTTTTAAGGCTCAGGATACCATCCAACTATTTTTTTAAGATGAGAATGAGAAATTTTCATCTATTATAAATGTATTAAAGTAAATAAAATAAAAAATATAGGAGACCATCCAACTATTTTTTAAAGAGGAGAATTAAAAAATCTCGTCTATTATAAATATATTAAAGTAAATAAAATAAAAATATTTAATGTAAATAAAATAAAAAATATTTAATGTGATTAATTTGGAGACCTCAAAATATTTTTTATTAAATTTTTCATAAGATGTTACATATTTTTAATGAACTATCAAATTTACGTCTTTAAGAAAATATATTTATTTAAAAATACGTACTTAACATATATTTTTTAGATAAATCCATGTAAAAAATATCAAGAGATATCATTATAGAAACACACATATATAGTATTTCTTTGTGTATTTAACATATATTTTTACAATTAAAATGACCATTATAATGTCTAGTTCAACATAATATACTTTGTCTTCCATAATTATTACTAAAAAAATTATCACATAAATTCTTAAATAGTTTGATATAATTAATATTGAGAGAAATGGCAAAGCCCATTCTTACTTTATACTTATAAATATATCATTTTTATTTGTAATAAATGAAATAATGTCATGAATCCTCCATGGTATCATAAAATAAAGTTTAAAAAAAATACTCTAACAATATATTGAGTTGGTGATGCATATCATTAGTATGATTTCATCAATCCAAAAAAGAATGATCTATCTGTTGAAACAATCAAACCACAATTAAAAAAAAACTTAATATAAATTATTTTTTATAAGAAGAGATGCAATTTTTTCATTCCTATTTACATCTTTATTCCTAATATTTATTACTCATTGGAGTTATTTATTATATCAAATACTTATTTCTAATAGTTGTACTCATTAGAGTAATTTATTATATCAGATATTTATTTCCAATATTTGTACTTATTACATCAATTTCAATTTCAAATTTCATTTATTTTCAATAAGTCATGTTTCAATATCACTTAGAATAGAAGGAACCAAGATTTCATTTCTATCTTGAGTTGAAATTTTATGAATAATGGAAATTCAAAGACCTGTTAATGAGGCAAGATGTTTTGTCATTTAAATCATAAAATATGATGAAGGCAATTGGATAAAAATGACCTTGGTCTATTAGTTCCATGGTTACTATAAGTTGTTACATGAAAGGTGAGAATAAGGTGATAAAATTAAATGAATGATCAAAGTGTTTAAGATAAACCCAAGAATAAAAATAAAATATTGGATTTTAAAATCACACATCTATGATAAGAAAGAAATACGATAGACCCTATTTCCCCATGGGTTATGGTGATTTATCTCTGGTTTTAACTAGTGTGACCATACCCTCAATTAGATAAGGGGGATCCTAATGTCGACCAATGAAGCTAAATTTTATGCCTTTTATTATTTATATTAATTAAATGTTCTTAGTCATGGAGTAAGGTTATAAATTATTAGGGTTCTTAACATTAACATGACTAACATCAATCAAGAGGGTTTCTGAAATAACTTGATCCTAAAAAAATTAATCTTTATGAGCTTTGTCCTTATTAAATATTTTTATATCTAAATTCATGGAAATGTTACATCAACCTTGAGGCACCTGAATCACCCATGAACCTCAGTGGGTTATTATCTTTATGTTTGGATGATATGTGATGGTAAACTTGCCATAACACCAACCAATTAAATCTGCCCTATATAATTTTAAACTTATAGAGATATTCAAATTATAAAGGAACTTAAAATCATCCATGACACACATAATAAACATATGGATCCATTAAAAGAGTGCCAAGTAAATGTCTAATAGATGAAATTACAAGGTGGACACTATGCATTTTTTTAGGTATTTAGTAAATTGATTTTATAAGGCCAATTTTAACCCTATCTAATTTGAGGAAATAACCAAATGCATAGACATCTCATTAACATAAATTAGATGTGATAAAGAACACCCATTCTTGATAGATATTTGTTTCTGAATAGAATAACACAATTATCCATTTAGTTGAAATTTGATAGATGCTTTGTTAAAATTAATTCCATTAATAAATATAATATTTAAACCAAATTCCAACTTAAAAAACATATCAATAATAATATATACTTATTTATTATAAAACCTTTTCAAAATTAATTTTCAAGAAAATTCATGTATGAACTGTTTCATTGACCCATTAAATTAGTTTTTAAATATAACTAATATTTTTAAAATAAATTTTAAGCTAATCATACATCTCAAATCTTATTATAACATAAAATTAACTCCCAATTTTTAACCTATACTTTAATAATAATTTTATGCGTAACATTTAATATGGTACTATCCTCCAAGCATCTATATTGGTTCCTTTTATTAGGTTGGAATCCCAAAGGCTTTTATACCTAAATGTTTCTTTAATAATTGTAAATATCCATTCCATTATTACCCCTATTAAATTTTTAAAAGTAAATGGGTATTCCCTATTAACTTTGAGATTTAATTGCCCTTATAACAGCTTTCACTTCTCCAATAATTCATCCTCATTGGCTTCTAATGAAGGCATAGATGGAATATCAATGTAACACTACCTTATGCTAGAGGATCAAGCTTCATCCATTAAAGAGAAATAAAATTAAAGTTTTAAAATTATAATGTAATGTTGCTTTGATATCAAAATCAACTATTGTAGGATTCATCCTTGAATTAAAGTGAAAAAATAATATTTGAACTATGTTTTATTTCAAGGAATCAAACTATAACTCGAATAGTTCATCACATGACTCAACCCCAATTTTTATGGATCCAGGTCTCTCCTTTCTAGATTTATAATTGTCATCCATGCTCTAGCTTAAAAAATATTCTTGAAATAATGGATTTAATCAATATTCATTTAGCATCTCTTTTTAATATCTGATTTTAATTTTGAGGTCCATTAACCTACATTGATCACTTCAGAACTAAAATATAAATTCTTTCATTGCATGCATATAATTTCTTAACAAAAGGCCACTATAATATCAATTATATATGGTCTACCACCAATTATATACCCATTATTTTATGAATGAAAATATCAATCATATATTTAATATAGTTGTAAGAACATATATGTTGGCATTCAATAAACCATTTCTATCACCATATAGATCCCTCACACTGATTGGTTCTCTCTCTAGTCAATACCAATAAAAATAGAAGTTAGCTCTCTTAAAACTAGGACAAATGTGGATATGAAGTCAAATTTGGAACCTAGGCTTGAGCTACATGAGATAAATTAATAATTTTATATAAATGTAGCTTGAAAATTCATGCTAGTTTTTAGAACTTGATTGTAAGCTCATAATTTGAAGACCAGAATTGGTACCTAAATGTTATAAATGTTAAACATAATCAAGAATGAAATGATTTAAAAACATGATTTTCATGAAATTTTTTCTATATAATTTGAATAACCACATAAAGAACTTTTCTATGTGATCATTTTAATAAAATGGCTAGTTAATTGTTGGTTTTCAATTTTTTGTTGAATGCTTTGACTATGTAAAAAATTACACATGGTTTTTAGCTTATTTATCTGATGAAGGAGAATTGAAAAATACCTCTCCTTGTGTGTTCTCATTGTGTAATTAAGAAATTTAAAAAAAAAGAATGCTTACAAAATTGAATATCAGGTTATAAGATTTGAACCTAAGATCTTCATGCCCTTAGGATTTGAAATTCAATGTCATTTGATCTTGCACAAGGTAAATAACAATTCCACTACAAATTAATTTTAATATAAGACTAATTCCTTTCAATCAATATGTGCATATGTGATAGTGAATGCAACAAAAAAAAATCATGTAAAAAAATAAAATTTTTGTCATTAAAATCTACTTTTATTAAATGAAAAGTCATAGTCATGGAGAAAAAACTCACTTGACTTATGGTCCACTTACCAGAGTATCTTCATATCTTAAAAACCTCATGATTCATATAAAAAGGGTTATTAATCTACCTCTATCAAAAATTTATAGTGGATTAATTTCTCCACTCCAAGACATAATTCTACATCTAAGGTAAACATGACATAAAATCTACTTCCTTTGGTCAATAAAATCTATTTTAAATGGCATAAAATTTTAACTCTAGGGTTAAATTTAAAAATTCCCATGAAGATGTAATATATGCATCTCAAACAAGGGAATCCTAATAATTACACATTGTGCAAATATTTTATTAATTGGTTAATTTTTTACAATTACCATAAAGGTGTAATGGTTGGGAAAAGTGAGCACAAAGCTGTAGATTTTCAATAAAAATCCAAGTCTACCATCAAAATTTTTGGGGTTAATGAGATGCCCACCTCCATGGGGTTGAGGATGTTTGCACCTTTAAAGTCACATAACAATTACAGATCATCCATGAATTATGTGGTGCATTATTCAACCATAAAATAGTGCATGGATGGTGGAAGATCAGCTGAAGATATGAAAATTGTCTACTATATTTCAAAATATATTTAATCAAAAAATATTTTTCATTGATTGATGAGAGTCAAAAAAAAATTATAAACTTAATATTGAGTTTTTATTTTAGAGTTAAAAAATCTTAAAGGCTATCTAAAAAATATAAAAATTATAATGAGAAAGTCTATTCATCAATTATTATAAAAATATGTGGCCCCACTTAACCCATGTGGTTAAGTGATTTATTATTATTTGTATTTAATTAATTTGTGAAATATAAACATTTTTAATATTTATTACAAGGCCCATTTTACATCCAAATTTCCCCTAATGTTTGCATGCTCTGCTTTAGTCATCTGGAAGTTGATCATGAAGATCTCAACTTCAGTTGCCTTCTTCTTAGTAAAGCTCAACTTGACTTCTATGTTTTAAAATGGTGGTTCTGAAAACTTTGATTAAAATTATCTAAAACCTCCTAAATAAGATGATCAAAGTTCATCATATTAATCAACTTCCATGTATCATCATTTACTTTAGATAATTTTAAATCATTCAAAATTTAGATAATGAGGACCTCCTAATGTTCATATTTAGGGACCAAAGCACCAAATATTGTCACCCATTCCCTAGCCTCTTTTATCCTTATGACCACCAAGTCGAGTGCATTGGATGCCTCTACTTGTGTTATGAGTATTGGAAACATGGGGGGTTAATTCAACCTACATAAAATATAATGCCTCTAAATAATTATATAACTTTGATGCTACCTCTTAAACCTCAACTTTAATGCCATCTAAGATATGCACTATCTTCTTGTTATTTTGTTTTCTCTAACTCTACCTCCAGTTATTGTCTATCCATCTATGTGCCTTTATAAATTACCACCATTACATCATTATGTGCTTCAGCCAGAGATTTAAAGTCTTCATTATAAGGGGATTACCCCAATTATCCATTTTGTCTTTTGGTCAAAGAAAAGACCTCATATCTATAATCAAAAAATAATTATTTACCATCATCATCTTCAAGCTTCCTCTTCCTTACCCTCAAATACTCCCAAATGGCTTGTCAGACAAACTTGTAATAGATGGGAGTTCTTTTATTTTGAAGCTAGGCATTTGAGAGGTCTTACCCATTAAACCGTTGGCCCATAGCAGAATTGTCAACTAGTTTAGGTCTATCTCCTTTGTGGTTTTGTCCACAACTTCTTATTTAAATTCCTCATTTAGTTACTACTTCTTTACTACCTTCATAATTATTTTAGGAAAATAAGGCCAAATTATCTTAGACTAATCCAAACCTCCATATTGGGGGAATGGATGGAGTGTCATAACCTATGTATTTTTCTTCTTTCCCTTTCCTAAGCTAGTGATAATGGTTTCCTAGGATGGCATGGTGGATGGCATGGGGAGAGTTATTTAGGTGGATCAGACATGAAGCTGAGGGGTGGATATAGATGTCTTGATCTTCTTATATGCCCTTTTCCTTTTTAATGATCTGACTGTGGTAGTGCTGGAAAGAATAAAGGAAGTGGCCATGAAGGAAGTGGATGGAATGGTGGTGGAAGATGGATCAAAGGTAGTGTAAGGTATATCAACAATGGTAACATCCCTCACAAGTATTGGGGTGAGTAGAGGAAAATGCAAGAAAGAGGAGGTCATTAATGGATCATCAGGATTGAAAGTAAAAACTTCCATCTTGGTAGTTTTATACACCAATGAAATTGGAATAGATGCAAAAATAGGAATAGAAGAAGAAACGAGGTGGTATCTATAGAAAAATACTCTTTACCTATTGTGTCTTCCATAGATGGTGCTTTCTCCAACTTTGCTTCTTCATCATAATCTTCTTCTTCCTCCTACAATATTACTTATTGGGGGATTATAGACAAGCTTTGAGATTGCTCTATTTTAGGAATGCCTATGGGGGGAGTCTTAGGATTAATTTTGTAATAAATAGTAGTCTTAGGCTATGAGGAGGATCCTTACTAAACTAAGGAAACTACTTCTTGTGTGGTTACCCTTGAAGATGTAGACTATTGTTCCTAGGGGGTAGCCACATACATTTTAATTTCATTGGTAGTTCGAGGATCTTGTCATTTATCTTCCTCATAAAATGAATATAGATTGATGGGGTCTATTTTAGCTCCCCTATGATTAGGTTCACTAACCCCTAGTTCCTTCTTGATAACCTTTAACTTAAAAGGAAACCCTTGTGATAGATCTCCTTGTTCCTTAGGTTGTTCTATGGGTTGGTCCTTCCAAAAGTTTGAGGATCTACATCTTGTAAAGAGTGGAATTCTATTATACAATTACTTCATAGTGATAGAAGGTTTTTATTGAATCACCCTTAATTTATCCTCCTTTAAACTATAAACCCTTTCCCTTTCCAAGACCTCATCATCATTATGTGAATTCATGAATAAAAATTCATAATCATAATAGATGTGTTGGTAGGGGATACTGAGGCCCTAAATGTTTTTTTGGATGTAGTCATGAGGATCCTAATCCTTGTGTATTACTATGTAAAAATGACAACTCTTTTTTTTTCCACTCACTTATCTAATGTGCTTTCTCATTGTGTATACCATCTTACCAGTGACCATATGGTGCCCATAGACTGTGCCCTTCTTATTTTTTATCAAGTCCTCCTAAATGATCCACTAGAGATGTAAAGTAGTTTATTGATTAACCAATTTATCAATTACACATTTTGGATGTTTTTCATTCAATATATCATGTTTTGGATGTTGGGCATCATATGTAACAATAGTACCTAGTCTAAATTGAGTAAATGGATGTTGGGCATTCTATAGAGCATGTTGAGCAGTGTCATGCCAATCCACACTTCCATCCTAAATTTATTAATTAGAGTGGTATTATTTCCTTTGTATGTCATGGTTTCCTTGGGGAGAAGCTATGAATTCAACACCTTTTCTATAATATTATCTTGATTCCACAAAACTAGCCTATGTTTGTTAAAATAAGCATCTAGTGTTGGTAGTGATAAATACCTTTGAAAATATGATATGTATATGCATGACACAACTATTTTTTTAGGAATGTGATGCAAAAAAACATCATGCATAACCTTACCTATGAATAATAAGTCTTGGAAGAGGTCGATGCATGGCATCACCTCAGGTTTGGCTACAGTTGAATGTAATCCCTATCTCTTAAGTGCTAGCAATTTTATAATGAATAGTCAATCTAAGGGAGATATATTTCTATCCATTGAATAGATTTCAATATGATTGATAACATATCATAATTCAAAGTAGTTCTCATACTATTGTCCAAAATGGTGGCATCATAAACTATGTCCTTGAATTCAGTCAAGTCCTTGATAAAAAATGGTGATGATGGAAGCACTCCCCTAAATGCCTTAGATGAATATGGAATTATAATTATGTGTAGTGATTTTATTTTGTTTATGTGATCTATTAAACAATGTCCTTTTTGCTAGTTGCTTATTTACTCATAATAGTTTCATAGGTAGCCAAGGCTTTTATTACATAGGATAGTAGTCAATTTTGAAATCATTTGAGAGAAATGAAGACATTAGTGGATGTACATCATTTATATAGCCTTTAATTTTCAATTGTAGTTCATATAAATTTTTAACATTCACATGTTTCATACTTTATGCATAGTTTATATTTAGTTAGTGTAGTTAGCAGGTATCCTTAGAAACTATCAAGAATTTTTTTACTTTATTGACCAAGTATAGAAATCTTTCAGTAGTCTAGAATCAAGATTTAGGTTTTATTTTTTGATTGAGCCTAAAAAATATCCAAAAAAAACTTTTGAAAATAAAGTCTGATACAAAAAAACTAAAGAGAAAAACCACCGATAAAAGACAAGTCATTTAGAACATTTGTTTGCATAAAATGTCTGATGCTAAAACTCTAAAGAAAAAAGTTCAAAGATTAAAAGTCCTAAATAAAAATTTTGAACACCAAAATCTATTAGATAAAACATATGAACAAAAAAATTAAAGACCAAAATCTAATAATAGGTCCCAATCAAAATAACCAAAAATCAAATCCTGAATTATAGCCTACAAAATATTTGAACAAAAATTTGAAAAACAAAGGTCAATAAAAAAAACTTGAAAAGAAAAAACATTGATAAAATTTAAGTCATTCAAAACATTTTTTCACACAAAATGTCTAATGTGAAAACTCTGAACAAAAATTTTTGAAGACCAAAAGTCTCAAATAAAATTATGAAGACCAAAATACGTCAAAAAAATGTCTGATAAAAAAACCTAAAGATCAAAATCTAGTAACAGGTCCCAATCAAAATGTTTGAAAACCAAATCCTGAAAACAATTCCTCCAAATGAAACTAATTCCTATAAATGTCCTTTAAGTTATCACCTAGTAGTGCCTTCGGGGTCAAGGAAAATTCTAATTATGTACATGTTAAAGGTGTCTCCTAGGAGATACTTTCAATGTTCCCTTCAGTGTATGATAATTCCCTTTGAAGTATATTCTAGGATATTCCTTTCAAGGGCCTTGTATTTTTTTGAATGTATGGCAAAGCTCTTGAGTGTAATTCTTGTTCAATACCAAATGATACAATGATGGATTTTCCTTGTTCAACTCTCTCTTGATGATCTTATGAGGTTTGTAATTTTTATGGGTTTCACATTGAATATTGGAATTAAGACACATTTACCCCTTGATAATATCTAGACAAGACCTTATAAATAACAATCAATGTATTGTTAACTACCTTATTTAATTGAAACACCTATTTACTCATTGAATCCTTTCTACACCATAATAATGATGGGTAAGTTTCACCTTGAGGTATCTACTATAAGACTCCTTCAAGTGCCTTGTTATACCTTAATTGGTGACTTGAAATTACCTCCTTCAGTGTAACATAAAGGTATATTAATGGGTGACTTGAAATTATCTCCTTTGAAAAGTTTCTCTATGGGAAATTTCCAAAATAGGGGGAAGGGTAGAGTAGACAAGAAAGTCCCTATGGTCTCAATATTTCCATTTGAAAATGGATTCTCTATGACAAGTGTTTTTAGAACCAATTTTTATTGTGATTAGGTGTTGTAAAAACATAGACAAATACATTCAACCAGTTTGGGAAATTTTTATATAAGAAAACTTAGATATCTAGGCCAAGGTTGTTCCTAAAAGATACCTTGAAGGAAAAATCCACTCTTATGCCTATTTGAAAGGTATCTCATTGAATCCATTATACACCTTAATAACACTAGGCAAGTTCAACCTTGAGGTATTTGTGGATTGTAATCCATGTTTTAAATATTTGGGGTAGTTAGCCTTTTCATCATGGACATGCTCGGTGAAGTTAGGTGGGTGGTGTATCAACCTCCTCTTTCTTGGGTTCCCCTTCTTCATTTTTTAGATAAGTCTTAGTCACTTCCACTGATGACATGTGTCATCATGGTGCTCCTCAAGAAGGAAGGGAATTCTTCTTAAAAGTAAAGGTGCACCATTGGCCAAGGTAAGTTGGCCCCATTTATAAAAATAATTTTAGAGGTAATTCAGATGGATAAATGCATGACCATAATTCTTCTTCTAATCATCATGGTAATCCTAGAGGTTGCTTCATAGATCATAATTTTATCCCACATTTGTAAAGCTTTCCATAATAAATTTTTCACCAAGAGTGAGAATTTAAGGCATCAATAATATCCATTAGAAGATTCCTTCATGGGTAACTTGAAGGTATCTCCTAAGAGATACTTTAAAGATATTACAAATCTTAATAACATTGGGCAAGTTCAATCTCAAGGTATCCAATAGGAGATTCCATTGAGGGCCTTGTAATACCTTCATGGGTAACTTGAAGGTATCTACTAAGAAACACCTTGAATATATTAAAAGGACCATCAAGGTAAAGGAAAATTTTATATCTATAACAAGGTAATTATTTATATCTAAAATTATTAATGTAATAGCAAAAATTGTTAAACTAAATTAAGGTGGAAAGAGCATGTGCATAGGACCTAAAAGACATGCTCTCCTAAGTATTAGAAGGCCCTTCAAGTTATCAGGTTATCAACTAGCAGTGCTTTCAAGGTGAAGGAAATTTCTATTAGGAAATACAATCAACACCCCTTTGAATGTATGATAACACCCTTCGAGGTGTCCACTAGGAGATTCCATCAAGGGCCTTGAAATACGCTTATAATACCTTCATGGTTAACTTGAAGGTATCTCCTATGAGATGTATTATAATAAAAATTCACTCTTGTGCATGATTGAAAGGTATCTCCTAGGGGATACCTTAAAGGTATCTATTGATGGGGATTTTGACACATATTAGAAACATACTTCCCCCTCATCTTTCTCCTTTGAAACAAATGTTTATGGATTCCTTTGTCCATCAGATTATATTGGCTGGTGCACATATAATTTATTTTTAGTTTGGTCATACCTTATTAGTTTAAGTGTGATTTATTGTATATATTACAAATATTTAATATGTATTTTGTATTATAGTTTAGAATTAACATTTTTTGATATACAATTAATCATTACTTAATCTCAAAACAAAATCATAAACTAATGTAATATGCAACTTACATTTTACAAAAGATCAATATTTAAATCATTTCAATTGCTTTGCATAATGTCTTTAGGTGAAAAAGGAATTCCTACACTTAAAAGGCAGAAGGTCTCACTCCAAGAGAATTTGTATATAATGTCATTTAAACTACCAAAACTAAAATTAAACTGCATCAACGTCTTTCATTTTATGGTGGCAACATAATTACTCTTACTAATTAGTATTTTGAATCGTTTAGTCTTCCAAACATGCATGCAGATATACACTAATTTAGCACTACATTGAGAAAGAATCTTCTCTAATTAGAATAATCCTTGCTTATGATAAGGATGAACTTGAAGATGTCCTTTAATCCCAACTTGAAGTATGGAATGGAGAAGATGGAATTCTCTGTCGAGATATAACTAATTTCAATAAATTTGCACCTAGTAAAATGGAATTGACAAAAAATATTTTTTCTCCTTTTTGTGAAACATTTGGGTTTCATTTTAATAGCTATGACAACCTTCAAATGTCTAGGTTGATAGACAGAGATAATTAGGTCATTATAATACAAAATATGTTGAAATAAAAACATGAACAAGGGGAAACAACTTATTCTACTTACCACCATGTAAACATGTATTTAAGATGCCCTACAGTCAGGATAAAAAAAAACATTGAAGAAAACAAGACAAGAAAGGGTAAGATATTTGTTTGTAGATTTGAAAAAGGCCATATAAGTAATCACACTAGTGGATAAAAATAATATTAAACAAAAGGTTGGAACATTTTTATTGACATAAACTACTGATCAGATACATAATGAATTATCTACATGGTATATTTTCTCTAACAATTACACCTTGAGCATTCCTATAGAGCTATGTGAATTGGGGGATAGTAATCTCAAACTATGAAATTTGAATGAAATATGGGTGAATGATATAATCAATTCATTTATAAAACATAATGAGGTTCTAATGAAGGATGATTTGTTAATTCCTTTTGATCTAAACAACCCTCAATGTATTATTGAATCAAAGGAAGTCCTAGAATATATGATGGAGAAAAAAACCATAAGGCTCAAAATTATAGATGGCTAACACACATTTATAGCACAATAGATAATTATTTCAAAAGAGGAATACAATTCACATTCATTGAGAAATAAATGTTTTATTAGAAGGGCAAGATTTTTGAAAAATTGTACTCTATTCCATATTATGTACAAAATATATAACCAATATAATGAAGCCAATGAAGAAGTTTTTAAGGCTTCATTTGTAGAGAGAGTTTGATTTTCACATGACCTTATCCAACTAAAAGGTTGGAAGAATATTTAAACATGGAAAAAAATGGAAGAAATACATGAATAAGATAGACATTTATTCACACAAATGAATAATTCATGTACAACAACTACAGGAGAAAAAATTCCTTCTTTTCATGGAACAACCCATTTAGGATTGTTTTGATAAGGTATTTGATTTGTTTGAAAGTGATACTTTACCTGGTTCAGATAAATAAAATTTAAATCTAATTGGTACAATAGTACTTATAAATATTCAAGGTCTTTTAGACAAACAAAAAATAATACTAGCATATTTATTGGAAAAGGGGTATATTTCCTTCTTGAAAATCCCTGGGTAAAACAACATGGATACTTGGTACAAAAAGGTGAAGATGGAAAGTAACATATTATAAAAAATGTTGATTATTTTAGAAACCATGATTCGACACTACTACCAAAAAAAATAATCACACCTAAAGAGGTAATGGATCATTATATAATTTCTAAAAAAAGGTTTGATGATTTGTGTGTCCTAAGTGAACGTATTTCAAAAAATTAAAAATGTTGGGAAGCATTATCTCAAGATTCATTAAGCATATTTAAAAAATATATACATAATGATGGAGGTCATTTTTCTAGGACATATATAGAAATATTCAACTACCATCATGCCTCATCCAACCCCCCCCCCCCACGCGCCCGCCCCCCCCCCCCCCCCGCCCAATGTCTTTGGCCATCCATTTTAGAAGATTTTAGTTAAATTATCATTCTTGGTCTAAATGCCAATTTGATAATTATTGATCTTTGAATCTCATTGAAGTTTTTAAGGAAGAACATATTCATTTATTTCTTCAAGAATTTATTGATAAATTTATTTTTTTTGCCTTTAATGTATTTATCATCTACAAACTAGAACATTTTGTTGGCATTTAGACCTCTCTCATGAATCTACTTGTTGGTGATTTCCATTCCATGCAAGATACATGTGTCATACTATGGGGTCTAGATAGTAATGGATTAATTTGGACTCATATTATAGGTGTTATTTTTTTTAAGATCCCTCTCATTTTTAGCTATAAGGTTTCAACATCCATTCACAACAAAGTAGATTAGAGGAAGGTTTTGACATCTACAAAGATGTACCAATAGTTTAAATGATTGGTTCACACAAAATAGGAAGGCCATTAAAAAAAGAAATAGATAACATATTTTGAGAGAAACTTATATATAATTTAAATGATTTGGATACATGTGAATCTATATTGGTGTGTGATTGTACAAAATTACAAATAAATTTATCTTGCATTACAAAAACTAAAGAACAAACAATTTTTAATGTTCGATTTCAAAATTGTTTGACAAATTTAGATAAACCAATACATAAAAACCACTTTGATCAATACTAGGTCCATAAAATTTTTATTTTATAATCATGAATCATTTTCCAAATACAACATCTTAACAATCTTTTGGTTTTTATGTTTTATTTTTCAAATATAACAACTTAGCAATCTTTCGGTGTGTATCACTAATGGCATTTCATCCAAGTGAAGAAATAATAATAACATAAAATCATATTAATGAACATGACACATTTTAATTTGAAGAGGGTAAGATAAGATCATGCATATTTTTTCAATTAAATATATTTTTAGTTATCAATGATTCATAATACTGACATAATATTTCTCCATCTATTTGTCTCAATTAAAACAATTCACAATGTAACTCTAGAACTTTGTGTCTCTAACACAACAACCCATGACATAACTCTGTAGGTTGGTGCCTCCACAAAAATAACACAAGGTAAAACTCTAAAACAAGACAAAATTTTAATATACAAATATCAAATCAATTGATAATGAGAATTTTTAGTTATAACATTATTTAATACGTTGTAGGGAGTAAAGAACCAAAGTTTCAATGAAAGAGTGCACCCATACAAACTACGAAAAGGAAAAAAAAAGGTGAAAACCCCTTTAAATAAATGTGTAATTATACAATTTCATACAATTATATAATATATTAATTATCTTTATTTATTTAAACACATTACAATTGAATTTTTTTTATAGACAGGAGATTATAGAAGACAATAAAATATAGACTTGCATCAACTTGGGATTTGGAAGTGTGGGTTCATTTTATTGTTTTGTATACTTTAATGTGGTTGTATTTACCCATTAAAATGTTTCTTACATGTTTAATTTACCCAATTAAAAATAACACAATATGTATTATACTATGTATTCAACACAATAAATTTTGATGCAGAGTGTCCATGTGTTCTTTATAAACAAAATAATAATAAAGTATATTGTTCTAGAAATAATTATATTATTATTTATTTAAATAATTTTTAATTTGATGTGTCTTATTAGAAGTATATGAAGGAGGTTCAACTATTAAGGTGTTTATTCATTTGACTTTAGTGATAGTGAACTACAACTTAGAAGAGTAAATCCTATTTTGTTTGTTGTGATGGGCTATATAAACATATAAATATGTATTGGTATGCATAAGAACAATTGATACTTTCATTACTACAAAAATATAGATTTTTGTTAATCAATTTTAAATTCCTATCAACGTCTATGAGAAATGAGTTATGGTAAAATGATATTGTTTCAGAATATTTTAAAGTTATGGTCAAGTTATAAGGATTCAATATGAATATTTATATGTATATGTATGTTACAAAACTAGAAATGATACATATATGTACAATGAGTATAGTTACAATGTGCCTAATCTTGAATTTATTTTTATATGTGATTATATGAATCTTGATAAGATTTAAGGAAATGCAAGAAAAAAATGAATCAAATGAAATGCATTATGTTACAATAAGAAATACAAATCAAAAGCACATCAATGACCAATCTAGTAACATGTAAAACATTTTCTTAGAAAATTTACATGTTATATTTCTTATAATATAATATTGTTAATAAATGATTCATTTCTTTTTTAACAAATTGTAGACATTTCAAAGGAGGAGCTAAAACTAACTTAAAAAAAACCATTGATTTTGGGGTTGGATGACTTATTATTTATTGTTCACAAAATAAAAGATATGCAAATGCATGATACAGAAAAAAATAAGATTATAAAATATAAAATATGTCATACTACATTTGAGATCATTCCAAATAAATTTTTAAGGTGGCACTGTAGAATTTTTCTCACATTGGCATTTGGTCAATAATAGAGGACAATCATTTGAGGATAATCATTCATGCCATGGGTAACACAAGTTAAAATTTCATGTTTTTTTGGGGGAAAATTTATTATAATATGTTTAATATAAACATAAATAAATTAGATGAAGTTATTTTAAAGGGACCTTTGGAGATGATTTTTCAATTGCCGACATGTTATTCATTGATTGTAATTCTCATAATTATGTTACGAATAAAAAATAAAAAGCAAGTTATGTTATGTCAAGTGGATATACTAGAAATGGAATTTAGAAAGATGAAAAGGATTGGAGAATCAAAATGATGTCTTTCATCACATTCCTGGAACAAAGCAAAAAATCCATGCCAGCAATTGTGAACCAATGTTTAGAAAGATGTAACTTCATTATATTATGATTATTTCAAGTGTATTTATTAAATTTAAACTATAATTATAGTAATAAACATTATCATAAATTTCATAAAAATCTATTCTAAATTATATCAAATATAGTTCAAGGAATTTCAAATTAATTAATTTTAATTTAGAATTACTTTGATCTAGTTAAGTGCAATTTGATTTATAGTTAGAGATTCCTTGAAAGTATTGAATCAATTCTAAGTTTCAAATTTAATCCCCTTACAAGTGGATACTCCATTGGTTTATCCTTACATTTCCCAAGTTGATCTATTAGTATATTGACACCTTCTTATGAAGATCTTCACAATGAACAACAAACGATTATCATTAGATATTTTATTGCGTAGATGAACTAATTACTTATTATGAAGTAGCAACATAAGCTACTTCAAAGGATCAGTGATCAGTCTGAAGGCTCATAAAGGTAACATAGTTCAAAATTTTCCAATCTATTAAAAATTATCTACTCCCAAATGGTTTTAAATAATTCAATTTATTTAGAATATATAAAACATATTTATGGAGAAAATATTCTCCACTCTACTTTAGTGAGTATAAGTTTAAATTATTTAAAATAGACCAATTTAATTGAAATGATCTATGCTCAAATGGTTTGAAATAATCTAATTTATTTGGAATATAAAAAATTATTTTTTGGAGAAAAACTTCTTGAATCACTCCACTTTATAGGTATAAGCCTAAATTATTCAAGATAGCCCAATTTATTCGAAACCATATATACCCAAATGCTTTGAAACAGTTCAATTTTATTATTATATAAAAAAATTATTTTTGGAGAGAATTTTATTCACTACACTTTAGTGGGTATAAATCCATATTATTTAAAATATCTCAATTTAATTGAAATGATCTATGCCCAATAGGTTTGAAACACTCCAATTTATTTGGAATATAGAAAACTTATTTGTGGATAAAATTTTCTCCACTCCACTTTACTGAGTATAAATCTAAATTATTCAAAATGGTCTAATTCATTCAAAATGATCTATGCCCAAATGGTTTGAAACAATTTAATTTATTTGAAATATAAGAAAATTATTTTTGGAGAAAATTTTCTCAAATCCACTTTAGTGGGTATAAGTTCAAATTATTTAAAATAGTCATTTTTTGTAATTTATTTGAATTTTTTTTGTTATTATTTTTTTGAATATATATAATTAAAAAAGGAACATATTAACAAATCATTCATGTAAGAGGTTTTATCTGATTGAGATCATACCATTCTATCATCTCATCAAGGTAAAAATAATCAATGGAATCATCATCATCATAGGAGAGCAATAACTTATTAGGTTGTGATTGAGATTGTGATATGGCATTCTTAACATATTTTGTATTTATGTATGAATAACTAACTTCCACATACTATGGTGTTGACATTTTTGATTTATGTGTTTTAATATGTAACATGTCATGTGCCTCTAATGATATTCCATGATTTTTATTTTCTCATATATTAGATGAAGATATACTTTTATTATTCTATTTTTATCTACATATGTTCTCTATTTTGAAATGAAAATGATTTTTACTTCATGTTAAAATTTAATGCAACCATTGTGTTTATCAATCATTCCTCCTATTTATTCTAACCATGATTATCCAAGTAAAACATTTCATGTGTTTGTATTATATATAACACATAAATTAATATAACACTATTTTTAATCAAATAAAACTCCTAACTTAAATGATCCCACACATGTTATATATGCATTATTTAGATCAAAGTGTTGAATCTTATATCCAAGAGATACAATAAATGACATAGAACAATTTTTTTTGATAGTCCATAATATTGACATTGGTAAACTGCTTAACATCTATGTGAGTAGTGATAGTGAAAAGTTATTAACATAAGGAAAGACTTGTAATTTTATCCTTTTGAGACATACTAGTAACATTAGCTTTTTGATTCATATCTTCATTTTCAAATACTTTTGTTATAAATCCTTTCTTAAAAATAATTTCTTGTTTATAATTGAATTTTTTTGAAACTTGTGTTCATGCTTTTTTTATAACATTGCCTTTATGATACATTTCTTTTGTAATTTATATTTTTATATTGTGCCTTGTATAATTTTGCTTTCTCCAATTGTGTATTTTGAATATTTTATTACCTTTTGGTAGTCATACTTTAACTTTTTGTTCTTTTTGAATTTGTCCTTTAGGAGATGAAATCATAATGTGAGTGTGTTTATTGATTAATCTATCCATTATAGTATCATCACTATCAATGATGTTTTTTAATTTTAATATTAAAATATAAACAATTATATTTATGATACCGATGCATTCTATGATATGCACAATAGTATTTTGATCTTCTTAAAGGGTGTAAAATATTTAGTTTGATCAACTTTTTGCAAAACATTTCTCTTAAAAGCTCACTTGAAATATTATAAGAATTTTATATAATTTTTAAATCATAAGTTGTATATGTATTCTTTTATAGCTTCCAATATTGATATGATGTCATTTTTGGCATAAATTTTATGTATGAAGATACAAATGCATAATTAACACGCACATATTCTAAATTTTATTAGATGTATGATCTGATTTTTTAGTGATGTCATATTTGAATTGAAATACTAATTTTTTTTTTTGACTCTTTTTTTATCCTTGCCCTAGTGACTATTTGATCTTTAAGGGCTTCCTAATAACAAACTCTAGCGAGTTTTAACTGGATATTCATACAAACATCATCAATAAGATATGTGTGAGTTTAATAGTGGTGATGAAGGACATGTTTGACACCTTAATTTTTCATTATAGGGTGGGCTACCTTATCTCTTTGGATATTGATAGCATATTCTTGGTTAGAGGGAAATTAGTTATCACCATCTCAAGGAGGGTTGATAGGAGTTAGCATAAATATAGTAGGTATATTCGATTAATTGTAAGCTCAATTCTATTATAAATTAATATTTTACAATTTATTGCATAATTATAAAATATATTACATATTTCTAGACAACCCCATGTAATTTGAATAATTATTGCTTGAAAAAAAAAGTATACACCAAGAGTAACCCATATAGCCATTATATAATGTGAACAATAAATAATGAATTAATACAATATACATGTTAGTAATTTTTAATATCTAAAATAGGTTTTTAATAAAAAAAACAATAATTATATGAAACCCATAAATTAAATTGAAAATAGGTACACCATTTGTTCTCTAAGCCATATTTACTAAAACTAGTAAATTGTAAATACTTAAAAATCCACAAAATATTTTAGCAAAAAAAAATATGTTTATAATTTTATCAATACTACTAACAAAAATCTATGATAATTTTGAAAATAGATTCATTAGGGATAATATATAAGCCAAAAAAGGAAATATTAGCCACAAAACTAGTAAAGGAAATCCTTAATAAACAAATAAGGGTGAAACCCTAGGGCAAAGAATAAAACTTATAATTTTCATAAAGGATAAGGGGAAATCACATATTATATTTGAGATCCTTATAAAAAATTATGATACCATAAAAATAAGGTTGGAACCCTAATGGAAACCTAGGGTTTTGATAATGATGAAACAAAAACATGAGTTTACCAATATGTTTTATCAAATTTTAGGGTTAAAGGAATTTTAACCTTAATTAGACAAAGAACCGAGTAAAATAGAAATACATAATTTAATAAAATAAATCACACATATATTAATTTTGAACTTACTAATTTTGGAAATATGATGAAAAATAAAAATACATACAAAGAAGGAACTTAGCTGGATTAGGTATGTAATAGTGTGATAGAAACTATGAAACTAACTATAAGGTTGAATAATCATGTTGTGAATCAGGAATAAGGTATTAATTCACTATAATACAAGGTTTATCTATATATGAAATTCTAATATATGTTGTCATTTGTAGGGCACACCAATGTCTAGTAGGGTTTTCCCTCTATGTGTGAAATCTGACAGGCGTACCTTTGCCTATAAGTCCTATATTACTATGAAAGAATTATCAATTTAATTAGTAAACCATTGTATACATTATTCTTCACTTCAAACCCTAACTCAATGATATAAGGAGATAAATGTTGTGAATAGAGGAAAAGTGGGTTAGGGGATGAAGTTGTGCTTGACCTCAACACCCCACTATGTTGAGAACTACCTATTACCAATACTCAAAGGAGGGATAAAAATCCATGTATTTCTCCCACACTAGAGTGGTGTATGTGAAATAATGGTATAATGTTATGTGTTGGTGTAATCTTAGGGTGATTAAGTGCTTCAAAAATAACTTTTGATATTAAAGGTGTATTTAGACTTAACCCAAGTCTACTTATCTGTGTAGACTCAAAATTGGGAAGAAGATGCATTTTTATTCTCAATGTGTAGTTAGAATAAATTTGATAATTTTAAAAAGTTGTAGCCTCTCTCAAAATGTTATACATTATGATTTTATAGTGGTATTTTAATAATTTCCTTGAATGTTACTTGTGAAATGTGTAGGATGCTGAATTAGGAAGAATTTGAATTTAAGAAATTAGTTATTATTTGGTGGGAGGATGAAACTATTAGATTTAGACATTACTAACCAATGGTATTATCTTAAAGTCATGACCTTATTTGAGGAGTGGATAAAATTAAACTATAAGTGTGGATCAATATAATAAGGAGTTTAGGATACTCAAAATGAACAATGTGAACACCATGTATTAGAATTACTTAAGATTAAGGGTCATCCACATAGAAGTAGAGGAATAATAGTTAAAAATCATGGTACTTGGCATGAGTAAATTGTGTATGAGAAGATGGTAAAAATGGAATTGTTTTAGAAATAAATGTTAATTTAAGTGTCTAAAACTTACTAGGTTGTGTGTATTTGAAATACAACTTTCCAATATACAAATCATAGGTGTAAATATTGAATAAAACCAAAGGATATGACCATGAAGGGTTTCAACACAAATGTAACTACACTATATTATATATAAGGTACTTAGATATTAACTCCTTGGGTAAAAACATTTATTGGTCTATTGTAGTATAAAACATCAAATGAATTCCTTCTCAAAAAATAACCATAAAAAATCCTACATTTTTATACACCATGTTATAGGACAATCACTAAGAGGGGGGTGAATCAGTGATCTCAGATAATCCAATTTCAATTCCAATATTTTTATACCCTTAATCAGTCAATAAATACATTCATGAGGCATACATCATTCATAGCAATTAATAATAAAGACAATCCAAGATTTATCACATAACATACATGGGAAACCCTCTTAGGGAATAAAACCCACTAGAAAATATAATTGGACTACTATCCTTTAATAACAAGAACCAATTTAGACCATCTACAAATGATCAAGGAATTACTATTCCTAATTTTAGTAAGGCTACAATCCCATAAGGAGTACCACACCTATCTAGTTGAGCTACCATAATAAATAGACCTTTAGAAATTTTCACCTTACAAGGAGGCTATAACCCCCTTATATGTTGACCTTCCACAATAAAACATATGTATAGAACCTCTCCTCAACACTGATTGCTTGCCAATCTGATGGAGATACAAAGTATACTAGCTCTTCTTAAACTCTATACACTCAATGCATCCAAATCCATATTTTTGACCACTCTACACTTCTCAGTAACAAATTTGTCACTAAAACACTCCATGTTGGTCAAATCACATTAAATACTTGATCCAACACATAAACATCAATTAGGATACATTACTTATCCCAACTATCCCCACTCTTCAACCCTTTACTCACACTCACTTAAACACACCTACAATAACTCTATCATAATAACAACAACATGAATAAATGGTCATACACATATTCCACACTTTGATCTACCTATCAGATCAACCACCAAAATCATACAGTCTTCACATTTACTTCGCTCACAATATAATTTCTCAAACAGCCTCTTGATCAACTTTGTTCATTGTGCTTCCTCTAGGATCATTAAGTCCACTAACCTATATGTCCTCCTACATCAACTTAATTATAAAAACATGTCTAATCCTATTATCTCTATTTTATTCCTCACTAACCTATACCTTTTCTTTCAAAGGTTCTTACCTTCACTTGTCTCCACATTTTCACTCCCTCATCCAAGTCTTACAAGTCTATAAATCACCATCTTTGATTTCATTATTTATAGATATTCTATGATAAATACCATATTGGTCAGACATTAGGCATTATTTAACCCTTAATTCATCTATCTCATTGAGACATAACTAAAATATTCATAGGTTGGCCATATCATTTATGAGTCACCCTTAAACAGCTACACCTTTTAATAAGGCCCTTAAATCTCTTATAGGTCTCATGGAGACCTATTCACCCATTTAGCACAACATAAAATAAAACAAGAACATAGGACCACTTTAAAATGTATAGGTACACACTACATGACCCCTTAGTCATCATTTCACTCTTTCGTGCAAGCTTAATCAACATTATGTACACATAGTCACCATGAACAAACACACAATCACCATATTAAGCTTTATTCATACTGTATACAAATGGTCAAACCTTCATAATATACATAGAGAATCATAATGGAGTCTACAATACTCCCAAATATACAATTCATTAATATCTATCGAAACAACATCAATATAAGCTCAATTATCCTTCTTGGGTCACTTGAAAAATACACATAGACACATAGTCAACTTTGAACCTTCATCACTATGATCATACTCACTTCTTGATTCAAATCCATATTTCCATATGTAGCTTGGATTCATCTACCACTTTTATTTTTACTACATGGTCAAATTCATTTTGGATCAAAATATGTGACTAAAAAACTAGACACTACTTTTTCCCTTGTTAAATTCAAATATTTAAATGTCAATGGTAACAATTAAAATTCAAACACAAAGATCACATCTTGTGTCCTCATTACTCAAATAAAATATGCACCATTGATCTCTTCTTAGCTTTAACACATAGGCACCAATTCTCAAACATTAAACATCAGTTAATTTGACCTCATCTTATGTACCCTTGAAATGTTGACTCAATACGCACCATCAATCTCTATGGATCATTTAAGTCTTTATTATTCAATGCACACCATTTGATTAATATTTATGAAAACTTGCTCACTATTGATCTTTATCCTTTACCTTTGCTTAGTTGCTAAACAGCATGTAATTCTTACCATCTCACTGATTCCTAACATCTTGGAGTAAATGCGCTCAGTCAATCTCCTTGAGACTTGCTCAAAAACCTCTTGCATATTTGACTATGGGAACATTGCTTATCTACTTGGAAGGCCAAATTTGGACCATAATAGCTTTTCCTACACTGAAATACATGATATAAAATTTATGCCATATTATAAACTACTTTTAAAACCCACATATGAGTGAGATATATCACCATTAAAATGCCTTCTCAAAAAGTTTTGTCATAGAGCCAACTATGATTAGAACTTACCTATGAGGCCAACTTTGCTCTTGTATATCTTTTGATGCACTTCATTGCATGATATTAATGTTAGTAAAAATAAAATAAGCTCAAAATTAAACAAATCCATATGATCACCTTGTCTTGAAGCATCCACATGTGTGATATATTCTACCATCAAAATGCTTACTTGGCTATTTTTTTCCTCATACAAATTTGGCTAAGTATGAGAAAATACTATAAAAATATCTGGGAGCCCAAATTTGCACTTGCATATCTTTTAACAAACCTAGGTGCATGACATAATATTTAGTGAATAATAAATATTGACTAGCATAATCACAACCATATGACCAACTCCTCTTGACTCATCCATAAGTGGCAATGGTGACATCATCAAAATGTCTACTCAAATTTTCTGCCACTAGACTCAAAGTGTCTAGATGAAAACTATGGAAAAACAAATGAATTACATTCATACACACAAGAAATAAAAGATTATAAAACATATTATGGACATATTTCACATCCTAAAATCAACATATTAATCCTTTAATATCTCTAACCATGCCAAAATAGAAGATCAACCAATCATACTTTAAGCATATTAGGACAAACATATTTCACACTTTGTCATTGTCATATAGACTAACAAGGAACTTCATAGACTCAATTATATACCTCCATGACATCAACATAACATCAATTAAAAAACTCCAACAATATCCCCCTTTATCATTGATGTCAACAACCATCATATAGCAATATACAACTCACGTTCTCTCTCTTCAAGCACTCCCACAATAGGAACTTTCTCCCCCTTTGACACAATGACAAAGTGGGCACCAAATGATCCTGAGGAATTTAAAATAACATAAATATGAAAGGACCATATTATAAATATGATACAAACTCCCCCTTACTCTGAGCCTACCTTTTTTTCCTTGACAATTTCTTCTTGCTCCATGCCAATACTCCCTTCAACCAAGCATTGCAACCAATGAAGATTGAACACACAAAACCATATAAGTATAATGTAACTCACCAAGAAACATATGATAGGGACTCCATATAATATATTTGAGCCATTTTACCTTTTTAGCATCTTCAGATCTATACACACCATGAAGAACCATTACACATGCTTATTAGCATTATCTCTCAAGCTAAAATAAGGACCACCAATAGAAATTCATGCCACTCACCAAATAGGAAACATGAATTAATATATCTTGAGAACTCACATTGAAATATTCATGCCTTTATATTTTGGATAATTTTATCAAAAGGCCCTCTTCTTCACACTAGGCCCATCTAGCCTCTCTATAGCCCTACTTGGAACTTGTAAATCCCACAATTTTTATTAGACATATATTAAAGACCTAAAAATTCATATATCTAACACTCTCATATTCCCCCTTAATCACACCAATTTTCATCACCAAGATCATCATATATAACATTCTTCTTTCACAAACCTACTAGCTAGTTAACCCTACATATTGACAAAAACATGAGTAACTTGAGAACCAAAAACTTTCAAATATATGTAAAGATTTATTTGAAACCCCATTTTTACCATTAAAAATTTAATAAGCCTTATACCTCAATTCAAAAGGTGAACCACTTTTATAGCATAGCCCAAAACCTTAGAATCTCAAAACAAATAGGGTCAACAAACCTCTTTCTATTTAATGTATACTTTTAAAACTTCTTTCACACCTAGAGACTCTAATCACTCACTTATGGACCAACATTTGAGCTTCAACATGTTTGGTAACCCATACATTCTATAACCCATTTTAGGCTTGCTTGCCCTTAAGCCAGAAACTAAGAAAACTAAGAGCACTCAAAAATCTTCAATTGGCACAAACATACCTTCAAACCACAAAATCACCTGGATCACATGATAAAGAAGTTTATAGACCTTTATTATCATCAAACTCATTATGCCATCTAGAACCATCCATTCTGACAATATAGTACAATTCCTTCATAAACCTCTAGAGTAAAATCATGAATTTGTTGCTTCCCATTAATTGATGGCCTTTTTAAGATCAACACAAATCTCTGTACAAATTGGCATTATGATATTGATCACACAAACTTGATTATCTATACCATATTTATCATATTCAACTATTCAATCCTCTGATCCTAAGACTTGGTCAATTACAAAGCTCACCTTAACTTCATGCTTCACCAAGAACATGACATCTTCAACAAGTCTTCAAATATTGTCCAATCATAGTCAATACTCATATAGAGATACCTTAAATTTAGAACACTGTGAACTTCCATGGCATAGACAACTATTCAACAAGACTTTAATAGGCATAGCAAGATCTATAACATAATCCTAGAATAAATGACTTCAACTTATAGGCTTACCTAGCATATAACACAAACTGATATGCAAATAAATATTTTAAACTCACCTTTATACCAGAGCATTCAAACTATGAGAAACAAGATAGCTCCTCCTCAAGATAGGACCATTGAGATTATTCACAAGTTTCTTTTCTCCAATAAAATATATATAAAAAGAATGTACAAACATACCATGTTTTCATACCATCTCATCAAATAATATGTGACAGCCACCAAAATTCCTCTAACTAACAAGTGTCTCTTTGAAGCCTAGATAGAGACACCCTCCTTTGACATAGAGATACTAAAAGTCCCAAAACTCTAGAGATTCCCATATCTCCATAATTCCATCTAACTTGTAGTCTCTCTTTATTTTAATTGAATCCTTAACTTCATTATTTTTTTAGATTTGTCAATAAATTATGTCAATAGAAAATTTTGACTCTCCTTTATTTCTAATTCTTTTACCACCTTGGAAAATAATCCATCAAGAATCTTGGAATCAATAGAATTAGTCTCCTTAGTCTTTATTACCTCATGACTCCATACCAAATTTTTACTCTTCTTGTCTTTTACAGCCATCTTACCTACTTGATCCTTGAGATTATTTTGATTTGTAACATAGCCTTCTAGAGAAACTTTATTATCAACCTTATGACTAGAAGAGTTGGCAATGATTAACTTTGGTTTCCATACCCAGGATTGCCCTTTCTCAAACCCTCTTAGAGCTCTATATCCTTTGACATACCTTGAAGACCTCTTAATAGTATTTGGATAGAATTTATCAATATGTCCACTCTTATGACAACTGAAACAAATAACATCATTCATACCTTTTGATAGATTTTAAATATGATCAATCTTTGGGCAAAAAATCCTATCATAGCTCCATGAATTTTCATACTTGACTAACTTCATTCTATAGTCTTTAGCTCTATGACCATAATTATTACATGTATAATAATGACCATGAAATAAACTAACATACCTTGAAGCATTTTGTTGTCTAATATACATTCTTGCATTGATTTCAAATCTTTCATTCTCCTTGACATACTTAGGTTTCTCATGCTTCTCTTATATCTTATTTAATTTGACTATAAAAAGCTCGTTCTCAACCATTAGTGAACCTATCTTGGTTTCCAATTAAATGATCTCATCCTTTTTAGCTTGTACATATGAAATTGCATTCATTAACTAACCTTTGAGAACTTGTATTGTCTCCTTATCACTCTTATCTTCTTTAGCCATGTCATCCTTTATTCTACATGCTTGATATATCAAACTTCCCTCAAGAGAAATAACTTGTGCTTTAAGACCTTTGATCATATTTCTCATCTTATGAGTATTCTTATTTTTCTCCTTTAGTTCACCAAGTGTACTCATGAGCTCAGCTTCTAGATCAACTTCTTCTTCCTTGCTATCATATTTTCTACTTTTATGACAAGCTTCTTTATCAAACATGATGTCCTTTTAATTTTAACAAATTTCCTCTTTGGAACTTAAACTTATCTTGGCATCTACTAGATTAACCTTGAGATCATTGATAGTATTCTCGTCTTCTTTGGCATCTTTATTCAAAGTAGATATCTATTCTTCAAGCTCTTTGATCACTACCTTCCACTATTAATTTTCTTTCTTCAACTACTTATCCATCTTTGTACCTACTTAGGATCACCTTCAAGCTTTTAGGCTTCTTCTAGAGGACTTGCTCGAATACCAATTGTTAGAGGTAAAATCACTAGGGGTGAATCAATGAGCCTAGATAGCCCAATTTCAATTCCAATTCCTTTGGACCCTTAATCATTCAATACATAAATTCATGAGGCATCCAACATTCATATAAATGAAAAAGAATATAATCCAAGATCTAACACATAACACATGACATACATGGGAAACCCTCTTAGGGAATAAAACCCATTGGAACCTATAATTGGATTATTGTCCTATAATAACAAGAACTAATTTAGACCATCTAAAAATGATCAAGGAACTACCATTCCTAATTTTAGTGAGATTTCAATACCACAAGGAGCTATCACACTTATTTAGCTAAGCTACCACAACACCTAGAAATTTAGTAAGTTTCACCTTGCAAGGAGGTTGCAACCCCCTTAGATACTGAGCTAAAATAACAAAACCTATGAACAAACATCTCCTCAACATTTATTTCATACCAATTTGATGGAGATATGAATTATATCATTTCTTCTTCAACTCTATACACTCAATGCATCCAAATCTACCTTTTGGACCACTCTACACTTTTTAGTAACAAATTTATGACCATAACACTACCTATTTGTCAAGAGACATTACATACCTAAACCAACACACAAATATCAATTAGGACACATTATATATTCCAACTATCCCCACTCTTCAACCCTTCACTCACACTCACTTCAACATACCTGTAATAACTCTATCATAATAATAACAACATGATTAGATTGTTATACAAATATTCCACACTATGATCTACCTCTTAGATTAACCACCAAGCTCATATATTCTTCACCTTGACTTTACTCACAATGTACTCTCTCAAATAGCCTCTTGAGCAACTTTTCTCATTTTGCCTCCTCTAGGCTCATTAGGTCCACTAACCTATATGTCTTCCTGCATCAACCTAATTATACAAGCATGTCTAATCCTATTCACTCTCTAAAATTTCTAATAGACCTATACCTTCTCTTTCAAAGGTCATTACCTTCACTTGGTTCCACATTCACACTCCCTCATCCAAGTCTTACAAGTCTAGAAATCACCATATTTGATTTCACTATTTATAGATATTTTATGATCAACACCATCTTGGTTGGCCATTAGGCATGACTTAGACCTTAAGACATTTATCTCATTGAGACATTGCTTAAAACAATCTTCACATGTTAGCCATAGAATCTATGGGTCACCCTCAAGCAACTACACCTTTTAATAAGTCCCTTATATCTCTTATAGGTCTCATGGAGACCTCTTCACCCATTTCGAACAACATAAATAAAAATAATAACATAATACCACTTCAAAATGTATAGGTCCACACTAAATGACCCTTTAGTCATCTTAAAATACTTATATTCATCATTGTACTCTTCTGTGTAAGCTCAATTAGCATTATGTGTACATAGTCACCATGAATGAACACATAGTCACCATCTTAAGCATTGTTCATACTATATACAAATGGTCAAACATTAATAATGCACACATATCATCCTCATAGAGTCTTAAATACTCCCTAATAGTGAATTCATCAAGAAATATCGAAACAACATCAATACAAGTGTTTCTACGCTAATTTCGCTTTCACATTCAAAAGATAGAAATGAGAAACTAAGAGATGGTCTAGGGTTAGAAGATACCTGGATATAGTCGTGTGACCCAAAATTAGATGTTGGAAGGTACTCCTCTTTGGCTGTGGAGGAATGACACCTACGAAGAAAAAGAGACTAAACACGAAAAAATGTTAGACGAAGAGACGGTGGGCTGTCAAGCAAATGCTTGATCCCTGAAGTATGAAGACTTCCTTAAGGGATATCAACCCACTAATAAAAAACAAAATATTTAACTGAAGTAGAAATAATGAAAGATAGAATGAAAGCAAATAAAAGACAAAAAGCAGAATGCATACCTGATATGCAGCAAACTACTCTGCATAGTCGCCAATGTCGGTCTCTGTGTCGGCGTCGATCAAGAAGAGTGCCGACATCGGTTGAAGTGCCGGCGTCGATCGGGGTAATGACCAGCATCGATCAGGGAAATAGTTTTGAACAGGGTTTGGTCAGGTCTGGATAGAGTTTTTGGATTGTAGAAGGGTCTGAAGTTTTTGTCTAAGGATTCGGGAAGCCAGTTTAGGAGTCAGAGGGATTTGTTTGAGGGTTTTATACAGGGATCTGGGCAGAGTTACAGACTATATTTTCCAGACAAGGTGGATAGAGGTGATACGGGTGGAAATAAGGTTGGGGTTATGGTCTAACTCTAAATTTGGGTAATGAAATCAAATGAAAAACAATAACCAGAGAGTAAAACAAAAACATAGAGCAAAGCTTACTTGTTATATGCTGAAAATAGAGTTAGAGACATGATTGACGTTGTCGCTGTGTCACAAAAGTTCAATGTAGCAAACCAATCATGAGGTAGCATACATGCAAAAACAACCAAGGCAAAATCTCTTTAGAAGTAATCGCGGTTAGAGGAGATGGTCATGATCTCCAAGGTCTGATGTTTGATGGATGGAGGCAAAAGTGATCTCAAGTGTGCCCCAGGGGGCCAAAATGACTTGTACTAGAGGGTTGACTGATTGAGGGCATGATTTTGGTCAAGGTGATGAAAAAAGAAGGGTTAAAGTCTGCCAATGTCGGTAATAAAATCATCATCGGTGGTCCAAAGGGACCGACGTCGGTAGGATATCAGTCGACGTCAGCGGCCTAGGGCATGACGATGTCGACATCGATGGCCTATCAAATCCGACAAAACCAGATTGGCAATCGACCAGAAGTCATTTGTGATTGTTGACTAAGAGAAAGAAAAGTGCTCTAGAGCTAAGTGAGTGAAAGTGACCCAGAGTTAGCTGAGGAGCAGTGTGAGGTAGCAAATAGGAATTGGTCAAGAGAGGGAGCGAGTTGGAGAGTGATTGGATGCTATGGAGGTGCTTGTGGGCCAAGTGGAGCTTGATGCAAAAGTGATGGCAGAGGGCAGTAGAGGACCTACAGGAGGTCCACCACTAGTGACACCCATTGTGCCACCATGCCGGTGACATCGAGATGAGGTAGGAGGGTCTCTAAGCCCTATTTAGTTAGATGTTTGTTTTTATTTGTTTTTGAAATTTTTGATTACTTAGGTAGAAATTGAGGGGGGAGGGTAGCTAGGAATGTGGGTAGGAGGTCTATGATAGATTAGGAGTAATTTAGGAGGTTGGGGAGTCAAGAATGGGGAAGCCCTAAATTTAGGGCTCGCCTCATTCGGCCCTAGGGTCGAACCAGTCACCAACGTCAGCGGGTTCACCGACGTCAGCCGACCAGAGACCGGCGTCGGTCACTAACCTAACGACATTGGTCACTAAGTGACCGACGTCGGTTAGGTGAGTGTCGTCACTGACATGATAACCAATGTCAGTGGCTACCTAGTCAAAAGGAGTGATGAAAAATGGTCAAATCAAAGGGTTAAGGTGATGCCAAAGGCTTCCTGGGTGTCGGAATAGGCATTATGGCATGATGCAAGATGTATTTAATTTTTTAGAGAGAGAGAGACACACATTGTGTCTTATTGTATAGAACATTATTGATATATATGATGAAATTTTGGATCAGTGCCCTGTGTGATGGATGTTTTATAAATATGTGTTTAATGTTTATTGCATTTTGATGTGATGCATGTTGATATTATGGTTTATGTGGATGATGTTAAATGAACTGGTTATATGATGTTGTTTAATGATATTGATGTTGATATTTGATGTGAATGGTTATGATTTTTAGATTAGATGGTGATGCTTAATGACTATGGAAGGACATGATGAAAATGATTATGCTAATGATAATATATGACTAGCTATGATGTGATTGATAGATGACGAGAGAGTGGGATGGAAGAAAGTGATGAAGAGGATGGTCGAGCTAACCCCAGAAGACCCCATGTCAATTGAGTGTTGCCTACATAGCCCTTGTCCTAAGGGCCTTAGGCCAATGTAGTTCTCCCAAAGAGGGAGGAAAAGGGTCGAAGTGATTGATTGCTTGTGGTCGAGGTCAAAGAGGATAAGGTTTGTCCATTAGATAGAAGAACAAATGAGGGTGGTCAAGCTAACCCCAAAAGACAGTTGTGTCATCTGAGTGGTGCCTACATAGCCCTTGTGCTAAGGGCCTCAGACCAATGTAGTTCAGACTAGGAGAGAAAGCGGTCTAGAGTTGGTCTAGTCATGAGAATGGTCTAGCACATCCATATGTCTGAGAGAACATGCTTGAAATGATGAGAAAATTTCAAGGTTTCTCAACCCTAGAAATTGCCCATATTAGGTGATGGACATATGCCAAAATTGAAATGAGCCTATTTATGCGCCAGCAAGTAATGGTTTATGCTGGACATAAATTGAGTGGACTACAGTTTCCATGTGTATTGGTGTCCATAGAAACCAGTGTGAATAAGCTAGGTGGTTGGTCAGAAAGAGGGTTGAGCTGATTTAATAAATGACAAATGATTAGATGTGACCAAAGTGTAAAAGAAGTGAAAGGCATAATCGCCCTTTTATTGACAGGGACCAGAATGACAGCATAGATAGGGGTTATTAGAACTAAGAACCCCATTCATGCATTACATCATTGAACAGAGGTTGTGTTAGAGTGGTAATCGAATCACTTTGACACTAAAGTGAGCTTGAAGTCCCTTAAACAGGTGTTAGGATAGGAGGATATAGGGTAACCCGTTTTAAGAGTATAGATAACCTTACCCCTTTTTATAAGAGACCCTGAGACAAATATAAGCCAAGTCCATGACCCATATATATATATATATATATATATATATATATATATATATATATATATATATATATATATATATATATATATTGGTGCAAACTAATCGATGCAGAAAGTCTACATAGAGATGTCATTTGCTTGGTGGTCATTTGTGAAGCTGATCAATGCGGGAAGCTTCTAAAAAAGTGCTATTTATAGCGATATTTAGTCATAGCCATCCTTCGAGGGAGTGGTCTATATTTTTGCTTTATATATAAGGGCTTTGAATAGCTGTCCTTTGAGGGAGCAGTCTATTAGCTACAGCAATGATAGTACAACTATCCTTTGAGGGAGCAGTCTGCCTTTTGATGTGATTTGGTGACCTTGGATATTTTGACATCTTGATTTGTTTTGATAGAAATGTGAGTCATGGACCAAACTATAGAAGGTCAAGGGTTCCCTTTTATTAGGACAAAGTATCCTTACTGTATAAAAGGGGTATATAGGATTTTGTTAAGGGGCGTAGGGTTGAAAGGAATGAGGATTAAGAGGATGAGGATTGCTCAAGGGATGAGCTCAAGATAAATGTCAAATGGATGAGTACTCGATTAATAGTAGAATGGTCACAGATGCAACGCATTAAGAGGCTTAGGTTCTGGTCGTCCATCGAGAAAAGACAAATGATACGTCCCTGATCCATACTTGTGTGTGATAATGAAAGGTCCGAGCCAATTAGGGGCAAACTTGCCTCGTTTACTTCACTCCATATTGGTCACGTGCTGATTCTCTTTGAGGATGAGGTCTCTGATATTGAAATCTCATTCTCATAGATTTTTGTCATAGGCTCACTTGATACGATTTTGATAGACATGGAGATGATTAAGGGTAGCAAGATGATGCTCGTCAAATAGCTCAAGTTGAGCTAAGCGATCTTGTGAAATTCATCATTGGAGAGAATGTCATGCAGGGAGATGCGAAGAGATGGGATCTATACTTCGAGAGGTAGGACAACCTCTATTCCATACACAAGCGAGAAAGGGGTAACACCTGTGGAGGTTCGAATGCTAGTGCAGTAGGCCCACAAAGTGAAGGGAATGTGAATATGACAATCCCTTTTAGTGTTGTTGACCACCTTCATGAGAATTTTAGTCAAGATTTTGTTGGAAGCCTCAGCCTGCCCATTTGCTTGTGGGTAGTAAGGCGAAGAGAAACTGAGCTTGATGCCAAATGAGTCACAGTTTTTGGACAGTCTTGTTTTTGAAGGACTTGCCATTGTCGGTGATGATTTTATGAGGGACACCGAAGTGACAGATGATGTGGCTGCTGATGAAGTTGACAATCTTATCAAATTTTGTGGAGATGAGAGGAATGGCTTCCACCCCCTTGGTGAAATACTCAGTGGCAGTGATGATAGATTGATGATGAAGAGACGAATGAGGGTTAATCTCACTGATGAGATCTATGCCCCACTGAGAAAAAGGCCAAAAATCTTGAGCGACTTGTAAGGCGTGACTAGGAAGATGAAGCAAGTTAGAGTGCTGCTGACACTTGATGCAATGTTGAACATAGTCGCTACAGTCTTGATGAAGGGTGGGCCAATAATAGCCCAGACGAAGGATGCGCTTGGTAACTGAATTCCCACTGAAATGTCTACCACAAATCCCATTGTGGACTTGCTTAATGGCCTGAGATGCTTCAGTGGAGGTGAGACAGTGAAGAAGGAGGCCTGTCGAAGCCTCGCTTATAGAGAAGACCCCCTAGCATGGTATAGCAAGTGGTACGCTTGATAAAAGCTTGCCATGTATTGCTAGAGAGATTGGGAGGAATGACAGACAAAGATAAGAAGTCCACAAGCTGCTTATACCAAACATCTCATGGGCTAGAGTCTATGGTGTTGACATGATTAATGTTAGGAGAGATATAGGAAGGTAACGGCACACGATGCACCGTGACAAAAAGTCTGGATGCAGATGAGGAAGATGGGATATGGGAAGCGAGAGAAGCCATGGTGTCAGCAAACTTATTCATGGATCGAGGAATAGTCTGCAAGAGGTAATGGTCAAAAGATGCAAGGAGAATGTCAGCACAATTTTTATACCTTTGCAAAATTTCATTTTTACAGAGGTATGAACTGTTGACCTGATTGATGACAAGCTGTGAGTCGTCGAAGATGTTGATGGACTTGATGCTGAGAGAGAGGGCAGTCTGAAGTCCCAAAATTAAGGCCTCATAGTCAGCCATATTATTGGTATAATTAAAGTCGAGCTTGAAAGACAAAGGCATGGGCTCACCATTGAGTAGGATGAGAATGACTCCCGCACCCCCACCAAGTTGACATTTAGAGCTATCGAAGAACATGGTCATTTGGTAGACAGTGTCATCATTGGAAAGCATGGCGATAGACTTGTTAGGAAACTCGCACTGCGAAGGTTGATTATTGGGAAGAGGGGCATCCGCCAGTTGATCAGCGATGGTTTGCCCCTTGATAGTTTCTACTGGATGAATTTGAGGTTGAATTCAACAAGCAGCATGAGCCATCGAGCCATACGTTGATGTTGATATGGCTTGGAGTGCATAAATTTAAGAGGGTCGGTGTGAGTGATGACAAAGGTTTTGTGGTTAAGAAGATAGTGGCAGAGCTTGGTAGCGGCAAAGACTAATGCCAAATAGAGTTTTTCGATATGAGTATACTAAGTTTCATAGCCAACCAGTGTTCGGCTGATATAGTAGACCGCTTGCTCACAGTGATGCTCATCTTGGTGCACGATCATGGCACCTAACGAATGGTTAGTGGCAGAGATATAAAGGTAGAAGGGTTGATCGTCTTTAGGTGGAATGAGGATTGGTGGAGAGACCAGATAGTGTTTAAGGGCTTCAAAAGCCTCTTGACAGTCCTTATCCCATGTAAATGAGATGTCCTTCTTAAGGAGATGATGAAAAGGTTGGCAGCAGTCAGAAAGCTATGAGATGAAACGGTGAATGGACTGGAGCTTCCCTTGTAGACTACGAAGTTGCTTGAGATTGGTCGGGGGTGGCATCTCGAGGATAGTGCAGATGTTGGTGGGATCTATCTCGATGCCATGGAAAGAAATGATAAAGCCAAGAAGCTTGTTAGAGAGGACCCCAAAGACACATTTCTTGGGGTTAAGGTGGACATTGTATTGAAGAAGGTGAGAGAAGATGATTTTGAGAATGGTCAAATGGTCAAGGCAAAGCTTGGACTTGCCGAGAAGGTCGTCCATATAGTCCTCCATGATTTTATGGAGGAGATCATGGAAAATGTAGGTCATGGCATGCTAATATGTGGTACCTGCATTCTTCAAGCTGAAAGGCATGACTCGATAGCAGAAAGTCCCCCATGGGGTAATGAAAGTAGTCTTGTGTTGATCTTTCGGAGCGATTAGGATTTGATTGTATCTTGAAAACCCATCCATGAGAGATAGCATCTCATGGCTAGCCATGAGATCAACAAGCTGGTCAATGTTAAGAAGAGGAAAGTCATCTTTGGGACAGGCTAGGTTAAGGTCTCGATAGTCTGTGCAAATCTGGATCCCCCCAGTCACCTTGGTGACTGGGATGATGTTAGAGACCCATTACGGATAATCGATGGGATGGATGAAGGAGACAGAAAGGAGGCACTGAAGCTCCTCTTTGACAAGGAGGGCAACACGAGGATGCATCTTTTGAAGCTTTTGCCTAACAGGCTTAGCCTCTGGTTTGGTGACAATGTTATGGGTAGCGATGGTGGGGTCAATGCCAGGCATGTCATGGTAGGTCTAGGTAAAGGCCTTGCTATGTTTTGAGAGGAACTGGGTATAGTCAAGTTGCTCCTGAATGTCTAAAGATTGTCCATTCTTTAAGACATGAGGAACATCAGAAGAAGGGAGGTTGATGTCAATGGTTGATTTATTTAACATAACCTGGGTCTCAGAAGGGAGAGAGCGCTGGATGAAAGAGTTGTCGGTGCCCATGTAGGAAAGAATGGCATCGTTGTCAATGCAGTGGACAGTGTAAATGGTTGCCGACTCATCTTCTACCATGCTGGGAAAAATGAGAGGGAGAGACCTGGACACCCCATTGAGCTAATAAGTCAAGGGTTCTAGGCGGATGGTGTTTATGGAAAAAAAAACTAGGAGGGATGGAAACCACTGACTCCGTAGGTGAAGGAGGAGGAATGGGTGAGCCTAGAGGAGATTGGTCAATGGTTGGTTCAAGACAAAGGTCTGTAGGGGTCTGAGTGGGGTCATGATATCCCAAGACATACCATTTCTTGGCATCGTCATCATTGAGTAGTTTGATGGGCTGATGGGAGCCTTGCTCATAGCATCCAAAACCAAAACCCTTCCATGCACACTTGTAAAGGTAAATGTGTGCAAAGGTGGGGTTGCCAAGAAATGAGAAGTCTGATGTGAAAGGTTGAGGTGAAGAAAGAGGATTGCAATCAGTAAGAGCTTGATCAAGCCCCCCATAGACAAGGTTGGTTCGGAGGTGAGGAGGACCATAAGGCACGATCATCTCGATCTGATGGTCATAACTAGGGCTGTGATGAAGGCGTCCATACTCTTGTGGAGTTTGGAACATGTCTAAGGCCAACAAGCGATATTCCACCAATGAAAGTCTTTGGAAGATGTCTTCCATGGGATCTTTAGTCATCACTTGAAGGGGAGGTGTAAGGGCGACCGTCGGTTGCGAACTGGTCAAAGCTTTCGCAGATGGAGGTGGTTTCAGGGTTGATGGCTTGATAAGAATGAGAATGTCATTTGGATGGTAGGTGGTGTTACAAGTTTTAAAGGGTGAAGGGTCAGCGGGAATGGTATGGACTTGCCCATTGTGCTCAAATTTCACACAATGGTGTAGGGTGGAGGGGACACAAGCCATGGCATGGATCCAAGGTCGGCCTAGCAAGATGTTGTATTGAAACTCTCCTTCGATGATATAGAAGAGCTCCGGGACTATGCGTGGAATAACATGAATGTGAAGGACGACTGTGCCAATGGTCGTGGCAATGGTGTCATTAAAAGAATGTAAGATTGTGTCAGTTTTAGAGATGCAATTCTTGGGAAGAGCTAACTGTTCAAAGGCATGGGTGGAGATAATGTTGATGCTGGCACCTCCATCAATCATAATGTGTTTAATGCGTGTCCAATCAACATAGGTAGTGATGAAGAGGGTGGCGTCTTGATCTTCCGTGCTGGATGTGGGAATCTTAGAATCACTGAATGTGATGGAGGCAACAGGGGCTAAAGAGTGGACAAGGGCAGCAAGTGGCTGGGGGTCCTCGGCTGAACCTCTGTTGCCAGCAGGGCTTTGATGAGGGCTTGACGATGCTGGGGTGAGGTTTGGATGAGGTCATAAAGGGACATCTTCATAGGCATCTGGTGAAGTTGTTTCAACATAGAGTCATGAATTTCCCCTGAAGAGGAAGAAGAAGAGGGTTGAGGCACGCCAAGGATAGAAATTTTAGGCTTGGGCGGTTGAGGTGGCTGGAAGAAAGGGTAGGTCCAAAGAATGGTAGCTTTTTCCTTTGCCTTATCCTTTTGTGACCTGGTGGTTATGTGAATGGCATTGATTTCGAAGATAGGGGGTGAAGGAGATGAAGGGGTCGTGGTCTGCTGATGAGATGTTGATGGGTCTGAAGAGGTCAGAGGGTTATGAGAAGGAGTCAGGGGTCATTCGAGAGTGTCCTCAAATAAAAGAATGTCTTTCTCCAGATAGCGGTGAATGACGGTCTTGAGGGCACATCAAGTCTCGGTATCGTGTCCTGGCGTATGATGATATAAGCAAATCTTCATGTCGTCAAACCAGGAAGGCTTAGACCCGAGAGGTTGGAAAGGCCTAATGGGTGGAAGGGTTATGCTGGAAGTTTGCAAAAGTTGATGCAAGATCAGAGAGTATGAGCCCATTAAAGGGTCTGTGCTTGTTGATGTGTGTGATACAGGTGACTTTTGCTTGGGCGGAGTTGGAGGAGGCTTCTGTACCACCTTTTGGATTGACGGTGCGGCGATAGGTGGAGATGGTACTTTATTCATGAGAGGTACCACCCTTTTGGGAGAGGGTAGGCTAGTGGTAGGCAAAGGAAGTAAGGGAGGTAACTAGTTTTGATTAAAAGCTAGAGTGGAAAGGACTCTGGTTAGGGTCAAAGGATGGGGGCCCAAAATGGAGGGCAATGATGATGGAGGAGGAGGCATTTGCCTCTGTGGTTTAGGAGTCTTCTGTGACTTGGGTTAAAGACTACTATTGGTCGAGGTCTGGTCTAGGTCCACCTTCACTTGCGGATGAGTGAGGTTGGAGACAGGGCGAACGCCAAGTGATTTGATAGGTTTAGATGGGGTAGATGCGGGTTTTGGTTTTGATGGGGTTAGTTGAGGCTTAGAAATGGGAGTCTAATTTTTGTTAAAGGTCTTGGGAGATTTTGCCATGGGAGGATTAGCTGCATGAGACGAGAGGGCACGGGCATGTTAAAGAGCTGTGAGACGCTCCCAAAATCCCTGATGCTCCACTTTCCTAGAAGGGAGAAGTTTGAGTTTCTCCACGAGTCAGGAAAATGGCTGAGAAGATGTGGGATGAGGTTTGGGTTCTTGAGAAGATGTGGATGGTTGTGGGGTTGAAGATGAGACTGGTGTAGTAGTTTCAGACCCAAGGCATGATGGAGTCATGACAGGTTCGTCTATGGTTGGAGATGAAGGAGAGGTAGGTTCTTCCCTGGGTGGAGAAGAAACCAGAGAATGAGGCTCTTCAAGTGGGTAAAGAGTAGGGATGATTGTGCCCTCCACTTGCGGTCAAGGAGTAGGAAGGGTTAGGTCCTCCATGGGCAGCAAGAAGGAGGATGGTGAAACTGGTGGTGTTGGTAAGGTCGAGGCATCCTCCAAGATGAGAGAGGTTGACGAAGAACTAATCAGGGAAAGAGGTTCATCCTCACGTAATGGACTGATAGATGGACTAACCTCTTGAGATTGGTTGAGGATGAAGGGCGTGACCGTATTGACTATTCGTATATTGTGTTTGTGAATGTTGACAGTCAAAGTCTGGATATTGTTATGAGTTGGTGGATGATTGGGGAATGGTTGCTTGAAGATGTCAATGTCCTAATTAGGTGGCACATTGGGATTTTTGAGGATGAGGTCACCCTTTTCCAACATGTCTTGGATGATGTTTTAAAGGGTTTTACAGTTGCCCGTGTCATGTCTTTCAACACGATGGTAGTTACAGAAGTCATTTTCCCTATACCACGCAGGGATGGCGCATGAGGGATCAAATTGTGGAGGTGGTCAGATCTGGGGGAGATTGAGGACCCCTTGTTTGATGATTTTTTCTAACATAGATGCGTATGATTCTCTGAGTGGAGTATACTATCGCTGTATGTATCTCTACTAAAATTGGTGGGTGGCACTCTGAGATGTGGATGGCTCAGGCTGATTAGTTGAAGGCAAAGAGGAGGAAGATCTAATGACCATAGTGTTTATTAAAGCTTTAGATTTAGGATTGGATGAGGAAGGCTTATAAGAGGGGTCATTGGTCTTGGAATTGGGATTCTTGCTCTACAACTTGACTTTATTCTCCTCGACGGCACGTAACTCAAGTTTATGGGCCATCGTGAAGGCTTTGTCAAAAGTGCGAAAGGTCTAAACCCTCAAGGTGGAAGAAATATGTCTGGCGCAGGCTTGGGAGAAAAGTTCAATAAGCTTAGGTTGGGGTAAAGAAAAGGAGAGTTGATTGATAAGGCCCCTCCATCGAGCAACAAAATCAGCAATGGATTCATCCTTGAATTGGCGGATAGAATAGAGGTCTATGATTGAGACCTTCTTGGTGATGTTGATAGAGAAATGATCGAGGAAGAGCTGGGCCAGTTGAGTGAATGTGAAGAGGGAATGGTTGGTAAGGGAGCTATACCAGTCAAGCACAACACCTGAGAGAGACATAGGAAACGTGCGTAAGAGCAACGCATTGTTGTGGGCGATAAGGTAACAGGCATGTCTGAATGCCCATAAGTGCTATTATGGGTCTTCCTTGCTTTGAAAAAAAGAAAACTTAGGAAGTTCCCACTGGCTGGGATATGGTCAGATCGGGATGGAAGGATGGATGGGCTCATTGTAAATTTGTTTGTATGAGAGAGCATTACATGAGCCAAACATGGAGATCTCTAGGCTAGACATCTTGTCCATCAAAATTTTGATGATATCTACTGATGGATTGGTGGGTAGAGCACCCCCTAGATTGTAAGGTGCTTGAAAGAGGCTAGAAGAGGCATACGATGTAGTTAGTTGTACCAGTAAGGGTGCAATGTACAGATGACTAGTCGTAGGGATAGAAGAGAAGACTAAGGATAGTTGGGTAGAAGGCACAGCTAGGCTCAATGTTGTCATGGGGGGTTGGTTAGTGGTAACATGGGCCAATGGATAGGTAGCCACCCTGGTGTTGATAGGGTCCAAGGTAGGTAGAATAGAGACAACCAGATTCTGAAAGGGGGTAGAAAGTGGTTGAGTGGGCTGAGGTTGATAGGGGGCCGAAACCCCAGTGGAAGTGCGTCCAAAGATGGAGGGAGATGCCACACTTGGATGGTTAGTGAAAGGTTGGTCATTGGTCGAGGCCATAGCCTGGGTGTCAAAAGGTTGAACTACAGATGCTGTTGATACGGCTGCAGTTTCGAGAAGAGAGGTTGGCATTCTGTAGATTAGATTGCCCAAGGAGTCTTGCATTCAGCTATTCACGAGATAGTGTTGCAAGGCTTTGACATTGAGGTCCAAGAATCATGCAAAATCTTGGTCCCCTTCTAGGACAATAGGTGTTTGGGTTGGGGATGGTCTAGTAGGAGTTATTTCAGTCTCTAAGTTGAACTCCATTATAGGACTGGTTATGGATGGGGTAGACAGAAGTGGGTGATGCCTCACGTGATCGACTAGAGCCTTGGCTTGACTATGAGTTAGAACCATTCAAGGCAAGAAAGAATGTCCTTACAAGCTCAAACAAGAAAATAAGAACAAAAAAGATGAAGAACACAAGCAGATCCTAAAACCCTAGGAGTAAATTATTAGGATTATAGTGGCTTATGCCTTAGAATGTGTGTAAAGGAAGATTGGCTTTTGAGTCGGGACCTAAAAGAAGTAGTCTATGGATGGTTTCGGGTTAGTTATGGTGCTCAAGAAGTCTATGTTAAGTTTTGTACAAGGCCTGGTGCTAAGGAGCAAGCTCCCCTCACTTCACGAGTCCAGTGATAAACTGGGCCCGCTTAGCCAAAATATACTTCCCCTATAGATTAGACTCTGCCAGAGAACAGAGTGGGCTTTCCCCTTAGTGATGAAATCCAAGTAGGATCACTGGGATGGGTAAGGTATCTACTGGGGGATGAAATCCCAGTCGGACCTTGTCTCAGGTAAGTTAAGATGTTTGTTTTGTGTAAGTGGTTTGGTCGTGTAACATCAAGTGATCTAGATTAATTCAATATGCATTTATTAATTACTAAGTGTGGTCTAAGAAATGCAAGCAAACAGAAATGAAAGTGAAACGTGTTTTAAGCCCAAGTCAAAATGTTTGTTCGTATGAAGATGAATGGAGAAAGAGTCGAAGAATATGAGTTTTGACTAGTCTAGAAGTGCAAGAAAGAAAAGAAAAGTTCTTTTTATTCCTGCTTATGATGTCATTTAAAAGAGACAAAAGAGGCAAAAAGGAAGGAACCTAATGCACCTATATGAATGAATGAAAGAAAGAACCCAAGGAAGGCCCTGGTGTCCCACCGGGCGTGCCAGAATGTTTCTACACTAATTTCGCTTTCACATTCAAAAGATAGAAATGAGAAACTAAGAGATGGTCTAGTGTTAGAAGATACCTGGATATAGTCGTGTGCACCAAAATCAGACGTTGGAAGGTACTCCTCTTTGGCTGTGGAGGAATGACACCTGCGAAGAAAAAGAGACTAAACACGAAAAAATGTTAGACAAAGAGACGGTGGGCTGTTAAGCAAACGCTTGATCCCTGAAGTACGAAGACTTCCTTAAGGGATATCAACCCACTAATAAAAAATAGAATATTTGACTGAAGTAGAAATAATGAAAGATAGAATGAAAGTAAATAAAAGACAAAAAGCAGAATGTGTACCTAATATGCAACAAACTACTCTGCACAGTCACCGATGTCGGTCTCTGTGTCGGCGTCGGTCAAGAAGAGTGCTGACGTCGGTTGAATTGTCGGCGTCAGTCGGGGTAATGACCAGAATCGGTCAGGAAAATAGTTTTGGATAGGGTCTGGTCAGGTCTGGATAGAGTTTTTGGATTGTAGAAGGGTCTGAAGTTTTTGTTTGAGTATTCGGGAAGCCGGTTTAGGAGTCAGAGGGATTTGTTTGAGGGTTTTGTACAGGGATCTAGGCAGAGTTACAGACTATATTTTCTAGACAGGGTGGATAGAGGTGATACAGGTGGAAATAAGGTTGGGGTTATGGTCTAACTCTAAATTTGGGTAATGAAATCAAATGAAAAACAATAACCAGAGAGTAAAACAAAAACATAGAGCAAATCTTACTTGTTATATGCTAAAAATAAAGTCAGAGACATGATTGACGTTGTCGCTGTGTCGCAAAAGTTTGATGTAGCAGACCTCTAGCAAGATGATTGAAGTAGAATACCTATACTGGAGAGAGAAAGAATGTGGGAGATTGGATGTAGATTGGTTGGATGCAAGAATTGGTTGATTGTTCAAATGAAGAGGTTTTGCTGATGAAGTCGAAGGAAGGTCCGATAACCGATCAAGAAACAGATTGGCAACCGAATGGATAACGAATAATGGATAACGGTTCTTGCGTTCGGGTTGAGAATGTAGTGTTAAAGATAACCGATGTTAGTAGGACTACCGACATCGACCGATAAGTGACCGACGTCAGAGATGTCGGCTGGGTAGTGACCAACGTCGGCAGATGCAGAATGGGGACAAAAGGCTAACTTTAGCTTTTTGCTCATTTTTACATGCTGCCAGGGTCAAAGCTCATAAGAAAATGGTTGACAGGGGTTAAATAGGCATGGAAAACTAAAATGGGGGTTAAGGGGAAGATGACAAGGGTTAGACACAATTACAGTGTCTACAACAAGCTCAATTTTCCTTCTTGGGTAACTTGTAGAATACACATAGTCAACTTTGAACCTTCATAACTATGACTTTACTAGCTTTCAAATCTTTAAATCCATATTTCCCAATTCACCTTAGATACCTCTACCAATTTTATATTTAATTCATGGTCAATTTCATTTTGGATCAAAAGATATGAATCAAAAACTAGACATTGGTTTTTCCCTTGTTAAATTGAAATATTTAAATGTCAACGGTCACAGTTAAACTTCAAACACAAATATCACATATCATGTCCTATTTTCTTAGATAAAATATTCATCATAAATATCTTATAAAATTTAACACATAGGTTACAATGATCAAACATTAAACTTTAGTCATTTTGACCTCATCTCGTACACCCTTACAATGTTAACTCAATATGCACTATTGATCTTTGTGGATCAGTCAGGTCTTTATTATGCAATGTAGACTATTTGATCAATCTGTACAAATACCCACTTACCATTGATATTTATCCTTTACCTTTTCTTAGTAATTAAATAATGTGAACTTCTTTCCATATCTCTACTTCTCAACATCTTAGAGAAAACATGCTCCGTTGATCTCCTTGAGACTTGCTCAAACTTTACCTCTTGCATATCTGACTAAATATAGGAACCTTGCTTATCTATCTAAAATGCCAACTTTAGACCATAATAACTTTTTTTGCACTTGAATGCATGATCTACAATTTAGACTATATGATATCCTTACATAGATAATCTATCCATATGACAAACTACTCTTGGAACTCACATATGAGTGAGATATATCACCATTAAAATTCATTCTCAAAAACTTCTATCATAAAAACAACTTTGTTCTTGTATGTATTTTGACATGATTCATCACATGATCTAAATTTTAGAAAAAATAAACTAGCCTCAAAACTAAACAAACCTATATGATCACCTTCTCTTGAAATATCCACAGGTGCAAGATATGATACCATTGAAATGCTTACATGGGTTCTTATTACCTCATGAAAATTTGGCTATGGGAAAATACTATCAAAATTCTTGTGATCCCAACTTTACACTTACATATCTTTTGATGTGCTTAGGTGCATGATTTTAGACTTAGTGCATAGAAAATATGGACTAATGTGATCACAACCATATGACCAACTCCCCCTTACTCATCCACACATGGCAATGATGATGTCATCAAAATGCTTACTCAGATTTTATACCACTAGAACCAAAGTGTCTAGATAAAACTATGGACAACCAAATGACTTCCATTCATGCACATAATCACTCAAATATTATAAAACATCTTATGTATATCTTGCACATCCTCAAATCACCATACTCATCCTTTAACATTTATAACCATACCAAAATAGAATATCAACCTATCATACTTCAAACATACTAGGACAAGCATATTTCACACTTTGTTATTATCACATAGACTAACAAGGTGCTTCATCCACTCACTTGGACACCTACATGACATCATTTAAAACATTCCAACACACCATGGGATATGCATAAGATAAAACATGTGATAAGTGTTCTCTAAAACTTACGTATTAGGGTAAATTCCCTCCCTTTGCATGTATAAAATGTTGTGCTAAGACAATAATGACACATCCTATGACATTTTAAAAAAATGTATAGGGTTTATAACTTTAGATACCCAAATTTGACATAAAACCATTATTCTAATTTTTCATTTCTAATTCAAATTATTTGTAAACCTTGTACATTTTAAACTATTTCTAGGATGGTCCAAACCCCACATAACTATATATTTAGTCCATAGATATTATAATCATCTCAACACTTATCCAAAAGGTATATGTTAGTACATGTGGATTATATCTTATCCATTATCCAAACCTACTATGAAAAATAATTCCTAGCTTATCTCTGGCCATATGTGTCGGTCATACACAAATTCATACCCATAGTTTTTTATATTTTATATTTTTGGGTCTATCTCTTTATCATTATTTATCATGGGTATTAATCCTTCCCATTATAAATTTTTTATTTTTTCCAATGCACTTTAGTTATCTTATATCATATTATAAGCACAAAGTCTTGGTAAGCCATTTGAAAATATAGAAAAAAAGATGATTAAGAGAATAATTGAAACTTCACTTGGCATACAAATGGTAAATACTATAGCCAATATTCTCAATTCAATTAGTACTTAATTGAGTCAAATCCTACACACTAGTAACACTTATCTATCTTGGTATCTCTACAAATTCACTAGTTTGAAAATAGGGTAATCAAAATATATTAGTTGCATTAATAAATTATATGGAAGATAATGTTGAAACAATTTCTCTATATATTCCATGAACACACCACAAAACTACATGGATGTGTGATTCTGAGCATGCATGACATGTGGGTTGCAAAGCTAATTCAATAGTTTCCCAAATCCATTAATTTTTTTATTATTTTGGGTGTGAAAGATTTGTTAAAATTAAGATTTAACCATACAACATATTCTGCCCTACACATATTGAAATCAAAAGTATATTCATGATAAAGAAGACACATCACACATGCACCAAAATCCTAAACTATAAAACCTTACAGAGACACACCTAAAGACACATGGACAAGATTGAAGAGACTAGGCTTATACATGACAATATTGTAGAAGTATGGGTTTATCTTAGAGTAGTGTGTAGGTCAAAAAACTCAAGAGCACATTAAGTATATTAATAATAATCAAAGTATAGAATTATATTTACATATTAACATTGGATTGATTATTATTAACCTCTTATCAATTACATTTATTCTCTTTAGCTTTCGTTTGAAATGTTTGGGCTTTCTTCCTTTACTTAGTATTTTGGATAGATATAAATTATGTGTTCCAATTTTATATGCTCAAATATATTTAATTGTGACTTGTTTATACATAGTTTAAGTAAATTAAAAATTGGAGTGAACCCCAACTCCTTTAGAAGCTTAATGCAAGGTTTTAACAACCTTTTTATCCTATAATTTCATCATTGGTTTCAAATCTAGTTTTATAAATCTAAATTATTTTCATATTACACCCAAACCCTTGTTTCTAATTATATTCAAGTCCCTACATCTTTTAGGGTTACTAAGTTTTTGAATTTGACCTAGGATTTTAATTTTGCATACATTAGACCTATAATTTTAAAACCTCATACCCTTAAGGTTTAACACCTTTATTCAAATCCAAATTTTCACACTTACATCTTACACTAAGGTGTGTAGACACCCTAATTTTTCAAAAAACCCTTATTCTTGTGTTTTATTCCCAATGTGTCTTATTTTAAGAAGTTATACATTTTATCCCATTTTTAGGATGGCCCAAACTACACGAGTCTAAAAGTTCTACACCATGCCTAAAAGACACCTTATTACTTATTTATAAGGTATCCATTATTAATTTTAAACCACTTATCACTTTTTATCCAAACATAATGCACATGTCATGTACAGAATACCTACTAGAAAAGGATGAGATCACTTGGATGATTTTTTATTTGACTTCACCTTCACTTTGGTGCATTCATAACTAGGTCATGGACTATCACTCCTCACGAATTTGAAGAACCCTAGTTCTCTATCTTCATGGTGGCTTTGGGGGAAAATGAGTTAGTGGGAACATGGTGTTGAGATTACCCCAAATATGTCTCTATCAATGAACATTTTCCACATATCCAATATTATAAATAGGGCCTCAAATTGATGTAATTCTCCCTTACATGTTAGTTTGTGTGTGAATCATGAAATAAGTGTAAAGTAAAATAATTAGCTCACTTAAAACTTGACAAATTGGGATATTAGGATACCCCTTTAGTAATTAAGACCCATTTATATGTTATCCCTATGATTGATATGAAAATAAGAGAAAATAGGGAAGCTTTGCTTTATCAACTGCTTGATTGAGTACTTTATTAAGTTGCCTTAGGTATTTTTAATATATGATAGGTGAGGAATGAATGAGGGTCGATATTTTTATTTATATCAATCCATTTGGAGAAATAAATATCATTAAATCTCTTAGTATGACCATTAGGATATGTTTCATTTACAAATTAGATGACTTTAAAGCACTAAACACTTGCATTAGGTCAGGACACTACCATCAATTCAGGTGTCTATCCCTGACATAAGTGTACAAGGAGAAAGAAAGTAGGTACATATTAAAAACTTATATAGATTTAAACTAAGAAGGTTTTAAACATTATAGGGAAGAGAAAAGGTTTGGATCATCAACATAAGACTAGTCAAACTAAGAGATAGGCCAAGGGGCTCAAGATAGAGTAGATGCAAGACTTAGAAAAGTAAAAAAGATATATAATTGAGAGGAACAACCAAGGTTTGAGTTTGATAATTATACAATATTGAGGTGATATATAATCCATAAAATATTGTTTACATTCCCCCCATTTAATGTAGTAATTAAATTTCTAGTTTAAAATAAATGAATGTGTACCTAGGTATGTATAACACACCTTGGCTTTGCTTGAGTCCAAATTGAGTGATTTGTTGGTGAATAAACTACAACCAATAACATGTTATATTAAATAATCATTCCAAATACTCTATAATTTAAGGTACTTGAAAATATTGAAATTGAAAGAGCAAGATTTAAAAGTACACTTGTGTATCGATGTAAATGCCCTACCTATTAGAGAGTTGATTTGAAAGATGTATAATTATAAGGATATAAAATTGAGATTAGGATAAATATATATAAGTTTATAAAGTTTATATATATATATATATATATATATATATATATATATGTAATGATATATAGAGAGATATTGGAAATCACATTCCCCCAACCTTGGATAAAAGGTGAGTTACTACTCCGTAGTTAAGATCAGCTCAACCATGAAGCCTAATCATACTTATAACTTGGTTATTATGATTGAACAAACTCAATTAATACTATAAAATTGGTAATGATATATGATAAAATCTATCCCAACCTAAATTTTTTCAAGATTGAGTGATTTAATCAGCTCAACCATACTAAAAGCAAACAAATACCTATAGTAGAATGGATCACTATAGTTTGTAAAAGTACATCCTAGGTATCAATGCATAAAAGTACATCTTGATGGGTGATTATATTACCTTAGAGTGTTTTTATATCTAAAACTAATTGGCATTTTTTCAATATTAGGTGCACATTTTATATCATATGCACCTTAGATATGTCTCATGCTGAAACTATATACAACAATGGTACCAATGTATAAAATTTTCCCATAATTGTGAATATAAATTATAATTGTGTCATTTGGAAAAATTTAAAAATATGTAAGTGTAGACAACATGCTTCCAAATCATGACCCCACTATATATGGAGAAATTTAGAAACTAGAATAGTACCAATGTGGAGGATATGTTTCCAAAACATGCCCCCACTAAATCTGGGTGTATCAAATACTAAATAAGTGTGAGGAACATGATTCAAAAGCATTTAAAAATTAAATATAAACAATTAATGTGTGGAATCATGCCTATATTACATGCCTTTATTAAATTTGAAAACTAATATAAATACCAAATACTGAATAAGTGTTGAGGACATACTTCCAAAGCATGCCCCACATAATCTAACAAATGTGCCAATGTGAATAACATGCCTCTATGACATGCCCCAAATAATATTCCCCCCCTTGAGGTGAGGGAAGAATAGGATATGTTAGTTACCTCACCTCAAAAAGATAAGTCAACTGTATGATCTATAGATGTAACCATGTAACATATAAAAGGACATGTCTAGATAGATGTAGCATTTAAGTGAATATAAAAATGTGATCACATGAATGCCTAAGATACATGATATAGATCATGGAAACATATATATTGTCATAGTATAATCTCAAATATCAAATCAAGCTCACACATAATAGTATTCAAAATCAAGTCAAAATCCAATGGTCCAAGGAGACTACAAATAAGGGGCATGCTCAAATGTTGTACAATTGAAGGGACATGACTTATTAAAATGTCCATAAAAACAAGTATGAAATATTAAAATTTCCATACAAAAAATAATGACATATTCAAATTTCAAATAAATCATACATAGGCACATGGACCATAAATAAAGGAACATATTCAAATGCTTGAATAGTCAAGATAATAGCAAGGCAAGACACTCAAGTAAGTACATAAAAGAAAGCATAAGAAACTAACATAAACATGTCATAGTAGCCCATGTATCAAATGTGTTACCAAAAATGTCAAGTGCATATCATATCAAGTTCCTTGTGTAAGATATAATCATGGATAAAGGCATGTGAAAGTATGTATATGAGCTCAAAACATGATAATGTATAATGGCCATATAATAATATAATATATGAGTATCATGATCATAGAGGTGGATGTACCTAATGTACATATGATATGACTAGAGGAAAGGAACAACATTTGAAATAAGAATATATTATGTATATGTGTATGCCTATATCACACTTCCATAGAAGTGTGGCACTAATTTATGTAGGAGTAAATAACATGCCATCCATCAACATGGAACTAACACATACATGCCAGGGATCCAATAGGACATGTAGGTATCAAAAATGTTTTTTTATTTTTAAATATTTTTTCATTTTTTTGTTATTTTTGGTATATTTTAAGATGTCTAATCAAATAATTCCTCATCATCAAAATGTGTAAGACCACCTAAAATATTTGTCAATATTTGTTTATATCATTATCTTTTCACCTCCTTAATGTTTCTATTTAATGGTTTACCTGAAGCTAATGGCGTAGGAAAATAATCATAAACATTATTGTATATAAATCTATATATCCATATCAAGAAAAATAACACACACATTTTTAGTATCTAACTTAGCATTCTACTCGATTATCGAATTTCATTCAAATTTTAGTTTTAGATTTGGTTCGTAGTTTAATATCAATATGGTGGAAGATTCTACCCTTAAACCATAGGATATAAGTAACCAAATTTATCCTTGAGATTATATCTTTAATGGAGATTATATTAGTTCATCTTTAGTATGTCCCAATTATGAGATAAATATGGAACCTAAATTTGTATCCCATTTGTTAATATCAAACTAGAGATGGTGGAAATACACCCCATCACTATTGGCAAGAACAATTCATTCTTCATACTTTGATCATTTTCAATGATAATTCTTGTCTAAAGGATATGAAGGATTTGAATTTTTTCTCATATTGATAACAATGTGTATGTATCCTTCATTCTTATATTTCAAAATTAATTACTTTAATGTGTGACATTGATTGGTATTATGGCTAATGATATTTAAAATATGGTACCTTGTCTTCTATAGGTATAAGTCTATTATGTGAACTGTGTTTTGTAGAAGGTAAAGAAATCATTATATGTTCAAGTTACAAAGATATTATGGTATCTATAGTATCTTATTGTGTTATGATCTATATCATCTGATGTGAAACCTTTTTATAATACTCTAAATTATTCACATGATGTACTTGTATTTGACCTTTGTATGGCTAACTCAATGTTTTTAAACAAGAGGGATGTATGTAGTAACAAGCATTTACATACTTATCAAATATTTTAATTTTTCCCTTTTCTGGATTTAGTTATATATTTAATACAAGTGGATTTAGTTTATATGTGACAAACCCCATAAGTTTGAATATGTTGTGTGATAGGTGATTAAGTGGATCAAATTTTAATTTTCACATTTTATGATCTATCATATCATAAGTGGTATCATCATCACTATCATAGTAATATAAAACATGGCCATATTTTTAGTCTATATTTACCAATAAAAGAAGCTCAAATGGTGGGTGATCTTTTGGTTCTATTATAGGTTCATTATATACCCTTGGAGAGGGTTCTTTAGGTTTTTTCCAATTGAACCATCATATTGGGACAGCCCCAGGCTATGGGTCACCTATGATGGGGTTAAACCTCTGGAGAAGACTAGATTCCTCTTAATGCTCACTAAACTAATGAAATTTTTTGATAAAAGGGTTAGAAAGGGTTTAAGGGATCCTAAGAAGGACAAAAATGTGATGCACCAAATTTAAAATGGATACTCATACAAGTTTGAACCCACATTGGATCAATATGAGACAAATGTAGCTCACACAACCTCATAATATCACTAGTTGCATAAATATTTCATAGAAGAGATCCTAAGTAAAACACTAATCTAGACCTACAAGTTATCTTGAAAAATCCTTCAAAGAGGCAAGCAGAAGGATATTAAACTAAGAAGACTCTCCTTCACAAATCCACCATACATAAGCATACTAAGCACTGATTGAAGATAAGAGATAGAAAAAGATTTGATCTTATTACTTAAAAAGGTAGTTCTTACAATATTTTGATAGGGTTTAACCATATAAAAATGAGCACACTTTTTCAACAATCTCAATGAGTATCCTTGTCCCAAAAAAGAATGAAAAATTCAAAGAGCTGAGAACCCCCTCAATGGGAATGAGACTAGGATATATAAGAGAAGGGAAAGAGAGAAAGAATGTGGGAGCATATCATTAGAGAGGGAACACACCATCCTAAATCATTGATTGAAATGTGAACTATAATGTTTTATCTCCAATGAATGCGTTACCACCTTTTTCATCAATTAGGACACTGCTCATGGCTTATCAAGTGGGCAAGTCTCCAAAGGTTCTGAGGACTCATTGAATGCACTTAGATTCAAATCCCAACCACCAAATCTATTTATTTTATCTTTCATGACATCTCCTACTAAAGAGAAAACTTCCATGCTTATAGATCTAATAGAATCATGGATTTATGCATTTTAGCTAGTTATTTATCAAAAATATGGACATGCTAAAGGATAAAGAACTTCTTCATGATCATGGATATCTACCTTCAATCAAATTTGGACCTAGATATTTTCTATATATGGAAAACCAATCTCCCTTATTGGTTTTTTTGTATCCACTTATATTGATGCATACTTATAGATTGCATAGCCTCTTTTGATCTTCATTACATATAAAAGACCTATCTTTACCTTTAAGGATCCATAAAAATTAAGATCTCACTATATACAAGGATATTTATTTAAATAATGGTGAGAATAGTTGCAAAATGGACCTTATATACCACAAAACTTTGAACCATAGGTCTAGATTTAGCTTCAATGGTGCTCCTTTATCATTGATCATCCTGACCATATCAACATGTCCTTTTAATGGTATTTATCCAAGCTCCAATGCCAGAATGATGACCCCTATAAGACCTACTTTCCCTAGTTTAACCTTGGTCACATGTTTGACCTCCCATAAAAATATCATTTAGTCTTTAAAATTTGAACCTCACTCATTGATTTGCATTGTATGAGATGCATATGGACCATCAATTTTCTTAGGATCTTAATGGGATAATGACACTTATAAATCTCTCACATTTCCCTAAGATACACTAACCCTATTGAATTTTCTCACACCATTGGATCATTATATATGAATGAACATGAGTCCTTGATCTATATCCTTTGACTTTTTGACTTTAACTCATACCATTGGATCGTGATGTATGAAGAAATGCAAGCCTTTGATCTACCTAAAACCACTTTCTTGTCAATTCCTATGCATCATTAGATCATTGGTATGAATGAATTATAATCATTGATATAGTTTGGACTCACCTCCTTCTCATTTTACCTCAGATCATTGGATCTCTACTTAGTGAACCCACACCATTAGATCTTGCCCAACTTGTAGCCTTTTAAGGGGTTTTAATCTAGGGAACTTTTGACTTGTTTTACCCAAGTGTGAACTATTAGATCTATGTTGTCAATATGTAAGATCACATATACCATTAGATCTTGATCAACTTTAAACCTTATAAGAAGTTTTTGAATCCAAATGATCATTTTATGAAGCTCAAACTTGACACTTACATGAACATCCTATGCTACAAGTCCAAATTTGAACACTTATATCTTGAGCTAGAAATCTCATGCAGACATGAAACTTGTAGATCATGTTCCTAGCATGAAAAAATACATAGCACTACAGTATTTTGTCTTATGATTATTTTTTAGTGGTCTTATGATTATTTTTTAGTGGACTTATAAAATACATAAGTGAACTAGTCTAATCCATTTTTGTGTGACATATTGATGATGGTTTGGTTAATTTTAACTTGTGCTTGATAATTTGATAGAGTTTCTAAGGTTTGAATGAACCCTTGAGGCTTATGAAAAACCTAATTCATGCTCCTAAATGTTATACCACCATGGAGACATGATTTCTTGAATTTAGATAATCTACACTTTAAGTTAACTTAAAGTATTTCAAATGCTTTGCAGACTGCATGAGATCTTTTGGACCACTCATTCCATCTATAACATTAGATCCTTTTTTTAACATGAACTATGCTCATTTTCTTACTTCATACCAAGACCTATAGAATCTTTACTACAATTTCAGGTTTTGTATGTAGGCCAAAATTCACCAACATTTTTGGTGGCATCCTAGGGTTGCATGCCTGTTATGTAAGACTAGTGGACTTAAACTAATCCATTGAGTATATGGAATCCCAAGTATTATCTTAAGTAATCATAAAGATATTCTAAATATATCCCTATATGGAAACTCTCTCAAATCAATAAGAATCAATGAAAATAGAACAATAAATTTCCTAAGGCATTTATAAAAAGGAAACACCCAACAAAAAAGAAAGTGCACAAATAACTTAGCTGAAAGCATAAAAGCTAATATAATATGTACACTATGATATAATAGATGTAATGATTATAATAAAAAGGATTCAAATGAATTCCATTAACTAGGATGGGTAATACCTCACCATCTAGTAAGGCAAACTGAAAAGAATTATGTTCCCTGTATCTATAGATCAAATAAGAACCACTCCATAAGCTATAAAATTTGGTATGGTTGCTTGGTTTGGCCTTATTTGAGTCCCATTTGAGGACTAGGTCCCCTTTATTGAAGATCCTTATTATAGATCTCTTTTTAAAGGCTTTTTGACCTAAGCTTGATGTGACTCCAAAGTTTTCATAACAAGGTCCCTAGTTTCTTCCAGCTCCATGAGCTCTATCATCCTCACATTCATGGGCTCATCCTCCATCAACTCAAGATGATTGAATAACTCTAATGTAGGAAACTCAAGAGAGATAGGAAATTTAGATTCCCTTCTATACATAAGGACATATGGATATTTTCCAATGGAAGTTTTAGGATTCACTCTATCAACCCACAAGGATATCTTTAGTTTTGTGTGTCATGTTCTCTAATTCTATTCCATGGTCCTCATAATGATCCTTAGAAAATTCTTGTTTATGGACTCTACAAGTCCATTTAATTAAGGATAGTAGTTGGAAGAGGTGTTGAGGTACATGCCTAGTTTGAGATCCCACTCACTTGTCTTCATACCAAGGAATTCCAATGCATTATCTAAAATTATGGTGGTTGAGACACCAAACTTGGTCACAATGTTGTCATAGAAATATAGAACTATACCCTGATTGGCCTACTTTAAAGTAATATCTTCTAACCACCTGGTGAAGTAGTCAGTTACAATAAGCACCCATTTATGACCTACACTTGATAGTGGATTGATCATCCCTATGAAGTCTAACCCCCATTGTATAAAGGGTTGTTCCACTTGAATTAGATTGAGTGAAGGGCTATTAATTTTTACTTTCCTAAGAAGAGGGCACACTTCTATCATTTCTAACCCATGCATGAATATCTTCAAAAATATTGGGATAGTAATAACTAGCTCTCATTACCTTTGTTGTTGTGGTTGTAGGTGCAAAATGGCCTCCTACAGGTCCATTATGGAACTATGCTAAGAGTTTGGTCACTTGATTATCATATATGTACCTAAGAAGTGCCCCAATAAGGTCTCTTATAAAAATAAATCCATCAAATAATTCATAAGGTATGAATTGAATCCTGAAATACCTTATTTTGGCTCTATCTAAACCTTGGGGGAATTCTCTTATTGTCAAAAAGTAAGCCATATCTTGAAGCCAACTCTTTTAAAGTGGAGGTGCACCTACTTGTGAGTTGTTTTAGGTCACCAAAAAAACTTCCTTATCCTCTTGGAGATCATTTACCATGTGCTCACACAAGAACCTACCTCTAACCAGCTTGGTGACCTTGATCGCCACATCATATTCCATGACTTTGGTGATCCAACCTACTCTTTTCTCATTTAAGTCCTTGTTAAGGAGGAAGTCCCTAACTCTAGGATGAGACACCATAAGATGGATCCTATTGTTGGAGAGCATGGGATTTAAATTATTGAGGCTTCTCAAGGCCACAAGAACATATTTCTTAATTAAAGTGTACCTCACCTCATATCCTTCCAGCCCTTGACTAAAAAAGGCAATTGGTTGCTCCATTCTTTCACCATTATTCTACATCATCATAGCTAATATGTTATCAATATTGGCAAAGGTGTATAAGATGAAGTCATTGGAGAAGTCAATATTCAAGAGTCAGGGTACTTGGGCAATGGCCTTCTTGATGGCCTCAAAGGCTACCTTAACTTCATCTAACCAAGCAAACATTTGGCTCTTCTTCAACATGATGGTGATGGGTTTGACCAAGTTTGCAAAACTAGGTATGAACCTTCTCATAAATTTAATCTTCTCAAGGAATATTTGGACCCCCTTATTTTATTTTGGTAATGATAAGACTAAGATAACACTTGTTATATCAAGTGCAATGGATAATCCTTCTTTTGTAATAATATGACCCATTAGTTTACATTCATACATAATAAACACATACTTCTTGGGATTTAAAGATATCCCATACTCTCTAAATCTTTGTAATATCAAATTTAGATGGTCCATGTGCTCACTATATTTCTTTGATAAGATTGTGATGTCATCCAAGTAGACCATTACCATTTGATTTAGCAGTACTTAGAAGGCCATGTCCATTGCTATTTGAAAGGTTGCCTTAGAATTAGACAACCCAAAAGGCATTTTATAGTAAGAAAATTTGCCCCACTTGGTGGTAAAGGAAGTCTTGTACTAATATTCTTCTCTCACTAGTATTTGGTTATAACCTGAATACCCATCTAAGAAAGAGAAGCATTTTGAACCAAAAACTATTTGAAGAAGTTGCTCCATTGATGGAAAGGAGTAGTGATCCTTTAAAGAGACCTTATTTAGATCCCTAAAATCCATACATAGTTTGATCTCCCCATTATTCTTCCTAATAGGTACTAGATTAGCTACCCATGAGGAATAATTAATTGGAAATATGATCTTGGATTCAATCAACTTGGTCAATTCCTTCCTCATGAGCTCCTTAATTTTGGGGTTTATATGATCCTACTTATACCTACCAGGCTTGATATTAGTGTCTAGTTTTATAGTGTGTTGGGATAATTTAGGATCAAATCCCCTTAGGTCACTATATTTCCAAGTAAAGATGTCTACATATTCCTTAAAAATCTATATAGAAGCATGCATTTTAGCTTTAGTACTTACCTTTCCTAGCTTGAGGAGTTTGTCTTCAAAGATAAGAACTCTCTCATAGTTCTCTTCATTTATTTACATCACTACTTTATCCTTATTCATATGGTCCCCTTCATAAAAGATACCTTCAAAGGTGAATATCCCTTTAGGAAACTTATTTGACCTTAATTGAATAATTTGATTCTCATATTAATGTTGCAACTTCCTTTAGTTGGTGGAAGAGAACTCTACTTCTTGCTACAAAAAACATGTAATTTATTGGTCATTTTTAAAGACCTACCAATGAAATTCATTATTTGGCATTGATGGTATTATTACCACTTTAACATTTGGTTGCATTTTGGCCCTTTTTTATTCATTAGGGATATCAAAATGAGCCCCCATAACTGTTAGCCTATCAGCATGTTCATTCTAGCTCCTTGGGATTGATTGGATATTAAATGCCTCAAAGTCCTCAATTAGGTCCCACACTCTATGTTTTTAGGACTTAATTAAGGGATTCTTAGTGACATTCTAGCCTCTAATTTGGTTCACAATCAATTCACTATCCCCATAGACTTACAATTGCTTAATCCCTCTCTTACTAGCCCATTGAAGGCCATGAATGAGACCTTCATATTATGCTACATTATAGGAATAAACGAATTGGAACCTATATGAAGAGAAATATTTATCATTTAAAGGGGAAACCAACATATCACCAACACCCACTCCATGTTTTCTCCTTGAAACATCAAAAACTAATTTCCATAGACTACTAGGATCTTCTTGAGGCCTTATAAGGGATGACATGGATTGGTTTTCTTCATGTAAATAGTATACACCCAAATCCCTTTCTTCAACACCTTCTAAGGGGTCCACCAACTTGTTGTCATTCCATAGTTCATCCAAGAACATGTTTGGTATCTCTTCTAGATTATTATTCATCTCCTACCCCATTGTAAATGCATTCTCATCAACAATGGTGTAATTAATGTTGATATTATTTTTTCTATAGGGATCTATGTGGAATTATGCAATGGGCTCAACTTTGATTGACACTTTGGCCCCATATCTTATTCTAAACACTATATATGACCAATCTACTTCAATATAAACTCCTATATTTGTTGTGAACTCCATGGATAGGTATAGTGCAAAGTGAGGAGTCACATCTAGGATCAAAACATCTTGAGCCACTGAGACACTAGGATAAGTATGCATGGTTAAATTGAGGTCCCTGATTATGCCAGATGGCTTGGTATAAGATCCATCTAGTTTTAGCATTATTTTATATTGGGGCTCATATTTTAGACCAAACTAATCAACTATGGACTTTGGAATTACCAAGGTACTAACACCATTATTTACTAAGTAATTATACACCAAAGAATTACGAGTGATCACTAAAATATAGGAGGGAGGATTCTTGACCACTTTACTTGATTGACCTTCATTTGGTCCTTTTAATGCATTGGTAAGGACCACATTCTCCTTTCTTGGTGGATTCTTAGTAACATTGATCTTTGATATCCTTTCTAAAAGATGTCTACTTGACCAAGTATGGAGAGCATGTCCCACATTGGCACACTCATATTGGACCTTTTTATTTATTCCAAACTATTGATGGGTGAACCACCAACCTTTGGTTGTGCTTTAGGGGACACAAATGCACCTTGAGCTTATGATTTTTGAGTGACCAAGATGCTTCCCTTATTCTAACCCCTTGGAACTATTAGGACGTTTAGAATAGAAATAAGTCTAACTAGATTTGATAGTGAAGGAGTAATGATAGGAGGATCTTTACATGGTTCTTGGTTATCATCCATGATCCTTATTTTGAATATGGTATTTACATCCATTAGAATGTATCCCTCACTAGAGCTAGCCTACTAATTAAGTGTATAACACTCTTCTTGTTCATAGTTCATCATTGTAGCACCTAACTAGCTTGATCCCTAATCATTACTTTAACTTTGTTGAGGTTCCTTTTGCTTGGTCATCATAGGTACCTCTATGTGTTGGGCCATAAGAGTTTGGTTATACCCAAAATTAGTATCTTACTACCTTTTATCATTAGAATCTTGGGTGAAATTAATGGTTGGGATAATAGATTGCCCAAAATTCTAATTCTAAGGCATGGTACCTTCAGCTTCTTGAGCCACATTATTTTGAACTATGACCAAGGTATTGGAAGTGCTTGAAATATTAGGATTGTAGTTATTTTGCCTATTGTAGCTGGGTTTCCCTTGTTCTTGGTTTTGACCTTGGCCTTAGCCTTGGTAATTCCCTTTGTATGGTGGCCTATTTTCTTGAAAATATTTTTTTAAAGTTGATATGAACCTTGACAAGGCCTATTGAAAGCATGTTTCCTTTTGGCATTCACTAGCTCATTCCCCAAGTATTGGAACATGCTCTTAATCTCTTAAAAGTTCTTTTGATCTTGGGAATCACTGGATCCATTATTGGAAGCTTCTTCTTGTTTTGGAATAGGTATTGAAATAATTGTTAGCATAGGAGGAATGACATCAAGTGGAGGGATAGAAATAAGATGTGGTCTAATTTTAAGAAATAAGGGCATTAGTGGTCTAGGTGTAAGCTTACCAGCTTGAACTAGGCAATTCTCTACTTTGATGGCTAGCTCATAAGCATCTAGAAGTATATTCCCTCACATATATTGGATCATCACTGCTATGTCACTATTTAAGGCATTCAAATAATATAGAAAGGCAAAGTTAGGGGTTGGTCTAACTGAGACTGGTATTCTATCATAAGTTTTTTAGAACCTTTTGTTGAATTCTTTCATGACTTCATGAGGAGATCTCTTAATAGAAGTTAGTTATTCTACAAGTGACAAATGGCCACTTTTTTCCTCAAACATTTTGCACAAGGAATCATTTAATTGGTCCCATGTTTGAATAAAATTAGTAGCAAGGCCTCTATACCAATCTAGGGCCTTTCCTTCCAAAAAAGTAGCTAATAATTTAATATCTATATTTTCCTCTATGACATTATGGATGCTAAAAAAATGGCTATGTCTATGAGGTGCTCAGAAGGTGTTATAGCTTGGTCTCCAATGTAATCGGGGACACTTTTAATAGCTAAAACTAGGATAAGATTATATTAATATAGGTATAGAGGACTTTGGACATTAAAATCCATAAAAGGAAAAGGTCTAGGGGTTTCTATGGCTAAAAATGGATTTAGTAAAGGTCATCTTGCAGGAGTAGGCTTTAAAAATGACTCAGGAGCAAAGGTTCCCTAATATGGATGTGTATTGGTAAACCTTAATCTTTTTGATGAATTTAAAGGTAGTTTAGAAAATTTAAAAGTAATACCTCTAAAATTTGACCTTGTTATTACCTTTGGCATGAGATAAATCACTATTATATTACCAAAAAGTTAAATCTTCCTTTTGGAGTCACCAGATGTTATTTCTTGGGGGCTTAACTACTGCAAATTTGATCAAACCAACATCAACTTTGATCAATTATATTTGAATTTTAGTCCCACTAGGTATGCCAAAAACTATTATAGGCTCAATCTATACCCTTAAAGAGGGTTATTTAGGCCATTTCCAATTGAACCATAATATTGGGATAACCCTAAGTTGTGGGTCACCTATGGTGGGGTTAATCTTCTAAAGAAGGCCAGCTTCCTCTTGATGCTCACCTAAACTAATGAAAATTGTTGAGAAAAGGGTTATAAAGGTTTTAAAGGATCTTAAGAAGGATAAAAGGGTGATGCACCAAAGTTAAAATGGACACTCATACAAGCGTGAACCCACACTAGATCAACATAAGACAACTATAGCTCACACAACTTCATAATCTCAGTTTTGCATAAATATTTCATATAAGAGGTCCCAAGTAGATCACTAATATAGAATTTAAGTTAGCTTGAAAACACCTTCAAAGAGTAAATCAAAATGAAAATCAACTAGGTAGACTCTCCTTCATAAATTCACCATACACAAGCATAGTAAGCATTGATTAAAGATAAGATATAGGCAAAGAGTTGATCCTATTACTTGAAAATGTAGTTCTTATAATATTTTGATGGGGTTTTACCATATAAAAATGAGCACACTTTTACAAGAGTATCAATGAGTATCCTTGTCCCAAAAAAGAATGAAAATTTGTAAGAGCTGAGAACCCCCTCAATGGGAATGAGACTATGATATATAGAAAAAGGGAGAGAGAGAAATAATGTGGGATTAAATCATTAGAGAGGGAATAGACCATCCTAGATCATTAATTGAAACTTGAGATGACACTTTTTTGCTCCAATGAATGCCTTGCCACCTTTTTGATCAATCAGGACACTATTCATGGCTTATCAAGTGGGTAAGTCTCCAAAGGTTTTGATGACAAATTGAATTCACTTAGATAAAAATCCCAACCAATAGATCCATTTATTTTATCCTTCACACCATCTTCCAATAAAGATAAAACTTTGATTATCACGGATCTGATAGAATCATGACTTTAAGTATTTTAGGTAGTTGTTTGTCAAAAATATGGCCATGATTAAGGATAAGGAGCTTATTCATGATCATAGATATATACCCTCAATCAAATCTAGACCCAAATATTTTCTATAGATAGAAAACCAATCTCCTTTATTATTTTTCCTATATCCACTTATATTGATGTAGACATATAGACTGCATAGCCTCTTTTAATCTTCATTAGATCTAAAAGACTTACTTTTTCCTTTGAGAATCCATAGAAACTAAGATCTCATTGTATAGACAGATCCTTAATTATAAAATGGAAAGCAAACTTTCAAAATAGACCCTGTATGCCATAAAAATTCAAACCAAAGGTCTAAATTTAGCTTCAATGGTAATCTTTTATCATTGGTCATCCTGACCATATCAATGTGTCCTTTTAATGGCATTTACCTAAGCTCTAATGGTAGAATGATGACCCCTAAAAGACCTTCTTACCTTGGTTTAACCATGGTCACATGTTTGACCTCCCATAGAATATCCTTTAGTCTTTTGACTTTGAACCTCACTTGTTGATTTGCTTTGCATGAGATGCACACGTGCCATTAATTTTCCTAAGAACATAATGGGTTAATGACACTTGGTAATCTCTTGCCTATCCCTAAGATATGTTGACCCTATTGAATTTTATTTCATCATTAGATCATTATATATAAATGAATTTGAGCCATTGATCTAGATCCTCTAACTTTAACTCGCACCATTGGATCATAATGTATGAAGCAATTCCAACCTTCGGGCCCACTTTCCAACCAGTTCTTATGCACCATTACATTATTGGTATGATTAAATGTTGATCATTAATCTATCTTGGACCAACCTCCTTGTTATTTCACCTCACATAATTGGATATCTTCTTAATGAACTTGTACTATTAGATCTTGCCCAACTTGTAGCCTTTCAAGGGCTTTTAACCTAGGGATATTTTGACTTGTTTGACCCAAGTGTGAACCATTAAACCTATGTTGTAAATATGTGATCTCACATGGACGATTATATCTTGATAAAATGTAAAGCTTTTAAGGATTTTTTGAATCCAAATGGTCATTTTATGAAGTTCAAACTTGACACTTGCATGAACATCCTATGTTGTAGGTCTAACTTTGAATACTTAGATCTTGAGCTAGAAAGATCACACAAACATGAAACTTGTAGTGCATGTTAATGGCATGAATAACTCCATAACACTATAATATTTTAGCTCATGATGCTTTCTGAGTGGACTTATAAAATACATAAGTGAACTAGTTTGATCCATTTTTACGTGACATCTTGATGACAATTTGGTTAATTTGGACTTGTGATTGATCCTTTGTTTGAGTTTCCAAGGCTCGAATGAGCCCGTGAGGCTTTTGAAAAACTTGATTCATGCTCCTAAATGTTATGACCACCATGGATACCTAATTTATTGAATTTAAACAATCTATACTTTAATTTAACTTAAAGTGTTTTGAAAGCTTTATAGTTTGCATGAGATCTTTTGGACCACTCATTCCATCTAGAAATTTGGATCCTTTGTTCGACATGAACTCTAATCAGCTTCTTGCTTCATACCAAGACCTATAGAATCTTTACTACAATGTCAAGTTTTGTATGTAGACCAAAATTGGCCAATAGGGTCTGTTGGTTGAATATTTTGTTGATCAGCGTACTGATAAACAAAATAGGTTTGATTAGCCAAAGTAAGAAGATAAGTCATCCAAATGTGTAGGTTTACCACATCAAAAAGGGATTAATCTCTCCTCTCATCAAGGGGAGGTTCCTTATATATATATATATATATATATATATATATATATATATATATATATATATATATATATAGAAAATAATACTCAAGGGTAGGACAAACCATTTATCTCTCTTTTTTCAGAGATGATGCATGCGGATCAAAGGAAAAACTCAAGGGAAATGATATAAATCACTCTTCTTCTTTCAGATATACTATTTAGCAAGCCACAAGAATACTCCTGGTAGTAAAAGCAAAATGTAACCAAAGATGTAGTAACCAACAAATTAAGATCCAACACAAAGTCTCCACTTGAATTGCTCAAGAATAAGATACGAAGGACAATGAGGGTACAAAGTTGTCCCAAGGTCCTTTACACAGAAATGAAAAGAAAACACACTAAAGGCAATTATGGGGGCACAAAGTCTCTCCATAGTTGACTCTTCAGGACACCTTCCTGATTACTCTCACTAATTTTACTTGTTGAATTAAAGGAATAGAAAATATATCAAAGAAAAAGACATAATAATAGTCTCCCCAATAACAAAGATATCATAGCACAAAGTCTGAAAAGTCACCTAATTTCTTATTCCAATAACAAAATATGATCAATAATTTGAGCTCAAAGTCTCAATAATGCCTTTCAATTTGGGCAGATTTTCATTTCTTATTGTCAAAAAGAGATATATTTACAATAAAAGAGAGTCTCTTATATAGCCTCTTCAAGGACTCAAGAACAGTAACACATCATGTTGCATTGAAAACTATTAGGAAGACAGGCTAGAAATTAGGGGCATCTACCCATTTGTTTTTCTCAATGCAGAGAAACAAGTCATGTTATTAAAAGTTTACAACTTTCAATGTCCACCTGGCGATTTGATCCTTCCTTCATCATTCCTCCTTTTTTGGTTAATTGAATTGGGTCCTAGATTCAATTTGTTGTTCTATTCTTTAGTCACTTTCTGCTATCCTTGGTCTTAAAGCCTATGAATGCATTCAAGTCTATAGATTCAAAGGATCAACGGCTATTTTATGAGCTTTAAAATTGATGTTCATGCACCCGTCACTAGATTTTCAATAACTAATTCACTATCTTGAATTTGACATCTTCGGGTGCATCACCCCTTGGTCTTTCTTCAGCTTTTTTGTTTTGCATCCTTCTGAAGGGAAGGTGACCCTTTAGCTTTGGGGGAGTGTCCTTTAAGTTGGTCACTGAGAGTCCCCCACAAGGGCACCTGCCCTTCAGGGTCCTTCGATGGCCTTTTATCTTTGGTAGTCTCTTGTAACTTTTGTGCAAACTGTTTCTCAAGCTTTCTCTGCGGGTACTTTCCTCGGGCTTTCTTCACGGGAATTTTCCTATAGATAAAAAGTCTGTAGACAATTTCCCATGGATAAAAAGTCTACATAATTACTTCATGTAGACAAAAGGTCTACAGAATTGATTTGTCTCTTTGGAAATTTCTTCAGGCTTTCTGCCTACAGCTTCTCTGAATTCTTTCAAAAATTTTGTTTGAAGGAATTCCTTCAGACAAAAGTTCAAAATAATTATGCCTTTGTCTACCTTAAACAAAATTTTGAAATAATTTACCTTAACTGTCTTCTTTGAAAATGACCCTTCTTAAGGGTACTTTTGTTGACCAAGTGCCCTTCGCAAGGGCACTTGTCCTTCAGGAGGCTTCTTTGAATTTTTGCATTTAATCGCTCCTTTGAACCATCTGAGTGAACCGCTTGGTTGAACCAAGTTGTTGAACCATTTGATTAAACCAAATGTTTAACCAATTCATTGAATCGCTTCGTTGAACCAAGCTAATGAACCACTCCATTAAACCAAGCTGATGGTTCAAGCTGATGAACCAATCAAATGAATTGAAGCATTGAACCAGATGTTGAATCAAGATTTGGTTCAATGGTTTAAATGAAGCCTTTGAACTAACTGATGAGTCATTTGATTGAACCAAAGGATGAACCAAAACATTGAAACAAAGCAGATGAACCAACTCAATGAAATAAAGCATTGAACTGCTTGGTTGAACAAAGCCATTAAACCATTCCTTTGTTTGAACCCGTCATTAAAATGAAAGAGTTGAACCTATTGAAATTTGAACTCATTGAACCTTTGAACCAAAGTGGTTCAATGTTTCAACGATTCAAGCCTTCTTTGATTAGATGCTTGCCGATGGAGATTTTTTATTGAACCAAGGCACTAAACCAATCCCAAAAATGACCAAGTGTTAGAAAATGATTCTTTTGGTTGAACCTACCTACAGAAGTCTTTAAACCTATAGAAATGAACCTGCCTGTAGAGTCTATAGAAATCAAGTCTATAGAAATCATCCTGTAAAGCCCATTGAACTTGGCTTATAGAGTATATAGATTCAAGCCTGTAGAGTCCGTAGACTCTTGAGAAGTTTGAAAAATGAGGAATTTGAATGCCCAGGACAAATTTCAGAAAGGGAAGATATAATTTTGGTCTATAGGACCAAAATAGTTCAAATGTTGTCCCAAAAATGAGTGATATTTTTTGGGGGACAATAGCTGGCTCTAGTTGGGGAACTTCTATCAATTACAAAATGAATTGAAGGGAGTAGAATCTAGAATCTCTAGTGTCTTCATGTGTACCATTGGGCTATGGAGTCATGCTACCCATAAATGAAAGGCATCAAAAATGAAAACAAACAAAACAAAATAGAATTAAAAACTATACAAATATACATATGTACAGATGAAATGATCTGATAATTCAAGAATTAAAGTATTTTAGATGTTGCTTCTTGAGAGATAGTGAAAATAGTGTGCCATCTTGGTAAACTAGCAAGAAGACATTTTGTCCCTAGAAATGGTGATGGGTGAATGGAGCTCTCCACCAGGAAACCAATTTTTTGCATCTTTCTATTGACTCTTTCTTCTTCTTACCCCATGGTAGGATGTGGTCTTCAATTTGAAAGCCATAACTCCTTGCTTTCTTGGTGAAGGGTTCCTTTTCTTGATTTTGATTTGTAGTAGCATGGTCCATTACCATAATTGATTATTCTTCTAGTTCAATTCAGCATATGATTGGATTGTTCATATCAAACTCCTAACAAATTATCATCTTAGCATCTCCTTTGATGTGAAGGATTTTGATTTCTTCATCTTGAGCAATCTTCAATTTGAGCAATAGAGATTCACATCCAACTATGTTGTTGGTGTTGCTAACTTGAAAATTGCATGAAGGAAGAATATCTCTTTGAGGAGATATCAACACAGTCCCAACTCTATCATTGGTGTAAAAATTACTACCATTGGATTTCAAGATCGAAGCATCATTAAAAGCTGATCTCTTATCAGATTTCTCTTCATTAGAGATGGAAGATCCTTCCTTACTTGTACTATACCCTACAAATTCTCTTGAACTCTTGTTTGGATTAATTCATGGATTGTCAGCTATAGGACTTTCATCTATAGAAACATGAACATTCTCTATGGTCAAAAAATAATTACCCCTGCCTGAAGACTCAAACAGAATTTGTGCTACAGGGGCTGATGTTTGGGTGACCACATATTTTGCTTCCTTTTCAGGGAGCAACCTCTTCATTATGCCCTAGACAAGGATCCTTGCTTCAGACAGGTCCATGCTTAGTTCTCCTCCCACATCCTTACAAAAATTTCATCCAAGCAAAATGCCATATGATGCTGGGACGTCAGCCACCAAGATAATCATCTTGATTCTCTTGTCTGGAAAGGCTACCAATGCAAATTAGGCATCTTTAATTTACCCCAACAATAATACTTGCTTGTTCTCCATGGAGAAACATCTCCCAAAGGTTTTGGTCAATGTGAGACCTAGAGACTCAGTGACTTTAACAGGCATGACATTGTCAGATGTGCCAGAATCAATGATGTAATTGTTGAGCTAATAACCATTTATTAATAGGGAAACATAGAAAGGTTATATTTTCCTAGGGGTAGCTAGAGGAGTAAAGACAAGATTAATTTGGAATGGGCATGTTCTTTGGGGAATCAAAAATTACTTTCTTAACCTCTTGTCTTGTAGGGATGATTTGGTTCTTGACACATTGGACCAACTTATCTAATTGATCAGGATTAGACTACAAGTATTCAAATTTAGACATTTATATTTTGGTCTTTTTGACATGATCAATTATGTCAAATCACTGAATTGGACTAGGAATAAAAGAAAGCAGTTCAACCTTTTGGATTTTAGGAGGGATGGGAGGAGGGTTGGTTTGCAAAATTGAAGTAGAATGTGAAGGTGAAATTGATGTACTTACATTTTGGGTGATCACCAGATCCTTTGACTAAAAAGGCAAAGTGGTTCCACACTTAGCAATCATAATTGTTGGTTGAGGTTGCTCCTCTATCTTCCCTTTATCAGCTTGTTGGACTGATTGTTTTTTGGACCTGGTAAACACTGCATATGATTCATCAATAGCTGCTCCTTTATTTTTGGGTTCATCTTGGTAGTTTAGGAAACTAATGTGGGAGTCACCAGTTGATTCTTCTTGATATTTTGTGAAGAGATCAACATCATTTTCTTACTCAAACTCAAGTTGGAAAGAGAAAACATGTTTTGTTTCTAAATATCCAACTACTGAGTTGGTTGGAAGAGCTTCAAGGGCAAGTTTCCCTTGTGGGGGAGGAAGGCAATTTTTTTTCCCTTGATTCCTAGTAGCGTTGCCTTGAGATGATTGATTTGGGAATGTCCTTCTTGGCATATCTCTATATGAAGGATCAGAAGACATTCCTTGCACCATTTGCTTTTTCAAGGCTAGCACTTCATTTGCCAAGTTTTGCACCATTGGATCTATGGTGCTTGTAGATGAATATTCACAAGATGATGAAAATTTATTTCTATTTAGATCTCTTATTATCTTCCCTACTAAGATGAGATCATCTTCTACCTCAGTGGCCAAATGGTGAGCTACAGTAAGATCTATTTGACCAGCATGTCTCAAAAGAAAATTGATTTCAGGCAACTAAGAATTAATGAAGAAGCATTTGATATTCTCAGCTATAGGTCAAGCAATTATAGGAATTTTGTTCCTCAATTTGTCAAATTTGTCTATGAATTCCCTCATTGGTTCATGAGGCTCTTTCTTCATCTATGTAAGTTGAGCCAAAAGTGCATGTGCATCTTCTACAAGTTTGAATCTAGCTTCAAACTTATCTTTGAGGGTATTCCAATCAGTTATCGACTGAGCTTATAGATGATAAAACCAATCTATAGCAGCACCTTGTAATGTTTGTACAAATAGCCTAACTGCTACATCTTCAAATTCTACTCCAATTATGCCACAAGCTATGCTGAAGGCTATAATGTGTTCATCAAGATGAACTTTCCCATCACCATATAATTTGGGGAAATTCCTCCTTGAACTATGTGGAAGCTCATGTAGAGGTGGAGTAAGATTGAGATGACCAAAAGAATTACCCAGGGGCCTTGAACTACCATTATAGGATTATGTAAAGGAGGGATAACAAATATTAGAGGGGTAATTATTGGTAAAGATTTATCAACAATAGAAGTGGATAATTCATTTGGCAATGGAGATCTAACTTTAGTAGGAGGAAAGCTCTTGGTTCATTGGAGACAAGATGGTGAAGGAAATAGATCAACATCACTTTGCTATACCAACTCAAATACAGGGTTAACAATACCTTTAGCCCTTTGGCTTCGTGTATACCTTGAATCTTCTAGATTATGAAACAAAAATGGAAAAGAATTGACCTTGCTTCAGTTTGAAGCTTGAAGCTTTAAATTGTGCACTCTTTCCTAGCAACTCTAGTTTTTGTAGACCAGATAAAATAATGGAGATGGAGGAAGATGGTAAGGCTATAAATGGATAATGGGTAAGACATGAAATGGAGTCACCAGCGTCTGTAATGGATAAGGGTCATAATGATAATGGGTAAGACACATGTGATGTTTCAATCTAAAACTTGAGGTTCTAAATTACATAAAATTATGTATATCCCCAGTGGAGTCACCAAAAACTATTGGTTGAATATTTTGTCGATCAGCGTACTAATAAATAAAATAGGCCTGATCAGCCAAAGTAAGAAGATAAGTCATCTAAATGTGTAAGTTTACCACATCAAAAAGGGGCTAATCTCTCCTCTCATCAAGGGAAGGTTCCATATAGATATGATACACACACACACACACACACACACACACACACACACACACACACACACACACACACACACACACACACACACATATAGAAAATAATACTCAAGGGTAGGATAAACTATCCATCTCTCTTTTTTCAGAGATGATGCATGCGGATCAAAGGAAAAACTCAAGGGAAATGACAGAAAACACTCCTCTTCTTTTAGAAGTACTATTCAGCAAGCCACAAGAATACTCCTGGTAGTAAAATCAAAATATAACCAAAGATGTAGTAACCAACAAATTGAGATGCAACACAAAGTCTCCACTTGAATTTCTCAAGATCAAGATACGAAGGACAATGAGGGCATAAAGTCATCCCAAGGTCCTTTACATAGAAATGAAAAGAAAACACACTAAAGGCAATTATGGGGGCACAAAGTCTCTCCACAGTTGACTCTTCAAGACACCTTCCTGACTACTCTCACTAATTTTTCTTGTTGAATTAAAGAAAAAAAATATATATCAAGGAAAAAGACATAAGAATAGTCTCCCCAATAACAAAGATAACACAGCACAAAGTCTAAAAAGTCACTTGCTTTCTTAATAACAAAATATGATCAACAATCTAAGCTCAAAGTCTTAGTAATGCTTTTCAATTTGGGTAGATTTTCATTTCTGATTGTCAAAAAGAGATATATTTACAATAAAAGAGAGTCACTTATATAGCCTCTTCAAGAAAGACTCAGGAACAGTAACACATCATATTGCATTGAAAACTATTAGGAAGATAGGCTGGAAATTAGGGGCATCTACCCATTTGTTTTTCTCAATGCAGAGAAACAAGTCACACTATTATAAGTTTGCAACTTTCAATGTCCACTTGGCGATCTGATCCTTCTTTCATCATTCCTCCTTTTTTGGTTAATTGAATTGGGTCCTAGATTCAATTTACTATTTTGTTCTTTAGTCACTTTATACTAACCTTGGCCTTAAATCTTGTGAATGTATTCAGGTCTATAGATTCAAAGGATTAATGGATATTTTATGAGCTTTAAAATTGGTGTTCGTGTGCCCATCACTACATTTTTAACGGCTAGTTCATTGTCTTGAATTTGACATCTTCAGGCGCATCACCCCTTGGTCCTTCTTTAGCTTTCTTATTTTGCATCCTCCTGAAGGGAAGGTGACCCTTCAGCTTTGGGGGAGTTTCCTTTATGTTTGTTGCTGAGAGTCCCCTGCAAGGGCACCTGCCCTTCGAGGTCCTTTAGTGGCCTTTTATCTTCGGTAGTCTCTCGCGACTTTCCTATGGACTGTTTCTCAGGGTTTTTCTATGGGTATTTTCCCCAGGATTTCTCCTTGGGAATTTTCCTATAGAAAAAAATTTCATGGAAAATTTCCCATGGATAAAAAGTCTGTGGAATTACTTCCTATAGACAAAAAGTTTGTAGAATTGATTTGTCTCCTTGGAAATTTCTTCGGGCTTTCTACCCGCAACTTCTCTGAATTCTTTCAAACTTTTTATCTGGAGGAATTTATTTGGACAAAAGTCCAAAATAATTATGCCTTTGTCTTCCTTAAAAAAAATTCTGAAAGAATTTACCTTAACTGTCTTCTTTGAAAATGACCCTTCTGAAGGGTACTTTTGTCAACCAAGTGCCCTCCGCAAGGGCACTTGTCCTTCGAGAAGCTTCATTGAATTTTTGCATTGAATCACTCCTTTGAACCATCTGAGTGAACCACTTGGTTGAACCAATATATTGAACCATTTGATTAAACCAAATGTTGAACCAATCTGTTGAACTGCTTTGTTGAACCAAGCTGATGAACCACTCCGTTGAACCAAGCCGATGAACCAAGCTTTAAACCAAAATGGTTCAAGATGATGGACCAATCAAATGAACTAAAGCATTGAGCCAAATGTTGAACCAAGCTTTGGTTCAACAGTTCAAATGAAGCCTTTGAACCAACTGATGAACCATTTGATTGAACCAAAGGATGAACCAAAGCATTGAAACAAAGCCGATGAACCAACTGAGTGAAACAAAGTGTTGAACCACTTGGTTGAACCAAGCCATTAAACCATTCCTTTGATTAAACACATCATTGAAATGAAAGTGTTGAACCTATTGATCTCTAAACTCGTTGAACCTTTAAACCAAAGTGGTTCAATGGTTCAACGGTTCAAGCCTTCTTTGCTTAAATGCTTGCCGATGGAGATTTTTTATTGAACCAAGGCACTGAACCAATCCCAAAAATGACCAAGTGTTAGAAAATAATTCTTTTAGTTGAACCCACCTACAGAAGTCTTTGAACCTATAGAAATGAACCTACCTACAGAGTTAGTAAAAATTAACCTATAAAGCCCATTGAACTTGGCCTGTAGAGTCCATAGATTCAAGCCTTCAGAGTCCATAGATTCCTGAGAAGTTTGAAAAAGGAGGAATTTGAATGCCCAGGACAAATTTCAGAAAGGGAAGAGACAATTTTGGTCTATAGGACCAAAATAGTTCAAATTTTGTCCCAAAAATGAGTGATATTTTTTGGGGGACAAGAAGTTCTATTGGATTCTTTAGTACTATTTTTTGTTCTTAATATGCATTAATGTGTAGCTCAATATTTAGTGCTTTATTAACATTTGGATACAAAGGATCCATTTTACTTGACTCACCTATTTCATACATGTGTGTGTCATCAATAAGAATGCATATTTATGTGGTACCACTATAAGAATGCCTCTAGTTTTAAAATGTATCATTTTGAAAAATTTGAAAGGCTCATCATTAGCAAGCATGGATAATCAGGTCCCCTATAGTATGAATTTTACACATCATTTAAGTGTATATGGGACAACTTTCATTGAGTGTATCCAAGGTTTACCCAAAAGTAAATTATAATGTAATGATTGAGACATTACTTGAAAATTAGTTGAAATTATTTTTTGTCCCAATGTCACAACTAATGTAATTTGAAAAACTAGAGGTCTATGTGATTTATCTAACCCTTTCATATGCATAACCATTTTTTAAAGAATATTGATACTAATACTAATGGTGGTTATTAATTTTATAATACAAATATTTAGGCATAATCCATTATCAACAAGAACCCTTTTGGCCTTTATTTTGCATGGTCACTTATGTGAACAAAGGAAAATTTTAGCCATTAATATATTTAGATGGTAAATATGTTGGATCAAAGGTAATGAACAATGCATTGTTTTTGAAATCTTTCATGATATTGACAAAATAATCAAGCTTAATATCACTTGGAACTTATGTCTCATGCAATGCCTCATATAGTATATAATTATAACATTAGATTGATTTATGAGATTAAGGATTGAAATATTAGCACACGTATTACTGAATCAGTAAATAATGTCATATCTCCTAGATTTTATTACAAGCTTAGGTTTAAGAGTCACATGTTGTACATTAATAGGTTTTAGAATGGGTTGAGAAAACTTACATATTCAAGTAGTAAAAACATACACCATAGAATTGAATATAATCCATGGGAGAATATTGGGTGTGGAATGGTATATGTCATTAAAATAAGACTTAAGTAGAACAAATGGCTGAGATCATGCATGTTGGCATCTAGATATTGGTTCTATAACATTTCAAAAGGAATTTTGAAGATAAATCAAGTGTTGTTTCCACTTAAAAACCCTCTCACTATTGGCATAGATTTGCTTGATAATTTTGTCAAGGCAACTAATTTAGCAAACCATAGAAACTATAAGGTATTGGACTATGAAATGAGAAATAGAGATATCCATAGATAACATGATTGAAAAATTATAGTAATCATGGATCAGTAATAGAAAAATAAAAAACCCCTAATTGACCTAGGGTTAAGATTTCAAAGATCAGGTTCACCAAATTTTTAATGCTAAAATTTAATGTGGATCCTTCCTTTATAAAATAGGGTTAATAATATATAAATGACAATGAAAAAAGTTGATGATAAAATCTAAAATAGGGTAATTGGGTGATAAACTCAAATATAAACATATACTAAATTTCTTAAACTAAGATAAGCTAAAAATATTCTAGATATAGAAATGAGGAAAAAGTAATGTATTTAGCTTGTGTTGGTACTAATGTAGTTATGGATATAAAATAGGTAGAAATAAAAATGGAAGAGGATTATGGAACAATAATAATATTCAATATTTTATGATTTTAGAGTCATAGACACTAATGTTAACTTAGGATGATTGTGTCGATGTTACTGTCTAAACTTGATGCAAGTGTCCTAAATAGAATACCCAATGGAAAAATTTAAGATCACCTAGATACTTCTAGGTTTGACTTCACCTTAACTTTAGTGAATTCATATACAGGACATGGACAATTACTCATATATTTTTAAAACCCTCATTCTCCATCTTCATGTTAACCTTGTGTAAAAATGGGTTAGTGGGAACATGGTGTCAAGTTGACCCTAAGAATCATGTAATATGTGTAAATAAAGTATAACAATGACCTATATTGTAACTTGGTAAATCAGGCTCTTAGGATAATCATTCAATTCTTTATACTTGTGCATGTGTTGTACCTATGATTGATATGAAAATAGGAGAAAATATGGAAGATTTTTTTTATTGAGTGCTTTGATAAGTTTTCTTAGGTATTTTTTAGCATATGATAGATGAGGAATGAGTGAGGGTTGATCTTGTATTTATATCAATCCCTTTGGAAAAATAACTCACATAAATAATCCTACCATTAAGAGACATTTAATTTGTAAGTTTTATGAATTTAGGGCACTAGACACTTGCATTAGGACAAGACACTAACATCGATTTAGGTGTTTATCCTTGACTTTAGTGTCCAAGGAGTAGGAAACTCGGTACATAATTAGAACTTGAAAATGTTGAATATAAGTAAGTTTTAATAATTTTGGGAAAGATAAAAGGTCTCGATCACAACCATAAGAATAGTTTGACTAAGAGATAGGCCAAAGGGCATAAGATAAAGTAGATGCGAGAATTCGAAAAGCACAAAAGGTCCAAAACTAAGAGGAACAACCAAGGTCTAAGTTTTCCATGTTTACAAGACTTAGGTGTTATGTAATCCATAAAATAGTGTCTACACTACACATTATATTATACTTACACATTAACCCTTCCCATTTATATTTTCAAATGTTAGCTAGTACGCATGAGTCATCCTAGATCATCTTATAAATGGATGGGTGGAAAAAAAAATTATGATAATATAAGAATATGAATTATGACATTTTGAATGTAGCTTCTAAATATATAATGTTATAAATACCTAGATGATAAAATTATGGAACTTGATACATTTATGGCAATGGCATCATAATTTTTGTGGAAAAATAACTAGACTTAATGTGTATGAACACACCTTTCTAGAGTAAAAAAATGAATTTTATTTAAAATTGATTATATAAATAAATAACATGTTGAATATTGTTGAGAATGTTATTTCTTAATTTCTAACTGTATACTTTTAATATATTTTTTAAAACTAAAATTAATACCGTAAGTGTATAAACACAATTTTTTGACCTTAATTTCATATAAATCATTTTTTTAAAATCATAATCAATGATGTGTAGATTGTTGAGATATAAGTTTTATAAAATTTTAATTAATGGTAAAAAATTTATAAATCTATTTGTAACAATGTATGTATCAAACATAAGGAGGTATGTTATGTATAAATTAAGTAATATTTAAAAATAATTATAAAAAGTTACTAAAAATCATTATTCAAAAACTATGTTCTCCCTTATACAAATTCATATAATTTGTTTTCTAATATTAATAAATATTTCTACTTAAACATGTTTTTCAAGGTGGAAAAAACTTACAAATTTAAAATAATTTATATCATGGTTTAGTGTAGGTTTGAGTGCTAGGTTCATATTCTCCAAGCCTAAAACCATAATTATTTTGGAGGGAAACATAAAAAACTTTAAAAAAAGTCAAAAAAAAAGGTACACACTATTTGAAAAGGCCATGAACCATTTAAAAAGGGCATGTTCCATATGCATTGCAAAGGGTTCATACCCTTTGTAATGCAAAGGGTGCATACCCTTTGCAATGCAAAGGGTGTGCACACTATGTGCGTATGTTTAATTTAGATTTCATTTTATATTATTATAATTTAAATTTATTTTATTAAATATAAGAAATTAGGGCCACTCTTGTTATTCTAAAATTAATTATATAGGTATAGGAGGTATTATTTAGAAGATAGTTTTTTGAAATCTAATTTGGCCATTACTTAGTTTTTAGATACTTAGTATTGAACATAAGGTTATTTATGTGTAAATTTTACATCTAGCATCTATTTTGGGATTCACAATGGTAATTTTAAAGGTATTTGGTCCTTTTGAATTAAGTTTTGATGTTCTTAGGAGTTATAGGCATGCCAAAAATTAATTTAAAAAAACCTTTTATCTTTTTGAAATAGTTAAAGCAAAGAAGATATTAACACGTAGATTCTCTACATACTAAAAAAATTATACTATTTTAATTCACATTATAAATAATTTTTTAAATGCATTAAATGATGTGTACTATCCTCTTTGTAACTATGAGGATGAATAAAAAAATTCCACCAATTTTTCCAGCACAAGAAGCAGTCAGTGGAAGACTATATCAAAATGTTCTATGAATATATGATGTGTCTACATGAGATCTTGACTTAAGAACATAATATGTTGATTTACATAAACATACATTCACCTTGTATCCACATAAAGATAGATGTTTTTAATTCTGACACTCTAAGGAAAACTTATCACAATGATGATAAGATTGAAGATAAGGAAAATATTAAGTTACACACTGATAGAATTTGAAATTTAATAAATAGATCTAGATAAGAATTTAATTGGAAAAGACACAAATAGAACAACCAGATCAATGAACACAAGATTTAACATGGACAACCTCAACCAAAGTAAAATACCACATTGATTATTCATTCATTAACAAATCCAAGTACCCAATACATTCCTTCAACCTCTCCCTCCTCAAAATAATTTTCTAATACCTTCACAATGCTTTCATATATCTTGAATGACTCAAAAAAAAAAAATTGTAAATTGATATGTTTTACCAAAGGGCTAAACCCTATATATAATAGGAATGAGGGGAGGTGACCATTATAACCAATGGTTATAATCTTTCCCTAAGGAGATAAGTTGTTAATTAATAATATGTTTTATTATTGCATTTACATGAGGTTTTAACTTGTGTTAAATATAATAATAAAATATTTATTATTTTACCAAGTGTTAAGGGCCCAATAACAGTACCCACATAACATTAAATGTTCTAACACTCCCCCTTAATTTTAGGTGGGGATAAAATTCATAGATACTTTAATAAAGGAATTATATATGTAAAAATTTAGAAGATTAAAAAACCCTCATCATGTAAAGCAACACCTTTTGAAACAAAAGAAATTATAATCCATAAACTACTTGAAAGTAAGTTTAGGCTAGCATGACAATGAGATTACATCTCACAGTTTATCATGAATAATCACTAAGCATATTTAGAGTTTTTTATAACATAAGGATCTATATTACAAAGTATGATTTTATGTATTGGGTATGAAAGTAAAACTTTCACACAAAGTTTATAAAAAATCACACAACTTCCATACAAAGTTTACAATGCTTTACAATGAGAATAAGTATAGAGAAGAAGAAGGAACACAAGGACATTAGGAAGTGACATTATCACGCACTCTCCCACTCAATGGAAACTCTGAGAGACCCAACATTATATGAAACTGATATAAATTGGTAACACCAAGTGGTTTTATGAAATTATTTTTCACTTGTTCATCCATACGATAAAACTATAGATTAATATCACCATTGAGGAATCTCTTATATAAAATGTACATGAAATTCAATATGTTTAGTTTGTTGGTGCTACACTATTTTCTCTCCAAAGATATACAACTTTGGTTATCATAATAAAGAATGGTACTATGAGAAATATCCACATTAAGTTCTCCCAACAACCTTCACATCTACATGGCTTTTTTGGTAGCTTCCATAGTACTTCTATACATTGTTGTAGTAAAAGAGAGAGAGATAGTAGGTTATTTTTATTGATCCAAGTGATATCATTGACACCAAACTTAAATACATATCCAAAATTAGATTGATGATCTATAGTATCACCAACATGGTTAACATCACAATAACCATATAATTTAGCATTAACAATGAAATAATAAAATAAACCCAAAAAAATATTTCCTTTGATGTAAAAAAGTATCCATTTAACTAATTTAAAATTATCTAAATATGAATCTTGTATATATTTAGAAACAACACCAACAACATATGAAATATTTGACCTAGTAATGGTTAGATAAATCAAACTACCAACAAGTTATCTACATAGAGTAGGGTTAAATTTTTCACATGTGATTTTTAGATCAAGTTTAACACCAAAGTCAATAGGCATAGATGTAGGTTTAAAATAAAGCATATTAAACTTAACAATAAAATTAGGTGCATATTGAGATTATGATACAGCAACAATTTTTTTATCCTGAAATATAGTCATTCCTAAAAATTGGTGTAAAATGTTTAAATTAGTCATTTCAAACATTTGACCTAATTTGTCCTTATATTTATGAATAAAACTAATCAGATCACTAGTATTTAAAATATCATTAAAGATAATACAATTAAGATTAAATGACCATTTTATACTGTAATAAAGAGATCATTATCAGAATAGTAGTTAGGGAAACCTAGTTTTTTTTTAAAAAAATAGATAATTTTAGAGTACCAAACTCTAGGATGTTGTTTTAAACCATATAGTTATTTATTTAACTTACACACATAATGTTATCTATTAGGGTCAATGAAACCTTTAGGTTGAGACATATAGATTTCATGTTCTAAATCACCATGTAAAAAGTATTCTTGACATCCATTTGGTGGATAATCCACCCATTTTGGCTACAAGAGTAATACGTAATCTAACAATACTCATTTTTACTATAGGAGAAAAATTTTCAACATAGTTAATCTCAGGTTTTTTATTAACCCCATGAGTGACTAATCTTGCTTTAAACTTATCAAATATACCAATTGAATTATACTTGATTTTAAAAAGCCACCTACAACCAATAATATGCATTTTAGGTAGAGGAGGGACAAGATTCCAAGAATAATTTTTAATTAAGGCATGGAACTCAAATTGCATAAAAATATTCCATATATCATCTTGAATGGATTTATCAAAAGATTGGGGTTCACATTCATACATAGTCATTAAGGTATGATAATAATGTTGACTCCTAGTTAATTTATTAAGATTATGAACATTAGATAATTAAATTAAGGTTTCTACCCATTTAATTATTTTAGATTGAACATGAAACTTAGGGTGTTACACAAATTTTAAGTTATCCAAAAGTGTATCAACTTATTCTATGACATATTTTTCTCCATAAGGAAAAACATGAGAGTTAGGATCATCAAAATAAAAATATTGAGGAGGTTACATAGAGGGTTTATAGAAAGTTTTTTTGAGAATAAGAACATTCTTATTACTAATGATCTATCTTTTGGATGAATCATATACTCTTAATACTTTAGTATTACCTCCATAACTTACAAAAAGACAAGATTATGAGGCAAGATCAAGATTATTTCTTTTAACTTTAGGAACAAATATGGAAGTAGGGATACCAAAGATCCTAAGATGAGCCACAATGGGTTTATTTTTAGACCACATTTCTAAAGGTATAAAGATGAAAATATTTGGTTAGGAGTTTATTTAGAATATGAACAAAAAAATTCATAGTTTTGACTCATAAGAACTTAGCCACATTTTCATATTACAACATTGTTATATCCATCTCAATAATGGTGCAATTTTTTCTTTCAAAAATACCATTTCAACAAGAGGAATAGGGATTTTTTAGTTCCATTTTAATACCACAACTAATGAAAAAAGATTAAAACTATCTACTAATGTATTCACCACCATTATTTGATTTAAATTTCTTAAGATAAAAACTAAAATAATTTTCAAAAATAGATTCAAATTCCTTGAATTTAGATAGCACTTCAGATAAATTTTGAATTATGACCATATTATTCTAGTATAATCATCTTAAAAAGTAACATCATACAAAGAACCATTAATAGATACAACTTCAATAGGTTATGCAACATCACTATGAATTAATTCTAAAGGATGTGAGAAATTCACACTATTACTCTTGTAAAAGGGATTAGTATGTTGTTTACCATGTAAGTAAATTTCACAAGTTTCATGATGGGAAGAGATAGAAGGAAGACCAACAATAAGATTATGAGAAGACATATAATGTAAACTTATAAAATTGACATTTCATAACATTTCATGTCATAATTGAGATGCATTCTTATTAAGCATGAAAAAGAAAACATGTAGAATAAATATAAAAAATGTATAAGCCATTTTTTGAATGTCTTAAAAAATTAGAGAATTATATTGATTTCTAATGCACCAGATATATTTAAGTAAAGTTACCATTAATTTATCATTCTTAATTTGAGAACAAGATAATAAATTATTCTTAATTAAGTACATAGAAAACATCATTGAAAAAACATTTTAAAAAATTACCTTTCCTTGCATAGTTGCTTTTAAGAATGAATTATCCCATGAGTAAATATTTTTAAAAATATCTCTAGTATCAAATAAAATATTAAATAATCAAGGAATATAGTGTGATGCACAACTATTTAAAATCCATTCATTATCATTAGAAGCAAATAATGTACGATATAAAACAATAACATTAGAAATTTGTTCTTGATTATTGTTTTGATCAAGGTTTTGATTAGATTTATTACCTTTGTTAGTTAAAGAATATTTATTGTTATTTATATATTTTTTATATAATAAGTTTACTTTTATGACCAAATTTACTATACATATTATAATTCTTATTAAACTTAGGTTTATGATTCTTATTGCCATATTTCTTATTCTTATTTTTACCTTTAACATAATAAGGGTTATATTTCTAGTTTATATTGTTATCAAAAACATGGTTGAGAGTGTGAAGTGACTAAGTAACATTATATTTAGATTAAAAATTAGACATCACTTTTTCTTCTTGAATTAAAAGAGTTGACATGGTAGTGAAGTCAGGGATATCTTACTCTGTTTGCTACTTTGAATTAAAAATTGAGATAAAATTATAAAATTCTTCATGAATATTAAGCTAACTAATGAAATATAATATTTATATTGAGTTATATTATATCTAAAACCATTTAACTAATATTTAATATTCTTATTTTTATCAATAAAGTTAGCAACCTTTTTATCACCTTTCATAGGTGTTATAAGCAATTCAAAGATGAACTTAATAATATTAGAGAGAAAAGTGCCTTCATGCATAAACTCAAAGATTTTATAATTATTTCTAGGGGATTCTTGATTTATGATATGAAGTAGGAATTCATCCTAAATACTCTATAATATAATCAACATGGCTTCTTGTGATTTATGTTGAAACATAATTGAAAGCTCAGGTATCACATGTCATCCATATGGAGTAATTTAGTCTTGATGATAATTTTCCACAACTTTCAAGCCATAAATTTAATTTTAATTCAAATTTTCATTTTTTTAATAGTTTGATTGATTAAGCATTTGAGATTTATCTAATACAAATTTAGGTAAAGCCATACCTTCCCTTTAAAAATGATAGTCTAATACAAGATAAATCTTAAATTTGAACCTTTTTAAAATGTGAGTTTATAATATATTTGAAATTATATTAAATAAAATTTAAGTGTAAAAAAATAATAATTGTTGAAATTAGTGGTAAACAAAACAATAAAATTGTGAAAGTTTTCAATAAAATAAGGTGTTACAAGTGTAAAAAAACACACTAATGTAATAATAATTATTAAAAATCAACCTTTTAATGTGAATTTTAACTTTATTTAATAGTATAAAAACATTACAAGAATTAACAAGTAATGGTTTTTCAAATATATGTTAAATAATGTGAAAACATTGAAGTAAAAAACATTAATTTATATGTTACAAGAATCGCATAAAACAACTATCTAAACACTATGATTGAAAAGGTGCAAAAAATATAATAGGATGCTTTAAAACAAATAATTGACCATAATAATCATTTAAAATGTGCCAAAACCTAAGAAATAACTGGTCACATGATTTTTCTCAATATAATATTCATTACGTCAAATGTCGTAACAAGGTTGATAGGTTTAGGGTTTTACATGTGAGAAGATTGACACATAATCCAAAATATAGAATTAAAAATTAATTAATTTGGAAAAAAAATATTTTTGAAATAGGATTCAAGATATTTGAACACAATACCTCCACTTTTTCAAGTTTATACCAAATTAAACATAACCAACTCACATACTATAATAGTTAGAAATATACATGCACAATATAATTTTTAAAGCTTATTTAATCTTATTCAATTTAAAAATAAATAATCCATGCAAGTAAAATGTTTTAATCTAGATTTTTTCACTTTTCTTTAGAAAGGAAAAACTCCAACATGGGCGTTAGGCTTATTTAGGTGAATTTTAGGTTTAAAATAAAAAATTATTTAATAAATATATGTAGAAAACTATATACTCACCTCCATAGCTTCCTATAGAAGACAACAGTGTAGTTGTGGAAATAGGGGTGATGTAAAAGAGTGATATAGGCCTTCCTAAGCCCATAAAACCTGCATATAACCATGAATTTTCCCTCCAATGCTAAAAATGTGTTCAAAATTGAATTTTGGTTCCAAACTTATTTTCCCAACAACCCAAGTTGTACAATGGCACTCAGGAGAGGGTGTAAAATATTAGGTGCCAATGAGAATATATTTGAGAGTATTATAGAGGTTTTAAGGGATAATATGATGAATATATAATGTTTAAACACCTCAAATAGGAACCAAAAGATATGTAGATAATATTTAACATAAATCTTTAGGTAGAAGGTTATACAAGGCAATAATTTACAAATTTAAAGCAAAATTAGTTGTTCAGTCAAAAAGCTTTGAGATGCTACATGTTGTTTGGTAAAAAATATTCCTTTAAATTTTACCTATGAGGTTAGATTCATTGAGTTAGCTTTGGAAAAAATTGATGGACTTTCATCCTCTCATTTTAGGATTTATGCTAAGAAATTATAAGGCACAAACCACAAGTATGGGGATCCAATAGATAGCTTACTTGGAATAGATATCCAATAGATGCAACGCTACCACTAGAGTTCAATAATAATTTTCCTAGTAATTTACATAACTTATAAACTAATATCTAGACCAATTTAAACATATTTAATTTCAAATATCTACTTTTATTCACTTCATAATTTATAAAGAAAGGGAAAGATCACTTGTTAAAAAATAAACATAAAAAGAGAGGGAGGGTAAGGCATAGATAAATTATTATGATTAAAGGGGGGATAAAATCACTTCAAGGACCAAAAGATGCCTAGCTATAGTTACACCACTATATGTTAAGTTTCATGATGGCTCAGATTCAGTAATATAGGGAGAGAGTCTAGGGAGAAAAGGGAAAATTATTAATTCTAAGATTCAATTAATGAAATAAGTACAAACAAGTTTGTATTTAATTACATATAGATACTTAAAAACTTATAACAAAATGAAAGGAGTCAAAGAACCTAACTAAAATAATAGAAGAACATCCTAGTTAATGCACAAACTTTGTATAAATCACAAGTTACAATCCTAAAACATTAGTGTTAGTCCATTAAACCATAAATAAAGTGGATGAATTGTAAGGTAACCAGATGAATTTTCATAGAAAACCAATTTTTAATTATTTTGATAGTGTTTGTTTTCAAATAGACTCAAGCCTTATAACATACCAGATAATAGTAAATTTAGAAGGGATAGATGTGTCTTACATCCAAGAGGCATGAGATCCCACTCTTGGCCATCATGGCATGAAATAGTAAAACATAATTATGTTATAAGATTCCTAATTCTATAAAAGATAAGATAAGATGGAATTTCATGGCCCATTAATGAGCCATGAGGAGAGGTATGATGTAAACAACATTTTAATAGTTTTGGTAAGCTTCACTGAGTTACCAATGATTAGTAAACAAGGTCAAACTTATATAAGTAGAAAAAAGACTCATGGAGGAGTGTATTTTCTAGATATTCTATATGTAGTAAGTGTGGAGAGAACACATCAATTTTTATTCTATAGCACTATGAATGACTTAGGGACTGGTCACATGGTGCTATAACAATATCTTTGACTACTTAGCCCCTTTTTAAAAAAGCCAAGTGTCTCATTATAATGCATTAGGTTACACATCATTTTGTTTTAATTATGGACCAAAGTTGAAACAAGTGTCCTTATTGATCTCCTTAGTATTGTGACATTTGTCCATTTTATAATCAATCAGGACCTTTGGACCTTCTCTTTAGCTCATAGACTAAAATTTTTTTGTATTCCAAGTCATCCTTAAAATGATAGACATGTCTTTATAATTCTCCTAAGACCCATATTCATGTCTTTAGTATACTTTTTCCCATGCATTATTTTTTTATATCCTAACACTTGGCTTGTCCTCACTCTTCCACTAGGTTTGAACTCAACATATAGCACTTTAGGCCCCCTTTAGTGGTGAGTAAGATGCCAACACATGGAATGATACCACTATTTTACTTGGTTGTTAATCTTTAATGTATTTGTATATAATACTTTGGCCATAGTTAAATGAAATGTCTACATGTGGATGATTGTCACTCACCTAAGAACTTAGGGAACATCAAGATTTGGGGTTGCTCATGTTAGTTTTGGATGACTAAGATCATGCCACATGGCATGATTTCACTCTTATGAATGCATGAGACTTGTATATTACAATATTTTACCTCTAAGGAATGAGATGGAGATACATGGAATAATTTCAATACTCCATGGGCTTGTGATCTTCATATTATATTTTACTATGTTTATAGACTTTAGATGATTGGATGCTACTACGTGTAAGAGCCTTACTTATCTAGGGGGGTCTTTTATCTTTGATTATGGGACCAGATATTTATTTTCTTGATAAGCCATGAGTGAGTGGGATCATGCCACATGGAATTATCTCACTTATCCAAAGATTCACCTACATTTAAAGTGTGTTTTTATACCTAATAACCATAGATGAATGGGATCATTCATCATGGCATGACCTCACTTATCCAAAAGGTCACCTACATTTAGAGTATGTGCCTATGCCTATTAGTCGTAGATAAGTGGGATTATTCCATGTGACACAATCTCATTTATTTGGGTGATCTAAGACCTTGTGACTTGGGATGATTCACATTTTTTCTTCAAAGGAATGACATGGAGACACGTGGAATGGTCTCAAATATTGAAGTCTCATAGAGACTTTTCCTTACCCATTTTGAGTCAATAAAATAGTAACCAAGACGAAGACCTATGGCATAATACATGTTGATCTGGGCTTGGGGAAATTGGAATTTGAAACTTTTGCCTCATCAATTATAGAGAAATGAGATGAAGACACATATCTCAATATTGTGAATCTTGAGGCTCATCTAAGTAAAATATTTATTTTCTTCAAAAATACTTCATGGGGAATCTAGATGTAGACACATGGAATGATCTTAGAAATTATCAACTTAGTTTTTATAATTTTAACTCGTTAATGATCTTAAACTTTATGGTTGCCCTAAGTGAAAGAGAGACTATTGGTGATGGTTTATACAAGGAAAATATCAACAAAATGACTAAGTATGAAAATTCACCCATATTTCAGGGGGTATTTTGATATAGAACAAGTAAGCTTTGGTAGGTGGCCCTATGGGTTTATAACACTCCTATGAAGAATATAAAACCTTGGGAAAAATATGTTAGTTTGATTAATCCATAAAACTAGAATTTGAATTTAATGAATGTCATAGGACAAAAATCCAAATATATGTATAGAATTTTTTTGATAGATATGTCCATTTTAGCCTTTAGAATTAGGAATAAACTAGTATATTTTATAAACTATGGGGACACTCAATTATTTCATAATCAGATTAAGACTTCATTCAAAATAAAATAATCAGACTTAAGATAATGACTTCCAGTTTATGCTTGGACTAATTCATTTCACAACAAGATCTACACATGGAAATATTAAACTAAAATAGGGTTCTCATTTGAAAATATGAAAGAGGGGAATGTTTGCCATGAGAAATTTTGGATACCATGGGGAAAATACTACTGTAACATTTAAAATCTAGGCTGTGATCTTGCAGTACTAAATTTTGATATAAAAAATTAAATATCCCTTTAGATAAACTTAGAAGAAAATAGAGTGCTCAATTCTGATTCAAAAAATGACATATTAGGCCTCGATTCCTTTAAAGGTTCATTTTATGCAAAGATTGATTCTATTTTTATTTTGAATCCACTAAGAAAGATTAACATATGCTAGGTACTTATATATCCTTGAAACATAATTTATTTATAGAATTTAGCTGAGAAAAAGAAAATTTGGGCATTAATTTATTCCAACTAAGAGTTTATAGACTTTCTAGAGATTCCTTTGATCCCACTCAAGGCCTTACTCCATTTCCATCCATGCTATAAGTCCTATTATGGAGGTTTCCAAAATCACCCTTTCTTAGTAATAAACTTGCATTCTCAAGAGATCTAGACTTCTTTTCATTTTGATGTTTATTTTTTTTAATATAGAAGAGTTGGGACCAATATAGCCAAGGTGTGGGGATGGTTTGATAAAATATTTTCACTAAGAGGGTCCTTTAATTACTCAATGTTTTAATTGTGATTGATTTATTATTTTTTTGTGCTATGATGACCTTTATTAAAAATAGGGAGTTTCTCAACTCACTTTCTCAATTTTAAATTAGTGAGTCATAATCCTTTTAATGTCTCAAGATAAGTTCATTTTCTTATTATTTTGTTAAATAATGGGGGCTCACCTTATACCCTCAAATTTTGGGACTAAATTTTTAGCACCTTGCTATTTTTGAAGTGATCAAAGTCGACATCATATGGACTAAAATTTAGATTGGATTATGCCTTATCAGAACTAGCTTATCTACTTCCTAATCTGAATCATGAGAAAAAGGTACAAATATTGTAAGGTTATCAAGGGATAAGAAGGGGAAAACTATAATAATACTCAAATAAAAAAAGTGCATGAAAAAAATATAAATCAAGGAAACAAATCAAAAGCATAACAAAAAAATAGAAAACACACAACTAAAGAAAACTACTTATCTCTAATATAATATTTACATCACCAGTCTTAGACCTTGGGGATATTCTAAAATTGTATTAGAAGGTATAATTAAGAATTAATGATTCATGAAATATCCATTCACAAGTAGTGGGGGACATTCCATTCAAGGTCCTTCAATAAAAATGTGTTTTGACCCAACAACTTAGAGATCTAGTATGGGCCAATCTATAGTGGTCAAGTTTGGAGTGTTACCCTTTTTTATCATGTGTTTTATCCCACAACTAGACTAAGTCTAATATATAAAAGGAATTAATCTTTTCCCTTTTATCAAACCATATTTTAACTATCACTTGATGTCTACCAAATTTTTGGAGAGACTTTTCTCATGCATCCTCTAATTGGATAATGTCTAGTAGCCTTCACTTTGTCTTTTTAGTATCTTCCATATATTTTTGCATAAAATTATAAGTTATAAACTTTTGGGCCATTGGGATGATGGAATCCAACCGTTATACCTTTATAAAAGGAGATTTTTTGAGGACTTTCTTATATCTATTGTGGTAATCCTAAAGAACATATTTCAATAGTGAATACCAATCTCAAGGCTTCTTTTTTTTAAGAATTATAATGGTGTCGATCAGGTTCTTATTGGTTGACTCAAATAAAATATTGCCTTATAGGTATTAGTTTGATGATAACCTCAAGGTAATCTCATTTAGTGATCTTGGATTATTGAAACATAGGTCCAAATCACATTGTTATGTTTTTTTGGAGGAACTTAATGACTTATTTGGCTTTGTTGTTCTTGTTCACCACTTCATTTTTACATCTTATGCAATAATCAGTGGATGTAAGTATGGATTTATGTTTAGATAATGAGTTTAGGTTGATGATTCCAATGAATCGAAGTCCCCATTGAGCTAAAGGACACTCTTTTATCATAGAATGAAAATTAATTGCAGCATGAACTTCATTCATGGAAAAGGGTTGGAAATGATGTAATAAATGCACATGGGCATGAACATATTTGAATAAAATTGGCCAATAGTAAGTAGCTCATTGAATTTTGTGTGTAGTTTTGTCATTAAAATATGGCCATTACCCAATTTATCATTGAAGATAATCTTGAATTCCTTAACTTCTTCACAAAAATATTTAAGATATATTCCTTCATAGTTATTTCTATAAATCAATCCTTTTTTCAACATGTAGTCAGTTGCCTTCATTTTGAGATATCTTTTTAGCTTCAGATTGAGTCTTGGAGGAGGAGTTCCATAAAGGAGGTAGTGGACAATTGGATCATACCATTCGTAATGGACAATTTCTAGCTAATATAATTATATGACCTTGATTCTTGGGTCAATTTCATTGATCAATTAAGTAATACCTTGACATCCAACTAGTATGATAGGTTTTATCTCAAGGTCATATTATTATAGCTTAGTCATCCATTAATCTCAACATTCTCCTAATTTATTTTTACCTAATATTATCCTTATGGATGGGTTTGGGATGATGGTGTGCACCTTATTTCTAAGAATGTAGTGTCTTAATTTATTCATGGCCTTGACTAATGTGTAGGCATGCTTATCTAAGGTGGAATACTTTAACTCTACATCCTTCAATTTTATGCTAATGAAAATTATTTGGTGTTCATATTTATCCAAATCTTGGGTGGGAACTATAGATATGATGTGTTATGATGTGAAGGAATAGAGGTACAAATCATTCATGTAGTCTAGTCTAATTAAGACTAGTAAATGCATGATGACTTCCTTGATTTCTTGTAAAGCTTCCCTAGTTTTAGGATTCCATTCCACCTTTGCTTCCTATTTCAAAACTACATTGAAGGATTTTAACAATTTTGACAAAACTAGATATGAATTTACATACAAAATTAATCTTACAAAATAATGACTTTAATTCCTTTTTACTATTAGGCAAAGGTATATTGTAAATCACATTGACACGCTTAGGGTCAATATAAATACCTTCATTTATGATGATGTGATCGATAAACTTATCTTCAATAACACCAAATATTCTTTTCTTTGGGTGAAGTGAGATAACACATGTTCTACACCATTCGTATATTTTATAAATATGGTGAATATGATCAGACCCATGTTTTAAAAAAATAGACAAGTCATCCATGTAAATAATAATGCATTTACCTATAATACCATTTAAATCAAATTCCATAGCTCTCTAAAAGGTGTATAATGTTATAATAAGGCTAAATGGCATTTTTTTTAAGTGAAGGTGGCCCACTTAGTTGTAAATTATGTCTTGGATCAATATTTTGAGTTTACCAAAACTTGATTATATCTTAAAAATACATGTAGGAAGGATATCATCTAGGATCCACTTACCATATATATTACCTCATTTAAGGAAGGTAAAGGATAGTTATCTTTGTCAAAAGTTTGATTTAAATTTTTGAAATCCACACACATTTGGATTTCTCCATTCTTTTTAAAACCTGGCACTAAGCTAGCTACCCAAGTAGTGATGAATTGGGAAGATGATCCTAGCCAAGAGGAGCTTGTGGACCTCTTTGTGAATAAGTGGCCTAGGATTGGATTCATAGGTTTCTACCTCTATTTGAAGGGATTTTGGTTTATCTTGAGTGGGATATTATGGGTTATTATCTTTAGTTTTAAAAATTTAAGGTCTTCATAGGTGCAAAAAATAACATCCCAGTATTGTAGCAATAATATTATGAGTTGTTCAACTTCAACAAGGGTGAAATTAGGCTAATATGAACATCCTAGAGCTAGTATGATTATTTAAGATTAATCATTATAAGATTTTAGTCTATTTATTAGCCTTTTAGGTCTATGCATGGGATTATCAAGGTCAAACACTCTCTCAAGGGATATCATCCCTTTTGGAACTCAATTTTATTTGAAGTTCATAATGTCATCTTACTTACATTATTCATTTTTAGGGTCATCTCTTTCTACCTTATCTATAAATTAGGTCTCAAATACCCCATAGCTATTAAATAATTATAAACTATGGAATTCATCTTCAAAGGCCTATAAGTTATTCACATTATCCAATATTAAGGTACATGGGATGAGTTGTACTAAAAAAGGTTTGTACCCTTGAGTCATCTAGGGGGTGTCAGGTTTGAATGATAGTTTTTAATGAATCAACCACTTGATTTTATTATCTAAGGATAGGGATGACATTTAAAGTGTTGAAATTTTATATCAAATCTGATTCCCTATGTTTTTTCTTCCTTGAATAGGATAGTTTACATTAGAACTTGCTCCTGACTTGGTTCACTACTAATTCTAAATTTGCAAATATTCTGAGCTCTTTGACCCTATACTTCAATGCAAACTAAAATACTAATATTAAAGCCTCATATTATTATAGTTTATTAGTGAAAGGGAATTATATCCTATAGGAATGTAGGTGTCATTTCACTAAAAAGTCAATGAGAAGAATTCTTACTCTAGAACCTTGTTTGGAATGAGCCCCATCAAAGTACAAAGACCATAGACCTAGAAAATTAGGATCTTTATCATCTTGTTTTTCATTATATTTTGTAAAAAAAGTTTAAAAACCTATGTTATAGGATACTAAGTTCACTCTTCACTTAATACAATTTATATTGTGATCATGTGTTTCATTATAGGTTCTCTATCAATATAGATCTGATTGGTTATACCTCTCTAAAGAAACCACATATGGGATAAGTATGTGGCCATGTATCTATTCAAGATTTTGGATAAGTCCCTACAAAGAAACATCACATAATATTTTGGTATCTCTACTACTTGAATATCCATAAATTATTGGACCATTGGCTTAGATTCCATATACATATAGACATTTAAGAACTTGTCCACTACCTTAACTTAATACTTATCTAACTAGACCAATATTTTCTCTATGTGTTAATCAATTTTTTTGACAAATTAATACGTACATGACATTAACATAGGATCTTGATTCAACTAGATATTTATGAATATTATTTCTAATTATACTCATTCTTATGTACCAACACATTAGTGTATTTCTGCTGAGGTTTGGGATAAATTAGTTTTTTCATGAGGGAATCTAGTAGGAGATATCTTTACTTAATGAACTGGGAAAGCTCTTGCAAAGTGGTATTTGACTTGATATTTTTCATGTCCTCTACTATGTTGTACCTAGTATTATTAGTGGTAGGCTAGGTATATTTAATTGGCTTAGGATTGTTTATTTTTGGGGGTGGAGGGTCATTCCTTTCTCTTGGATTAGGAGTGCTACCAGTGTTACAATGGGTTGATGTGGTAAAAGGATGATATTATTTATAATTCCTAAGAGCATAGTTACTTATTTGGAATTGTTTCAAATCATGCACCTCATTGGTGACATCTTTTGGTTTATTTATTCATGGTTGGTGAAGTCTAATGTCTCTAGTAGCATGGGAGTGCTTGGGGATCTTAGATCATTATAAGTCTTAGCCTAATTGGTATCCTAGGGGTGGTTTGGGACTACCTCATACTATTCCATCTCTTTCTATAAGATGTCAAATACACTACATAATTTAATGTAGTTAAGTTTACCATGATGGACTATATTGTGCACATGACACTAGTTAGGAAGGGTCAACTCGTAGATGTTAATCTCAAGGATATTATTTGGAGATGGATTTATTTAGTTGATAGATAGATTATAAGGATGATTTTACTTCTGGTAAGTAAATTTACTATTGAAACTCTCATCACCATTATTTAAAAATTATCTCTAGAAACCTAAGAATTCATTTTTGAGCTTTTGTACCTATAGTGTATACCATACCAATCACTTTTGGTGGATTCCTAGGGCATATTTTGGACATTATTCAAAATAAGGACCAACATTTAATTATGATATTGAGGTGATAATTAATTACTGACTAGACTAAAGAAGCCTAGAGGATGGTTAGGAAAAATGTGTCTTAAAGAAAGCTAGTTTGTCACTGGCATAAGTTGTGGTGTGGGTAGAATCTAGATAGTGGAAAATATGGGGTTCAAAGAATGCATAATGGGTAGTGTATTAGATATGGATGGGGTTAATAGACCATAAGGATTCATTTATATATCTACCTTTTTGCATTCAACATAATCTATAGGTAAATATACTACTAATGGGTCTCTAACATGAACATAATAGTCTAAGGATATAGTGCATTCTTGAAAATTTTAAGGGATAATTGGGTATTTGGTCTATACAATACAATGATTTGGCTATACATAATCTAGAACCTAGAATTGAAATTTATTATGAGCTCATTAGGTTCAATTTTAATGTAGGAAAACTATTGGTTAACACACTTGGATTGATGACTTGACCAAACTAGGTAAGGAATATGTTACTAAATTAGTCCCATCTTATGATAGATCCTATGGGAAAATTTAGGAACCAATCATACACTACATCTAGTAGAGTAACTGGGAAAATCATATAGGCAACACCCTTATGTTCAACATCCATAATCCTAAGATTAGTTTTGTATGAGGATACATATTCCTCAATGGTATACCCAACACCTAGTGTAAATCTTGGGAGGTACTTTTATGGGTTCCTATGTAAATCATGGATAACATCAAGAATGCTAATAATAGATCCAACTAACCACACAATAGGTATAATCATAGGTGGAGATATATTAGGGATAAACTAAGATAATGAGAGAGTAGGTGAAACCATACTTTTTATCCCTCTATTTTTTTTAGTTCTCCTATGAAATTTTAATAAGGATATTATTAGCTGTCCATAACTAGATTAGGAAATAATAATCCACATAGTAGGCTCTAGGTTGCTCTTAGGTAGGTTGGTATATTAAATCCTTCTTAAATAGTGATAAATGGGTGTCATCCTTCTATATCCAACTATTTTTTGGTTCATGATATCTATTACATTTTCACCTATGAGGATAGATTCATTGAGCAAGATTAGAGAGCAATTAAGAGATTTACATCCTCTAACTTTAGGATTATTGCTAAGATAATCTAGGGCATAAACTATAGGTATGGGGCTCTAGTATATATCCTAATTAGAATATATATTCAAGAGATGAAAATATAACACCAAAGTTCCAATACCAATTTTATCATAGAGTTACATAAATTTAGCACTTCTAGCTAGACCAATTTCAACATATTAAATTTCAGAGCTCTATTTTGCTTCGTTTCACTAGTTCTAAATAAATGGAAAGATAAATTGTTCATAAATAAAAATCAAAAGAGAGGAAGGGTAAGGTGTAAATAAATTATTGTAATTATAGGGGAATATAAATAATTCCAATTCCAAAACATGCCAAGCTATAGTTACACCATTATATGTTAATTTTCATGATGGCTTGGGCTTCATTCACACAATGATAGGGTCTAAAGAGAAAAGTGTGAATGATTAATTTGAATACTCCTTTAATGAATGAAATGCAAATATGTCTATAGTTAATTACACGTATATCCTTAAGGAATTCAAATAAAATGAAAGGATTCAAATAAACTAAATAAAATAATAGAAGCATGTCCTAGTTAATGAATAAACTCTATTAAAAAACACAATTTACAATCTTATAACACTAGTGTTAGTCCATTAAATCATAAATAAATTAGAATAACTAAAAGGAAATTATATGTATTTACATAAAAGCCAATTTTACATTATTCCAACAATGTTTGTTTAGAAATAGATTTTATCCTTCTAACATACTAGGTAGGAGTATATATAGAAGGAAGAGATGGGTCTTGCTTCCAAGAGGTACAAGATCCTACTATTAGCCATAATGGACTAAAAATGGTAAAATATAATTATGTTATAATATTCCTCATTATATAATAGATATGATAAAATGGAATTTTATGTCCCATTAAGGAGACATGAGGAGAGGTCTGATGTGGAATGTGTTTTAATAGTTATGGTAGGCCTAATTAAGATACCAATGATTAGTCAATGGGGTCAAACCTATGAAAGTTGAAAAAATAATAAATAATGAGAATATTTTATATATCTAATTTTTGAAGGAATTTTAGGGAGTACACACCTATTTCTCCTCTTTACCATTATGAAAGACTGAGGGACTAACCACATGTAACTTTGGCAATATCTTTTACTACTTAGCCCCTTCAAATTCGAGCCAGTGAAATAACTGTCGGTATTTAAATGAAAGGTGCAAACCTGAAGGAATTCAAAGGATTAAAGCCAAAAGGAATAGACCACTAAGAAGGGAGCCCAAATAGCCAAATAATTAGTAGAAGATAGCCCCCAAAGGATGAAGGAGCTAGAAATGACAAAGCCAGGAAGAGACAAAAGAGCCAAGTGTAGAAAGAGACAAAATAGTCCAGGTGTTAAAGGAAGGTGTCAACTCAAGGAGTTACTCTAGTGGTTGATAGAGTATCTACCAAGTGGTTATCAAGGGGTGCAAATAGTGAACAATGTGACCCATTTTTCTTCACTTTGCATTGATGAGTAGACAAACTACGTGAATGCCTTGAGGAGTGGTATTATTTATAGACAAATGGTGTGGCCTATTTTTTCATGCATGATGTTTAATGTATTTAAACACCTAAAGTCAAAATTAGAGCTGACACAACATTCTCTTTCAGTGGCTTCCTTTTCCCAATGCTCTCAGCACACATAGGCCACTTGTCAAAGGGCACTAAAGTCTTTTCCAAAAGGGGCACTTTTGTTTTCTTCTTCTCTTTATATATTGTAGCTTCTCATTTGAGAAGGAATATCTCATATTGTAAGGTAAAGCCCTACCAATTTTCACCTAGAATCAATAAAATATGCATTTTTACCTCTATTTTGGTTGGATATATCTCTGAGTGTGTATGAGTGTTAGCCATGTGTTCAGTCATTTCTTTCCTAATGCTTTCATAGGCTTGATACCAACACACCTAGTATAGACAACGCTTCATTCATATAGATAATAAGAGTTGTATCTAAAGTGTAGAGGTAGAAGAAGGTTACTAAATAGTGTTCTTTTCTTATAGTGCTTGTGGTAAGTTCATTTTCTGTCTGTTTCCATTAAAGCCTCCCTGTTAAGTTCCCTACAATCTGGTCCTTTTACTAGTTAAAGTGTATGTGTTTTTATGGTTCAAAGTGTGAGTATGAGTAGATCAAACTTGTTTGGTGCATCACCATCTTAGGTTAGGTTCTTTTTTTTTTGTAATCATTCTCTCTTTTCAACCCCCCCATTATATATATGCATTAGTAATAATACTAGAATAACTTAGAGATGCATCAAAGGGAGCTAGCCCTTATCTAGAGACTCTCCCCTCATTTTTTCTAGACCCATAGGCAAGAGAGGAGTTTCCATTTTGCCACGTGAAAGAGAGAAGCTCAGTCTTCTCTCAAGGGTGCACTTCACTACGTCAATAATTTTTAGCATGCCTAGTGGGACCTATTTTTAACACCATTTTTAACACTCAACAAAGTTCTAGGATTGATGCTGGTCCTACTATAGCAAAATCAACCATTTTTATCATTTGGCAACTCCATTGGTACGAACATTAGTCTTTGATCAAAGACCAATCTGACCTCCTATGCCTAAAATCACCACACAATCTGCTACTAAGGGTGTCCCTTTTGAATTCATGGAATTGCCTTTAAACTCAGCAAAGCACCTAAAGTTTAAAACAACTCATCCTTATTCAAAAAATCACCTTCCCAGACCTTCTATAAGATACACCTATGCAAAAAGGCCTCAGTTGAATCCTATCATAGCTATGGCTTTACCTTTTATGGCCTTTCATGGTTAGAGTCCTTTGAATCTCCTACATTATGACCCAATTCTAGGGGAAGTGCTTAAAAGAGTGCCTCCCTTTAATGGAGAAGGGTCCATTATTGCCATTAAACACATCAAATATATTGCTAACCTCTGTAACATTCACAATGTCACTAAGGAAAATATTGCAGTTAGATTAGTGGCATTGTCTTTCAAGGGCAATGTTTTGGATTGGTATGGGACTTTGCCCATGAATTCAGTTGATTCCTAGAATGATTTGGGAACCCTCTTAACAAATAGATTAGGGTAAAAGAGTGACCACATCTCACTTGCCAAGTAGCTGACCACTATGAAAAGAGCTCCACATGAATTCATGTAGGATTTCAATACTTGGTTTCAAAAGACATAGGATAGAATCCCCATTTTGGTAAGGCTAACTCTAATCTATGCTTTCCTCTATTATTTGAAAGTGTTGAATAGTGACATTACTATTATGATACAATCCATGGGAGGACATGTGATGCTCGCTACCTATGATATAGCCATAGCAGCTGAGAATTGCCTAGTGCAAGCAAGAAAGATAGCCACTAGGCCTCATATGCCACTTTTTCTTGAATTGTTGCCTCCAATCTATACTACCACACCTACTTTAGCTCTTCTTCCTGGCATAGAAAAGCTAGATGCTACTTCATCCAATGACCTCCATGAAGTCAAAACCCTATTACAAAGTGTAACAAATGAGCTAGTGGCTCTTAAAAGGTAGCAAGCACAAGGCAATCAATAAAATCAAGGATATCAATAGTATGGACAAGAAAATAGACTCCCTTTCTAGAATTACAATCAAGGGCAGGGTCAGTTTACATAGGCTAGACCTTTTCAAGTCTATAATCTAGGTGCCCCTTCATCATCCAAGGCTCTAGCACCCGCTCAAAATAATCTGGTACAAGAACAACCTAGTTGTTTAACCATAGGATATGGTCAAGATCAAGATGTCTATACAAATGAAATGCTGAGTCATTACACAAATGTATAAGACAATTAAGAAGCCACCTAATTCCCAAGCTTTGAGGCTTTAGTGCAACCTGACATGGGCAGTAGTCAGACTCAACCTGATTCTACTCTCATGAATCACTTAGAAGGTGAGTTCTATGCAGTCAATTATGTGGGTGATGCAGATAATTAGGGTGACTATGTTGTAGCCAACACAAGGTCTAAAAGTAGAGCAATGAAAGAAGCTCAAATAGCTGCTCAAACATCAATACCACCTTCTTCATCACATGTAAACCAAAAGGTTCCAAACTTTAGAACACTGTTTGCACCTTCAGCTCCTCGGCCTACACCTCAGGCTATAGGTAATCCCAAAGAAAATTTTAAAGAAGGCAACCCTTGAGTCAACATGGTAGACCAAATGAAGAAGCTGCACATGAATATATCCTTATGGGATTCATTAACAATATTGGGATAAAAGTACATGCTCCAAAAAGAATTACCCGAGCTGAATAAACAATCTATCCCAATAAAGGCCGATAATGTTCTACTGATGAATGGCCAGCCTTCCACATCATGCCAAGTTAAGAAAGAGGAAAAGGTTCCCCCTTTTTATTTATCCTTAGTCATAGGAGAGTTATTGGTTCATAATTACATCATTGACAGTGGAACAATCACCTCAGTAATGCCTGAATGCATAGCAGATAAACTGAGATTCAAATATGAAGAGATGACTAAGGGAGTTTTACAATTGGATGGAACACTAGAAAAGATAGTTGGAGTGGTAAAAGGTTTGAGATTGATGCTACACACCTTCTTGACCTTCTTAGTTTCTCATGATGTGGTAGTGGCAAATGTCCCTCCCTACTTTTCTATTTGCTTGTCCAGGGATTTCACATCTAAAATAGGTAGCTACCTAGTAGCAAACTGGTCCTATCTAGTTTTTAGAACCAAGTATGGGACTAAGGTTAAGATTGAATCAGAGCCACTCTATAGAGATCATCTAGAACCATACTTACTCAAGGTGGCAAATGTTAGCTAAACCATTATTAACTAGGAAGAATTCCAAGTGGATCAATATCCATCCTCTACCCTTGAAGGAGTTGCTAACCTACTCTTAGATGAATGGGGAAGTGACAACTTTGAGCATGATCCTTACAAGTTCATATAAGAGGCAAGCCTTGGGATTTATTTCATGCACAAAGAGGGTACTTTTATACCAAATTTGATGAAATCAAGCCAAGAAAGCTTAGGTTTATGGTAGCTATTCTTTGATGGCTCAAGAAGTAAGTTGGGAGCTGGTGGTGGAGTGGTGCTAGTTTCTCCTTCAAAGGAGAAATACTTTTTAGCTTTCAGGTTTCAATTTTCTTGCACAAGCAATGTTGCAAAGTATGAATTCCTCATCCATGGTTTTGTGTGGGTGAGGAAAAGAGGAATCAAAGAGCTACAGGTTTTTCGTGACAGTGAGCTGATTGTGAATTAGGTAAGGGGTTAAAATCTGACAAACATAGGGTATGGGACTTAGTGGAGAGTTTCCTTTCTTTCAATGTTACTTCCATTCTTAAAGAGTAGAACAAGCAAGTAGATAGGATGGTAGCAGTTGGTGCCTAGTTTGATATCCTTAAGGAGATAGGCTGAGACCGTAGTCCATGCCATTTAAAGGTAGTAATCCAGCCCTCTGTACCTAATAACATCACTAACTGGCAAGTTTATATAGCAACTAATAAATAACACTCTTCTTGCAAGAAGAAGATGAGTTTGATGCTAAAAACTAGGCTAATCTATAGCAGCAGTATGGTAGCCAAATTGTTTAGCTAAATAATAATAAACTTCCAAAAGGCTTGGTCACTCTTGAGAGTATCTTCAATGAAGATGACCAGTTGAAAAGTGATAAGGCAAGCATCACAATGAAGGAGGAGAAATATTAGAAGGTTGAAATATTCAATAATAAGCTACTTTCACTTGGGAAAGTGTGCACTAACCATGAAAGGTAGGCCTTCACCTTGTTGTGTCAAGAGTTTGCTGATGTCTTTGCCTGGGAGTATAACGATTTAAAGGGTTTCAACCCAAGTTTGGCCCAACATACCATTGAGCTGGAGGAAGGTACCAAGCTGATCAAGTAGAAGAAAATGCCTGCCAACCCAAAGATTGAGCCTCTCATATGGAAGGAACTCACTAAGTTGATTGAGTCTAGGATAATATTTCTAATCATACACTCTTCTTGGCTGGCAATCTTGTTCCTATCTGAAAAAAGAATGGGGAGATCAGATTATGTGTATATTTTAGAAACCTTAATAGAGTCTCTTTGAAAGACCATTATCCTCTCCCAAGCATAGAGTAGATCATTCAAATGGTGATAGGTAGTGAGCATTTCTCCCTCTTAGATGGGTATTCAGGATATAATCAAATTTTGGTGCAAGACGGTGACTAGTACAAGACAACCTTCACTACCAAATGGGGGATGTTTACTTATAGAAAAATGCCATTTAGACTATCCAATGCTTGTGCCACTATTCAATGAGCCATGGACATGGTCTTTTAGGTCCTGATAAATAACATTGTTCTAGTGTACCTTGATGACATGACAATTTTCTTTGAGGAGGTGGTCCAACACATGAAACACCTCAAAAAAATCTTTGAGAATGTAGAGAGTTTAGTATCTCTCTCAACCCAAATAAATGCATGTTCACTATCCATGAGGGTAAAATCCTTGCCCACATTATTTCTAAGGAAGGCTTGACCATTGAACTAGAGAGAGTTTACTCTATCCTAGAGCTATCCTTGCCTAAACATAAGAAAATCTTGTAGAGCTTCTTTGTCAAAATAAATTTCATCCAGAGATTTATTCCAAATTTTGTGGAGGTAGTCAAGCCATTAACCTCTATGTTGAAGAAAGATGAGAAGTTCATGTGGAAAATGCAAAGGAGGGATAGCTTTGAAGAGATCAAGTAGGTTATCACCCAGGCTCCTACTTTGATCAATTTTGACTTCACCAAAAATTTCAACCTCTACACCTTCAAAAATGAAGAGGTAATCTCTGCCATGCTTACCCAAGCTAATAGTGATAACCTTGAGCAACCACTTGCATTTTTTAGCCAAGGCCTAGAGGGTTTTGAGGTTAGGTATACATATGTGGAGAAGCAAGTCCTTGTAGTCATACGGAGCCTGAAGAAATTTAGACATATGATGTCTAACAGCAAGATTCACCTCATAGTCCCACATCCTAGCATCAAATATTTCCTGACCAACCATGATTTGAATGAAAAGAGAGTGGGATGGATCACTAAAGTAATGGAGTATGACATGGATGTCAAGACCACCAAGATGGTAAGAGGAAAAGGCTTATGTGAACACCTTGTTGTAGACCTTAAACAACAAAAAGAGGATAGTTTGATAATTCATGATGCAGCTACAATAGAAGAACCAACTATTATGAAGGATTGGACATCAGACTTGAGGTGTTTCCTTCTCACTAGTGAGTTCCCACAAGGCCTTAATAGGACCGAGAGGAGATATTTCAGACTCCAATCTCTCCCTTATGCCTTGATTGATGGAGTGATATTCAGAAGGGATCTCTCAAGGGTGCTTTTAAGGTGCATAAACCCAAGTCAGGCCAATAAGGTGCTATCTAAGTTTTATGATGGGCCAGCTAGTGGTCATTTTGTTCCTAGGCCTATAACTATAAGAATAATGAGATCTAGTTACTTCTAGCCTACTCTATTTAGAGACACTCATGCTTGGATATTAAAGTGCCAAAAGTGTGCACTCTTTGATGGGAAGTAATGGCTAGCTACCATGCCTTTATAGCCTATTTAGGTGGAGTAGCCATTCATGTAATGGGGCCTTAACTTTATAGGGATGATTAACCCTCCCTCTAGTGCTAGACATAAGTGGGTCCTAATCACCACAAAATACTTCACAAGATGGGTAGAGGCTATTGCTTTGAAGGAAGCCAATGAAAGTGTAGTCCTATATTTTTATGAGGACTTGGTGGTAAGGTTTGGGGTTCTAGCTACCATCATCTTAGATAATTATTTAACTTTTTTGGGAACTAAAATGAGTGAATGGGTGTTGAGATATGGTATCTATCTTAGCACTTCATCCAACCACTACTCACAAGGGAATGGGCTGGCTGAGTCCACCAATAAGAATCTGAACAAGATTATCAAAAGGATAATGAAGGAAAATTAGAGGACTTGGCATGCCAAATTAAAAATAGTCATGTGGGTAGATAGGGTCACTCCAAAGAGAGCAATTGGTAATTCAACATACATGCTCATGTATGGAAGGGAAGCTAGGCTTCTTATTTCACTTGAGTTGTCATCCTTGGACCTTGCTCACTAGCTACAGTTAGAAGAAGTTAATAGCATGGAAGTTAGGCTATGTGAACTGATGGAGTTTTAAGAGAGAAGGGACAAGGATATGGCTTTTATGACCAGCTGCCAACAATAGACAAATAAATACTTTGACAAGAGATCTTCATCAAAAGCTTTCTCTAAAGGAGACATCATCTTGAAATGAGATGTAGAACGAGCTAAGCCTAGAAAGCATGTGAAGTTCGATGCCCTATGGAGTGGTCCATACGTCATCACTCAGTGTAAGTAGCATAATGTGTTCCAACTCTCTAGGTTTAGATGGTGAAGAACTGTATATCCTAGTAAATGGGATACATCTTAAGCATTATCACTGAGATCTTCTCCCATCATGTATATATTTTCCTTGTTTTTCCTTATTTTCCCTAAGTGCTTTTACACATGTTAGTAGTTTTCTTAATCTTGTGTGTGTTTCATTCCCTTTTGGAGTAAAAACTTCATGATTGTTTCTTGGATATCACCAGGCTATTGTTGACTCTTTCAAAGCTGCATCTTGAATTCGTACCCAATGGACTTTGAGGCTACTAGTTTCTAAGCATAGTAGGCATGCTTCCCATTGGAATCACCATTTTGTTGACCATTTTGGCCCTGTAGGGAAAAATCTGTCTCCTTCTTACCCTAATATTTTGAGATAGTTCAATTTTTGGTTTGCACAAGTCTTTCAACAAAAGGAGGAACCAATTTAATCAAGTGGTTCAATCACTTGATTTAATCAGGTGGTTCAATCATTTAGTTAAATCAAAAGGTTCAAAGGGGGTCTTGTAAGCCTGAAGGACAAGTGCCCTTATGGAGGGTAGTCAAGCACAAACTAGAATTTTCAAGTAGGCTATGAAGGGTAGTTCTAGACCCAAAAGCATCGTTGTAGAGGGCAGGGAACCCTTGCAAAAGAATCAAAGAAAAGGCTAAGGCTGAAGTACATTTTGTCTAAAGAAATCCTTTAGAAGAAAATCCAACAAAAAATAAAGACAAGGCAAAATCTTTGAACAAAAGTTTGAAGGAATTCCTTTAGACTTTTTATCTGAATAAATTTGCCTGACAGAAAGCTGAAGACAAAAAGTCTGAAGGGAAAAACCTGAAGGAATTCACCTAGGGAAAAGCCCAACAAAAAAAAGGCAAGTGAAAAAAAATAAGAAGGAAACATATCCTTCAGACAAAATGTCTGAAGAAATTCCTTTAGACATTTTATCTGAAGGATGTGACTACCAAAAGGACCCCAAAGGACCCTTAAGGGTAGGTACCCTTGCAAGGGACTCTCAGCCAAAAATGAAGGGACCTTTCTCCAATCCCCGAAGGGATACCTTCCCTTTGGGAGAGTTAAAATACAAAGGCCCAGAAAAAGGAAAAAGGGCTAAAGAAAAGGAAGTTGAAGAAACTGCCAAAGGGGATGATGTCCCCAAAGATGTCAAATTTAGGCTAGTGAAATAACCGTTGGTCTTTAAATGAAAGGAATGAACCTAAAGGAATTTAAAGGCTTAAAGCCAAAAGGAAGAGACCACTGAGAAGGGATCCTAAAGATCCAAAGAATTAGTAGAAGATAGCCCCTGAAGGATGAAGGAGCCAAAAAAGACAAAGCCAAGAAGAGACAAAAGAGCCAAGTGCAAAAATAGACAAAATAGTCCAAGTGGCAAAGGAAGGTGTCAACTCAAGGAGTTACTCCAGTGATTGACATAGTATCTACCAAGTGGTCATCAAGGGGTGCAAATAGTGAAAAACATGACCTATTTTTCTATACTTTGCATTGATGAGCAGACAAACCATGTGAATGCCTTAAAGGAGAGGTCTTGTTTGCAGACAAATGGTGTGGCCTATATTTTCATGCATGATGTTTAATGTATTTAAACACCTAAAGTCAAAATTGGAGCTGACACAACATTCTCTTTTAGTGGCTTCCTCTTCCCAATGCTCTCAATACACGTAGGCCACTTATCAAAGGGTGCCAAAGTCTTTTCCAAAAGACTCACTTTTATTTTCTTCTTCTCTATATATATTGTAACTTCTCATTTAGGAAGGCATCTCTCATATTATAAGGCAAAGCCTTGCCAATTTTCACCTAGAATGAATAGAACACACATTTTTTACCTTTATTTTAGTTGGATATATCTCTGAGTGTGTCTGAGTGTTAGCCATGTGTTTAGTCATTTCTTTCTTAATGCTTTCATAGGCTTGATACCAACACACCTAGTATAGACAAATTTCCATTCTTTTAGATAACAAGAAGATATGTATCTAGAGTGCAGAGGTAGAAGAAGGTTACTAGACAATGTGCTTTTCCTATAGAGCCTATGGTAAGTTCATTTTTTGTGTGTTTTCATTAAAGCCTCCCTGTTAAGTTCCCTGCAGTCTGGTCCTTTTACTAGTTAAAGTGTATGTATGTGTTCTTATGGTTTAAAGTGTGAGTATGAGTAGATCAAACTTGTTTGGTGCTTCACCATCTTAGGTTAGGTTCTATTTTTTTTGTAATCCTTCTCTCTTTTCAACCCCCCCATTATATATATGCATTAGCAATATTACTAGAATAACTTAGAGATGCATCAAAGGGAGCTAGCCCTTAGCTAGAGACTCTCCCCTCAGTTTTTCTAGACCCACAGGCAAGAGAGGAGTTTCCATTTTACCACGTGAAAGAGAGAAGCTCAATCTTCTCTCAAGGGTGAACTTCACTTCATGAATAGGATTGTGAGACATGTTCATTTGACACTCAATCAAGACTTGTGGACCTTTTATTTCACTCATGGATTGAAATTGATTTAGATGTGAAGTCAGCCTTAAAATGATACATATGTCTTTATATTTCTCATGGGACCCATATTCATGTATTTAATCCACTTTGTCCCATGTTTTTTTTATTTGTATGTTGAAATTTATCTTTTCCTCACTCTCATTATAGTTTTAAACTCAACACTTAACAACTTGGGCCCCCTTTAGTGGTGAAAAAGTGAGATCCCTACATGTTTCATGATCATAAATTTTCACTTGGTTTTTGAGATTAAATTTATGTTCCTCTAAGTCTTTGGTTATGGTTTAATGATATGTCAACATGTGTACAACTCTCATTCACTTGGGCATTTAGGGAGCCTTGAGACTTTAGGTTATTATTATTAGTTATAGATGACTAGGATCATGCCATGTGGCAAAATAATGTTCTCCTAAATGCTTAGGACTTGGCCATTTCATTATTTTACCTTGGAGGAAAGATATGGATACATGTGGAAAAATATAATTACTCTAGGGACTCATGGGATTCATATTATTTATTATTATTTATGTAGGCCCTAGACATCTAGGATCCTGCCATGTGGATGAACCTCACTTGTCTGGGAGGTCTTAGATATTTGAATGTGGAATTAGTCATTATTTTTATACAATCTATGAGTGAGTGGGATTATGCTAAGTTGTATTATCTCACTTATTTAGAGGTTCACCTAATTTTAGAGTATGTTCTTCTACTTGTTAGTTGTAGATGAGTGGGATTGTTACATGTGACATGTTCTTGCTTATCTAGAGGGACTCTTGCCTTTGGAGTATGTGTCTTTGCATATTATCCTAGATGAATGATATTGTGCCATAAGGAAAAATAGATGGTCTCTTACACCTAGATTATGTGCCTTTACCCCTTAGTTATGCATGATTAGTATCATGCCATGTGGCATAATCACATTTATCTAGGTGATCAAGGACATCAAGACTTGGGATGATTCATTATTTTTCTCTAGAGGAATGAGATGTAGATACATGGGATGATATTAGAGATTAGGGCCTTGTAGAGTATTTTCCTTGGACATTATGAGTTAATATAAGTGAACTATGATGAAGACATTAACACAATCCTAGTTGCTTGGGGGCTTGGGTAACTTAGACATAAAATCTTTTGCCTCATCAACAATTGAGAAGTGAGATGAAAACACATGTCTCAGTCCTATGAATCTAGGGACTCACCAAAGCAAAAGAATTAGTGGATTTGAAAATATTTTATGAGGAATCTAGGTACTAACACATGAAACAATCCTAGAGCTCATGGACTTAATTTTTGGAATTTTAACTCATTACCACTCTTAAATTTGATAGTTTATCTAAGTGTAAGAGAGATGTGTAGTGACAATATGTGAAATGAAACTTTCAAAAAAATGATTAGGTATGAAAATTAATTCTTACTATAGGGGGATATTTTTGAGCTGGACCAAGTAAGATTTGGTAAGGTGTACCTATGGGTTTATAACACTCTTGCGAAGAACAAACAACCTTAGATTAACTTAAGTTAGTTCAGTTAGACCATAAAACTAGAATCTAAATATGATGAATTTCATAACACAAAAGCAAAATAGATGTACATAATAACTTTTATATACATGTCCATTTCAAATTTCATATTAAGGAATCAATCAAACTATAATAACAACTATGGGGACACTCAATCAGTTTAGAATTAGATCAAGACTTCATTTTGAATTAAAAAATTGGATTTAAGACAATGACTTATAGTTTAGGATAGGACTGATTCATTTCACAACAAGACTTAAACATGGAAACTTTAAGCTAAAATAGGGTCCTCATTTGAAAATATGAAAATTACAAATTTTTGATAGAACACTACATATCAAGCTAAACCATATTTTTTGGATAATACATGCAAAATATCACTTCTTCAACATTTTAGAATAATCTCTAATGAGTAAAGTTAAAGTTGATATTTTAAAAATAATGTCATAAATGTGCAATATTTTTTGTAACTTAGGGCCCAACTTGAGACACCTAGGTGGGAAATAAATTAGGCATTGCCTTACATAAAACATAAAAATGTTGTAATAGTAGCTCAAAAATTTATTGAAAAAACATAATGGAGTCTTCATAGAGCCCAAAGACCTTTTGACACATTATGTAATAAAACAAATCATATATTTCATTCCATGATACCCTCTTATAAACAACCCTATATATCAAAGTGTAGAATGGAAGATTTTTGAAATATTGTGCTAAATATAAGAGCTCATCAAGAATGGTAAGATTAAGCCTAGATATTTTACTTTTAGGAGTCGGATAGACCTTTGACCCAAGAATGATGGGACTAATCCTCTTTGTATATACTATTTCACACTAAATAAAATTAGAGTGAAGAATTGGTACACAATATTGTGTATTGAATACTTGAATACCTCTTGGACTAGCACTGAGGCATGTAATACTATGCCCGTAATATCAATCATAAAAATATAGTATCATTTACCATATTTTATTGACCTCTAAAGGTGAAATGTCCCAATTGATGATGTCCTCCATAATATAGAATTCATTTTAAAATGTGCATTTTTACTTGACTTGTATACTCCTCCCCTAATAAATCATTTATAAGGAATATGTATTGGGATAAAAAACATTGGATAGGTTTAAGGCATTGGTTTGTGCCTTGAATGATGATTTTGTTGTCACTTCTATTTTCAATTATTACATGAAGAGGTTAACCCTTCACCCAAGATGTAGTTTGAAAGAGGTGATCTTGTTAATTATAGGTGTCTATGATAGTGGAATTGGTTCTCAAATAAGTAAAATATATATCAGTGTCATCCATATGCATGAGAACAGATATAGACTAAATAAGTAAGGTTTTTTGAACATAACATTTAAGGTCAGCATGGGTGTATGAGAGATGTTGATGGCCATAATTATTTACCTTTTATAAATTATAAGGTTCATGATCATTCAAGTTTTTTGAAACCTTCTTATCTTGCTCTCCTTTTTGAAAAACATTCAACTTCTACACACAATGTTAAAATGAAGAGTTGTGCATGAGCTAGAGAAGAGGTGAGATATTGCTTCAAAATTACCTTTCCTTTGATTTTAGATACTTTGTGATAAAATTTTCCTAGAGTGTTATAAGTAAAAATAATATATATTCATGGGGATAAAATAGGAAATTCAACTGATATACTTTATAAACTTATGTTGTTCAGTCAAGTTCTCATGTAGGCATGGGGTGTAGTCATGATAATTATTGTAGTCTTCCACTGAATTCTCATTACACTAGAAAACTTAGTGTAATATGATGTATTCATATTTAAAGTGGTAGAGAGGGTAGTAATTCTCCTTTAGTGTTTCAAAAAAACTATTAAAAGATATGATTAGAATGAAATATTGTATATGTTGTGTGATAAAAGCTTCCCCCTAGTGAATGATCATAATGGAGATATTCAACATGATAAAAGGTAAATTTATCATCATTGTTGAATTGATTAACTAAGAAGTATGCATTGATATGTCAAATATAGGTATCCAATGATACAACCTTGATTTTTCACTCAAACATGGGAATGCCAAAATTGACTTGTATTGTGATAGTTGTCAACTAGTAAAACTACTATTGAACATGCCATGCAAGATGGTTTCAAGGTGTTAAGATGAACTATATTGTAAACTCATAGAATTTACTAAAGTGTTTAGTGAATTGAGATTTAGAGAATCTAAAATGAGATTTTGGATGTCTACTTATGTACTTTATAGGGATATAATGTGAAATCATGTTGATGTACTTCAATACCTTATCTCATTCATCTTTCTCACATAGGAATGTAGTGTATTCATGTAACTCATTAGCATATTCCTCCATTTACTACTCTTTGCATTATAAAAATTAATGGAACTTTATGTTTTCATTATAAAATTGGTAGAGAGGATAGTACTCCTTCAACATTTCAGTAAAATTATTTAAATACTCTATTAGAACACATTATTGACTATCATATGCAACCAATTGTTTGATTGACTTCACAAGGCTATCAAAGATGGAAGAGTGAGGAACCTAAACACAAATATGGTAGGCATATATAAATTGTATTTAATATGATCTATTTAATTTCCCCATGAAACTAATAACTTTATTTTTTTTATAAGCTACTCAAATAGGGCATATTGATCCTCCTAAACATAAATTTGACAAACTAATTAGTAAATTCATACTTGATATGCTCTAGTTGAGTTTCCTATGCATCCAATCGCTCATTTTTTTCATGGGTCACTTAAATAAGAAATATCAATCCCTCTAAACACAAATGTGACAAACTAATTTAAATTTGGACTCAACATTCCCTTTTTGAGTGTATAGTGAAACTAATTTTTTGGTTTATTGCATAGTGAACTCAAATAGGGAATATCGATCCCATAAAGACAAATACAATAATATAATGTAAATGCAGACTTGATATATAAAAATTTAGTGTATTGTGTAACCAATCACTTGAATCATTACATGAATCAATATAATAAATAAAATGTATCCCCTTAAAATTAAATACAATAATGTAATGTAAATTGGTTAGGATCACATTTTAATGCCTTGTGTAAAAAATCACTTGATTCATTGAATGGAAACTAAAATAGGACCTATCAAGCCCACTAAAAAATTTTATATGATTTATTTTAGGGGTTAACCCCAAAAGTTTAGATAAGTATGGATGTGCACATGAATAATAGAGAGAATGCATGCAGGAGGTGAACAATGTCAGAGTACACATGAGAAAGAGAACCCAAAGTTTTGACTAAGTTTAGAATTATAAAATGAAATGAAAACATGGAGGCACACATGGGATGCAGTCTCTAGGAGTCAAACTATGTAGACCAAGTCATGAAGCAGTGAATAATGCAAAGTGTGAAAATTATGAAGATAGTTTCACAAATTATGGGACATGAAAGGCGGAGATCGTGTCCCATCTAATAATAGATAATCAAGTAGAAATATAATGACCAAATTGACTATGAGAATATATTACATGATGGTGAATAGATATCATTGCGTATAGATCAATGCCAACTATTTTATAATAGTGTATTTTAATTATATTCAAATAGTTTCACCATGTATGGAAAATTATTCATCATTTATAATTTAAAAGGGTTGGTATGAGCATGTATAAATAATTTGATCCATTAGAGAGAAAATTTTATTGTTTGTAATACTATTATTTTTACTAAGGGTATTTTTTTACTATAATTATTACCACTTAGTCTAGATATTTTTTGTGAGAATAATGTCATGCTACCAGAATGAGCCTAAAATTTTACTTATGTTGTTATGTGACATGAGTATGCTAATGAAGATGTTAATATTTATGTTGTATTATGTATTTATCTTATACCAAAGTTTAAATCATTTTAAATTGAGGTACTTGTGTTTTTAATTAAATATTGCATAGTCAAATAAAACTCCCCATTAGTTCTTACCTTAATTAGCATGAAATACCTAGGGTTTTACCCAATACCAACTATCCTAATAGAGGCCTATTAATCTCTGTTTGTGCCTTGGGTGAGTATATTAGGATTTCCTTGTGTGATGTTATAATGTAATAAATATTAGTGTCTAGGGTTTGTGTGCATATGGAACATGATTAGGTTACATTAATATGTTATATTAAAGTGGAATAAAAGAAAAATTGATATTTTGGTTCCATTACACCAAACTATAATGTTAGGGATATTGAATTTTTAGGGTTATTTTTTCCTTTTATGTGTAGAACTAGTGCACACTATGTTATTACTACAACTAACTATTTCACCATATGGGTTGAATAAACACCAACCAATAATTTTGAATTCACTTATTTTTGGAGAATATGATTAGTTGGTATGCATTCCCTTTAAGCCTATCAAGTAATTGAGGGACACACTTCATTATAGATATTATGCACATCTTGTTTTATTAATTCTAGATTACCCATCATAATAAAACCCTAAACCATTTCCAAAAAACTATAAATACATAATAATTTAACAAAATCTTAGGGAATAATCTGACAAATATTTTTAATTTTAGGTGCAAAGACTTGAATGACCACATTTTAGCAATCTTGTGGGCATAAAAAATAACTTAGAAGTGTAAGAACTAAGTTAAACCCTTTTAGTTGGTGTTTGATACTAAGGAAATACTACCTGTGGAATTTGAATACCCATAATTGAGAATCACATGGGTAAGATGGTTAGATGATAAAGATTCATTGTATGCATGCTTGGAAGATTTGATGCAATTAGATGAGAAGTGTGCCATTGCTTGATGGATCCAACCTATTACTAAGGCATGATAAAAAGTATAGTATGAAAAACACATAAATTGGAAAGTGTTAAATTTTTTTGCACTTTTATTTTTTTATGATTACAGTACTTAAAGCACCCAAAATGATTCAAGTCTAGTGGCTAGTACTATATGTGATACATTATATCCTAGGGACTTGTGCATGAAAGTTTCATAATATATATGGAACTTTTATCAATAGAGATTTCAATGGTATTAAAATTCAGCCCTACCATTCTTAGAAAGTAATGAAATAGTAGTGATTAAGGTGTACACCAACGAATTTATATACAATGTTTTTTTTGTAATGGGTTTTAATGTTTTAAGATATTTATAATAATTTATTATAATATATAAAAATAAGTTCAACCTTCACAAGCACTAGTAACCTAGGTGAACAAGTATATGTAAGGAAATGTCATAATTTTCCTTTGAGATAAATTATAGGATCTAGAAATTCATCTTTGTAATCATCAATATATTGTACCATGTGCTACTATATCAAAGGTTATGACTTGGATTGTAATAATCCATGTGTTTTAATGATTACCTTACAAGGTTATGGTTTGAATGAAATTTTTTTGATCACATAATGGGTCTTATGCACAAATAGTTTCTTCACAATGGAGGAATAGGTATAGGATTTAGTGTGGGTTAGGGGTGGAAAGTGGTGAAAATAAAATTACAAGTTAGATAAGTATGAAATGGGTGTGAAGGGTGACACAGTTAGGAATGGATTTGATATTAATTTGATATGAAGTAATTATAGGGAAAATAACTGTGTAAGACGAAGGTAATTGCACCATCCAAGAATGTAGAAGGGAAGGGTGCAAATGGTGAAGAGCTTGAAAAAAAAGGTAGCCAAATGACATCAATCCAATAAAATTTTAAATGTTTTTGGTTGACATATGGAATGTAATAGTAGTTAATGAAAAGTAATTAACATCAAAAATTTGATCATGTGAAACCTAAAAATGGTTGCATGTATGATTAAATAATGAAAATAATTTTTGGAAAAACATGCCAAGGGTATAAAAGTGAATTTCAACACTTTTATATCAAGGTATATTGAGAAATTCCACAAAATTGAATAAATAATAATAGTGAAGAAATATGTAATTTGAGATAACAAAAACTATGAAACACCATTTAGGAGATAAAATTGATTTTTTTTTTCAATTACTATTCAAATTCACTAAGAATTGAAGTGGTTCAATGGGTAAATAGGATAAATTTATCAAGTTTCAAGTTGAAGAGGTCTTAGACTTCTATTTTTATATATAGAAGTCAAATTTGAGTCATACAACACCAAATCTAGAGTATAGATGTGCTTTCCAAAATTCAAGGGTTTGACCAAGTATGTAATCTAAGGGTTTGAGAAAGGTGGTTTAGGCCAATTATGAGATAAATTAAAGTGATCAAGGAAGAAACTTTTCATTTTTCATGTAAGTGAATATACTAGGACACCCATAGTAAAGGAAGCATTGGTAAAATAATTGGGCATAAAAGTAGTGAAAATCATGATTAGTACCAAAGATTATGAAAATGAATAACACACAAGGAAAAGAGAGAGTGAACCTAAGAACAAGGTAAATAAATATACACTACATGCACCAGAGATAAAAATTAAATTAAAGTTAAAAAGGATGAACTTTACAAAAATGCAGTACATTGAGGGTATGAGACACATACAGGAATGGGAGTTAAAATTCAAGTGGTCCAAGGTGGAGGATTAAAACCACCAAAAATTAATAAATGAGATAGATTTGAAGAATGATTATATTAGAAGTACATGAAAGAATAATTTTGATGGGAATTCTATATTTGAATACTTCATTAGGAAATAATTTGAAAAAGTTGGGGATCTCTAACTTTATGAGATCCCCTAATTTTACAAGTCCAAGGATTTGAATTGATTTTTAATATCGAACATACATGGAGATAAGTTTTAATTCAATAACTAAATGATTAAGATGACACTTTCCCAAATACATAAAGTGATTGGATTAGTTTAGTCAGACAATAATATCAAATAAGCAATGATCAATAGTAATTAGTTTGATCAGATGGACAAGGAGAATGATTATAATAAGTATGGGTTAAATTTGCCCATTTTAAACATTAAATATAAAGCCATAAGGGTTGAAATGGGATTGGTCAGCACCAAGCTACATAAATCAAGGCACTGGGAAGAGATTAATAAATATATATAAATAGTACATGATATGGCCAAGGGAACACTATTTAACATCTATAAATAATTGGTGGATTCAATCATTGAAGACATAAATAATTCACATAATATTGGGGAAAATTAAAAAATGATGTAAACCTAATGCTCTTTTTATTTGATGAGATTCAAGCCTAAGGGCACTAAATAAGGCTAATGGACATTCTCCCTCAATGAGAAATATTTGACACTAAAATATCACTCCTATACATACCATCAAGTAGACTCAAAAATATAAGGTAGGAATGGATAGGTGGTTTGGATGGCTAAAGGATGTAATAGGGTATGAGTATTACATCCCAATCTTATTACTAGAAATGGTGAAGGATCAATTCAATTTTTTTCAATGTAACATTATTCATTAACACAAATCAATTTTACCAATGGAAATATGTTAGGTTGGATAAATTTTCCATACACATTTATTGTGGTATAATTTGTTTATGTAGTGACTTACATCACAAATATGTATAACCTAACCATAGACATGTTGGGGATAGATCCATATGCCCACAACCTTTTCATAAAATATTTATGCCTATGGGAAGTTTTACTAAATCAATCCAATGAAGAAGATAACATTGGGTGCATCATCAATGGGATATAAAGTGTCATCATAGAGGGTCTCACACACACTAGATCTATTATATTCTCAATCTAAATATAAAGATTATCAATGTGGGAATGTAAGGACATGATTATATAAAACTACCACATTTATTGAAGACAAATAATTCACAATATTCCTCCTCCAAAATGAATAAATAAATAAGGGGAAGCTGAAGCCATTATTTCCTTTATAAGAGGACTTGAAGGAAACAAATCCAAATTATATGCCTATGAAGAAGAAGATATAATGACTTGTACAAGAAATACCATCAACACAAGGCCACATTATCCATTATTTTATGTGCCAATTAAAACAAATATGGAACATCAAAGGTAATCACCATAAAAGGCCCCCAAAATACGAGTGCACATTAAACCAAGGCCAAAATAATAAGTGCAAAAAGAAACAAAGAAAGTAGTGAAAAATACTCCTAAATATAAATGAAAATAAAAATAGAAAGCATATGGTTTCACATGCACAATAAAATAAGGACATACATATGAAAAATAAATAAAAGACTCCCCCATACACTAGTGAAAAAGAGTAGGAATCAATGACAGATGGGAGTGTAGAATGTGGACACAAGAAAGAAGGGAAGCATGAGATGGAACTAGACATCATGCAAAGGAAATAATGGATAAAGGAGTTGATTTAACCATGTAACATAAAAAAGACATGGAATACATAATGAATCCCTAAGAAGACCAACTTAATAGGGAAGATTTGAAACCAAAAAATTGAAAAAAGAATTAGAGACATAAGAGAGAAAGAGATCAGTGCAAAAATAGGCTTGATTGAAGAGAGAAACCCATAGACAAAACAAAAAGAAAATGGTAAAATCCACACAAAAATATAAGGTGATATGAGGAATGGAGAGTTCTACATGTGGAATATAATGAGGCCCATACATGTTGTAATTAATCACACAACACGTTTCATTTTCAACTAAAAATGGGGACCTCTTTTCTTGTATGACCTTTGTCCATTGGGAGTTATAATTGGCCATTTCGTAGATGATAAGTTTCAAGTGATTGAGTATTATTCATTTGTAATGATTTTTTCATATTAGGATACTTAGTCCAAGATTTTCATCTAAAGTTGTTAAGATCATTTTCCTAAATATGTCTTAAATTAAAGAGTTTCAACTATGTAAAATCACATTTTAGAAGTGCTTGAAAATCCCTTTTTTGGGAAAATATAATAAGACTTGTGTGCATTATTTGATTTATTTAGAACCATTTATAGTCTTTCTCTTGGAAATATAACCCATTTCCACTTTAGTTCAATATGAAATGGTTAAGTGTTTATGGTTCTTTAAATTCTAACTTAGTCACTTTCAGGTGAATGGGCTAAATATTACTAAGATATTTTATAAGGTCTTACTTTATTCCACTAAATTAGCCCCTTTTTCGATCCATTTCTACTTTAATCTACTTTAAATTAATTAAATGTTTGTTTATGTTCAACTTGTGCCTTAGTTGATTTCATAAAAAATAGTTAGAATCTATTTAGATGTTGGATTTGACTTTTATGAAAATGGTTTCCTCTTTGTTAAGTTTCTACATATTTAAAAAAGAATCTAACCATTACAGTTTGAACACTTAGTTGTTTCTTTTTGAAATCCTTAGCCATTTTAATTAAAAACAATTTGACCATTGGATTTTAAATTTTAAATTTTTACTGTGTTCCTTCACTTTTTTGCCTCCGAGTGCTTAAATTGAGTCCAATTCCACATAGTAATATCTCACATCTCTCAACAACCCTAAATCATTCGAAAAGGATTTTTAAAACTTAGTCGATTTTATAAGTTTTTACATGTGGCATATTTCCACCACTCAAAAAGACAAAATTTTGAGTTAACTTATAATTTTTCAACCAAACAGATTATCAATATGTTTCCACATGGTATGATCCTAGTGACCCACTACCTTGGTTAATTATATACTCAATAAAAATCCCTAAGTTGAGTATATTAGAAAGATGTTTCCACATGGCATGATCCTAAAAACCTATTTTCCTGACTATTTTTGTACTCAATAAATATATTTTAGGTGAGTGGATTAGCAGGATGCTACCATGTGGCGCAATCCCAATGACTCACTACCTTGATCAATTCCATACTCAGTAAAGATCCTTTAGCTAAGAAAATTAATAGGATAATACCACATGGAATGATCTCGATGACCCACTTCCCCATGGTGGTTCATATAATCTCTTAACACATTAGATCTCTCAAGTAAGTGGGATGATGCCACATGGAAAAATCCTATTTCACCATAGCCAAAGTTATTTCATCACATATTGAACCTTGAACAAAAAATGAAATAATATGGAACAACCATGTGGCATGACCATACCAATAAAGGACACATTGATGGTGATTTCAAAAGAACATTAGTTTTAATTTAATGGTCTGTCTAGCCATCAAAATAGTCAAATGTTGAAAATGGATTGTGTGGCCAATATAACCTACAATGCTAATTTACATAAACATCTTAATGGTGATTTTGATCATGAAAATTAAAATTCAAAGATATAATGGGTAGTTGTACTATATTTGGGCATGGTGTACACATTTGGGAAAATATAGAAAGGCATTAAAGGCAAATCTATCATTAAAAAAAAACATTCTCTATTACAAAGATGGTATTTAAATTTTTTTATGGAAATACCAAGGCAAATTCAACCACTCGTAGTTGCACTTGGCCAATAGAATTCACTCTCATGCCCATAATAGTATTGTGTCTATGATAATTTACCAACTATATTTATAAATCCATAATGAGTTATCAACTACTTTTATAGAGGGAATGAGTTTCCTCCCTTTTAGAATTTAGAATTTTGAAAATCTCTCATACTCCTATTTATAGGACTTCAAAATCCTTTCTTAAGGCTATGTTTTTAAGGACTAGAGGACATTGTTCCTAGTTGGATCTTTATAAATTGTAAAAGAGACATAGAGACCAAACACTTTATTTTTATGATTCTTTACGACTTTGTAAATTAATTTTTCTTCTCTAAATTTTTCTAAGTTATGTTATTGTTAAGGTGAAGTTTGTAACTAGATGATTGCATGGAATTCTAAATTTATTAATCAGAAAGGAAATATTGATATTTGGAGACTATTGGGATCATGTTTGGACATTTTAATATACATGTTTTATGTTGGTTTTGCCCATTTATTCTCATAATCATTCTCTCAAGACTCTTGCACCATCTTTAGTTAGAGTTGTGTTAGGTCTAGAAAAGAAATACTAGTTTAACAAAGCTCATTAAATTAGATATATCATCTTTGTATTCATAGCAAAAGTCTCTCTTTCTATTTCCCCTTACTCTTTTGCATCTTCTTTTAAAATTGTGTTAGCTTAGGTATTAGGTATTAACAAAATCAATCTACAATTAAATGTTCATATTAATTATTATTTCATGTTTTGTTTATCACCATTTTATAATTATTTCATATATGAATGTGGTAAACCAGTAAATAAATCATCTATGATTTTTATATGTAATTCTAAAAAAATATTGATTTCTTTCTAAGGTTGTACTCTACAATTATTATCAAGAAAGTATGCATCCTCTTAAGGAATGTATTAATCAAAGCAACTTACACCTTAATTAATAAAACAAACCCCTTAAAAATAATAGTACACATCATCCAACTTAGTAAAGACAAATATACGAAGACCTAGTACATTTAGACCTTGAAAAAGCATTTTCCTCATTAGATATTCTTCCTTTCAGGAGAGGTAGATCCTAACAAACCCTACCTATTTTTGGATGTGTCAAAACACTGATCAACATATTTGGCATTAGAAGGAGGGCCTAGGAAAAATGAGTTGAGTTTGTAGCCAAAGTTTAAACTAAGACATTTTAGAAACCTTCAATTGCACTAGGATAAATTATCTCTTAAGCTATAAAATTGGATGAAAAACACTAGATCTAAGTCTATTGGGTTATAAATTTGATCTCTTAGTACTTACTAATCATAAAATACCAAAATAAAGAGATAACAATGTAAAATAAAAGTCTAAATCCATTCAATCGACTAGTAATTCACCTACAACTACAAGCACCATTTTGGTTAGCTCATTCATGCTTCCCTAACATATAAAAATGGATAATTCCATGGCCTAGATTGGGAAAGAAGGTTATTGACCTATGGCTATCCTAGGCATATCTCACAATGTTACCAAAATATAGACAAATTTTATCCCAAATTCATAGTTAGAGTTGTCCAAACAGTAGAAGAACATATTCAAACCTTTAAGGACACACTAATCAGAATGCAAGTTCAATAGAAGGATGTTTCCTATAGATTATTTCCATATTCCTTAGGACAAACCATGTATGATTGGTACTTGGGGATACCCCATTAGTCCATTACTTATTGGGATGGCTTGGAAACCATATTTGTGAATAATTTTAGATTTCACATTGACCCTATCATTTTATATCATCATTTTGTAGTTGCTAAAAGAGATCTAACCAAACCCATGAACATGTTAAATGATTGGTTCCACAAGCTATATCAAAGGATAAAATACCCATTCATATTAGTATAGGGTGTAACCATCTAAACTTACTTGATGGATATAGATTCTTTGACATTAATGTTCCTTGGAAGAACCCCAGTTGTGTTTGTTTCTCTATCATTGGTTTATAATGAGGATATTAAGATAAAACAATAAATGGTACCACAATGATATAATGCAAGTGATTTACCATCTTTAGGACAATTATGGGTATATAATTAGATCCCTTTGTTGAATCAAACTACTATGTAGTATACCCCGCTGATGAATCCCATCGTATGTGTTATGTATGGTACCCATGGCCTAGTGTATATTATAAATATGATGAACTACATGCCTAATGGTATGCTCTATATGCCTCCCAAACATGTAGTTCCCTATGTGAATACGCAATAGTTGTTCCCAATGTCATATAATAACATAACTACCACATTGAGCAATAGTATGTATGTTGTGTAAAATAACATTTAACACACAACTCCACCCTATTTGAATCCTTAGGAACCTACTAATAATGATAAAAATCATTCTCCCATTTTCCCCTTTACATTCTTAAATGCAAGTGTACTTTCAAATAATAGACAACCTCAAGCACTGAGTAAACTTAGCACTAGTATAGAATTTAAAGTGGATATCATGAAACAAATGGTTTAAAGGTTATACAATGATGTGGTCAATATGTGAATATAAGGAGCTAATAATTAAAATTAGAGTGCAAATAACCCAATTTAGGGAGTAAATTTAAATTTATAGAAGCCTAATAGACAATGGATTACCCATCCTAATAATGGAAATGTTCCCAGTCCTCTTGACAATGGTAATCATAATAGTAACGATTCCTCCCATTCTCTAAATTTCATAAAATTGGATTTAGAGATGGTCTAAAGTGCATAACATAGATGACCGTGTAGAAACCAATTGTGTTGAGTTTATAAATGTCTCAAACATATTCCAAAAAGAGATGGACAACATGGAAATTATTCCCACTCCTAATGAAAGTAAAAATCAAGATGGAGGGAACTTAGGGATGGATTTAATATTATAAATTTATGAATTTAAATTTGATTATGAAAATAAACTTGAAGATAATCTGATGAATTCCATGCAATTAGGTAGTTCTAGAGAGGAAATAATTAATAGATGAGGAATAAATCAACCAAATCATTGACCACCTCTACTTCTCTAAGTAATACTCAAGTCCTACTAGATGTAAATTAAATTAATAATCCTCCTCCACATAATGGACCTCACACTTCTTATCATCTTGAGAATTATGTTGCATATACCCCAGACAACAAAAAATAAGAAAATGTCAAAATTAGCTATGATATTACTGAATATCTCAAAAATACTAAATCTAATATAAATATGTTTAAAATACTTCAAATTTCTAATCTGAGAGACTTGTTTCTTAAATAATTTCCTAATAATTAGGGAAAAAAATATAATAAAACTTTTGATGCTCATGTTACTCTAAATAAATAAAAAATAGAGGCTCCACCTTTTCTCCTAATAATTAGGATTTTTGGCTAAAAATTACACAACTTCTTGGTTGATCTAGGTGCCTATGATGATGTAATTCCTTATTTTATTTTCCAATATTTGGGTCTTACACCTATAAATTCAAATCAAAAGGTTTTCCAACTAGACAAAACCAAGGTGAATGTAGTGGGGTAGCTAAATCATATACACATGTAATTGGACTTTTTGGAATCACAATCACTAAGAGGGTGGTGAATCAATGTACTTAATAATATTTTAATTTCAATTATTCATTAATTAATTCACATTCATAAAAAAATAGCAACCTAATGTACATAAGCATGAATAAAGCATTAATTGACCAAAGAAATGCATAAACAATCATAACATATCATGTAAGTGGGAAACCCTCATGCGGGATAAAACCCATTGAAAAAAATCTTAATAAAATAATCTTATAAATAAATGAATCAATCTTTATCTAAGTATCAATCAAGGAAAACCAACCCCTAATTCACCAAGCACCCATTTGGCTTTAGCAAGCACCAACTTGTTAGGAGGCACCAACCCCCTTGTTGATCAAGCACCCACTCAATCAACACTTATGATGACTCAACACCCACTTAGACACCAATGAGTTATCCACATTTTCTTTAATGATTATCAACACCTAATGATTTTCTTATTCTACTCTCTCTCTTTCTTCTTCTCTCTATGACATGAATGCCACACTCAATCTTCTATCTACTCTCTCTACACATCAACTACCTCATCATGTCCTTATCAGCATATTCAGGTCTCTAATACACCTCTACTCATCTATGAAAACCTCATAGACTTATAATATAATCCTCTCCACATGAATTTTATCTTAACCATAATCTGTCCTCATGGTTTGCTCTTTGACACTCATGATCACATTCAAAACTAACTCTCACCTAGGAAAATCACTCATTACTTAATAATCCCTCTATCACCTTGATTATTTCACATAGGAATTGATATTAATATGAAAACCTCCTATTATATATTAATTACACCCCTTTTATTTTCCATATGACCTTTTCCTTCTCCTCTTTGTGCTCTTTTATTCTCTTGCATGTATACTTCTTTTTCACACACAAGTAGGCCTAATTAGCCTTGTTATTACACAAGTTCCTTACTATCACACACCTTGGTTGGACATGCACACTCGAATACTTTAATTAACCTTAAAATGGGTCATATAACATGTTCCAATCATGAATCAACTAATAAATTAGGTTGGCCATAGCTTAATAGGCTACGTTCCTTCTTTAGGTCTTATAGAGACCTATTAGGCCTTCTTAGTCACATGTTACACTTGACCTTACTTGGAACACTTAAAAATTTTGAATACATCATGAAAACCTCAAATGAAACTCAAATATGTTGGGGATCAACCAACAAACTTGATTACTTTTATGTAAGCAATTAAACACGGAATTAAACCAGAATTGAAAGCAACTAGAATCAAAAATAGCAAAGAATAAGAGATACAAGAAACCACCCTAAAAACTTGTATTAAACTCTCCCAGAAGGAAATACAATGAAGAAAAATCACACTTTCTTCTCACACCTCTCAGATGTACAGATCTCTTTCCCTCAAGAGTTTACAATCAATTCCAACAACCTAGATTGATACACACATATACAATGTCTCGTACTGTTCTTTCTTACACATACACAAGCTATGAAGATCTATCCCTATTATATAAGATTAGGGATCATGAGCAATGCATTCACAACCACTAGATACACCTCCTAATCAAAGGCTTAAAATAGTCTTGCCAAAAATAGAAATGCGAACTTACAACTAATAGCTAAACTTATCATGCAAACAATCTGTTCCATCCATGAAAATAGACTTTTTAGACGCATAGGTAACCAACATCAATTCCTACCTATTTACACATGACCGATGTCAGCCAATTATAACCAACATTGGTAGCTACTGGTCGACTCCTTGTCAACGTTGGTGATTGTGTAAATCTAGCAACTTTAGCATCTGCTCATCTGGTGAAGCTTTTAGCTCCACAACTCAACAATCTCCCACTTGGAGATAAACAGCTGCACCAGTACCTATACAACAACATCTTCTAGCTTCTCCATCTTCAAACTCAATCTTGAAGACCAACAAAAGTTGAATGAAGAATCAACTTCTCCTTTGTTACCAGATTTGTTAACATATCAGTAGGGTTCTTATCTGTATGGATCTTCTCCAGCTTCAACTCACCATCCTCCAATACCTGTCTAATGAAGTGGTACCTAAGCTGTATATGTTTGGTTCTTGAATGAAAGGTTGAATTCTTAGCCAAATGAATTGCACTTTGATTATCACTGTATAATCTACAACTCTCTTGCTCCTTTCCCAACTCTTCCATGAACCGTGTCATCCATATCATCTCCTTACTAGCCTCTGTCACTGCAATGTATTCTGCCTCTGTAGTAGACAAGGCAACAACCTTCTGCAACTTTGAAATCCAGCTAACCGCTATTCCACCAATAGTGAAAACATATCTTGTGGTGCTCCTACTACCATCTAAGTCACCTACCATATCCAAATCTACATAACCATGTAGAGAAGTGTTTGACCCTCCATAGCACAAATGCCTACTATTGGTCTATCTCAGATATCTGAGAATCCACTGAACTGCTTTCTAGTGCTCCTTCCCTAGATTGGCCATATACTTACTGACAACTCCCACTGCTTAGGAAATATCCAGTCTAGTACATACCATTACATACATTAAGCTCCCAACTATGGAAGCATATGGAACTCTACGCATTTACTCTACCTCATCATGTGAATTAGGACAATGTTCTTTACTCAACTTGAAGTGTCCAGCCATAGGTGTACTCACCAATTTTGCATCCTGCATATTGAACCTCTCCAACACCTTGTTCACATAATCCTCTTGAGACAAAATCAACCTGTGATTTTTCCTATCTCTCTTAATACTCATGCCAAGGATTTTCTTTGTTGCTCCCAAATCTTTCATGGCAAATGTGTGAGTTAATTTCATCTTAAGCTCAGAGATATCTTGCATGTGTGAACCTGCAACAAGCATATCATCTACATACAAAAATAAGATAATATATCTACCATTATCCAATCTCTTAAAATAAACACAATGATTAGATTGACATCTACTATAGCCATGCTCAGTCATAAACCTGTCAAATCTCAAATACCATTGTCTAGGAGCTTGCCTGAGACCATACAAGCTTTTCTTCAATCTACACACAAGTTTCTCCTTACCTTTGACCTCAAATCCTTCTCGCTGATCCATATATATTTCTTCATCCAAATATCCATGAAGAAACATTGTCTTAACATCAAGTTGCTCAAGATGCAAATCCTCAATAGCAACTAAAGACAATACAGTCTGAATAGAAGTCATTTTAACTATAGGAGAAAAAATCTCACCAAAATCAATACCTGGTTTCTATGTAAATCCTTTCACTACCAACCTGGCCTTATATCTCATCTATCCATTCTCACCTTCCTTTAACCTATAGATCCATCTATTTTTTAGTGTTCTCTTACCCGCTGGAAACTCAACCAAATCCCATGTTTGTTTCTCTTCAAGGAATCAATTTCCTCATTCATGCCTAACTCCCACTGATTCTTGGATTACACCTGTATTGCTTCATCAAAACTCTCTAGTTCTCCACCATCAGTAAGCAATAAATAGAATAATGAAGGGGAATATCGAATTGGAGGTTTACTTACCCTTTCTGACCTCCTGATGGGCATTTGAGACTCATTTTCTGCTTACTGTCTGCCCAAATTCTCTGACAGTGGCCAACCTCGGTCACCTCCAAGCCTGTAACTGACTGACGTCAGTTCCACATGACCGATGCTAGTTTCTTCATGACTGGCATCGATCACTGTCTGACTGACATGGGTTCCTATATTGCCAATGTTAGTTCCTTCTTAACTGACATCGGTCTCTGTGTTTTCTTGTCTGTGATTATTCTTTCCCACGAGCTCATTTTGGATCATCACCTTGTCCAAATCTTCATGGCCCTGCTCAAAATTCTTTAGCTTCTTGAGCTGATCACTATACATCACTTTTTCATTAAAAACAACATCATGGCTCTTAATTATTTTATTAGTTCCTAGATTCCAAAATTGGAATCTAAAATCTTCAAAGCCATAACCAATAAATGTGCACCTCATAGACTTAGCATCCAGCTTCTTTCTATTTTCCTTATCAATGTGCACAAAAGCTTCAGAACCAAAAACTCTTAGAAATGAAAGATCTACCTTTTTACCTATCCATGCCTCTTCCAAAATTCCACCATTCAGAGTTGTAGAGGGTCCTCTATTAATCATGTAAACTGTAGTATCTACAACTTCTACCCAAAATTGTAAGGGAAAACTAGCATGCAATCTCATATTCCATGCATGCTCCAATATTGTTCTGTTCATCCTTTCAACAACTCCATTTTGTTGAGGTGTCCTTGGAACCATCCTTTGCCTATGTATTCCATTCATATAACAATACCAGTTCGACTGATAGCTGCAGAACTCACCACCATTATTAGATCTAAGGCACTTCAATCTCCTGCCTGTTTCATTCTCAACTAAAGCTTTCCAAATCTTAAAAGTGTCAAAAACATCAGATTTTTTTCTTTATACAATAGACCTATACCTTTATTATAGCATCATCAATGAAATTAACATAATATTGTGATCCTCCAATAGAAGCTACCTGAGTTGGTCCTCACACGTCTGTGTGAACAAGCTCCAACTTGTGATTCCTCTTTGTTAACCCAGTTTTGATAAATCTTACTCTCTTCTATTTTCCAAAAACACAATGCTCATAGAAATCTAGATCTATGCTTTTCAAATTTGAAAGCTTACCTTTTGACTTAAGAATTTTCATTCCCTTCTCACTCATGTGGTCGAGCCTACAGTGCCACAACTTTGCATCCATATCTGAAGTAGATAATATAGAAGGAGAATAATCAGTAATACAATTACATAAATAGAGAGTACCTACTCTCTTACCTCTAACTAATACAAGTGCTCCCTTGGTAACCTTCCATGATTCAGCTGTGAGAGTTACTGTACAACCCTCATCACCCAACTTTCCTATAGAAATCAAATTCTGCTTTAGGGCTGGGACATGCATGACATCTTTCAACACCCATGTGTTGCCATTCTACAATTTCAGCTGCACTTTTCTTTTGCCAACAATTTTACCAGGCTCATCATCCCCTAAATAAATTTTTTCAAAATCTCCCTGGACATAATCATTGAAAAATTCTCTATTTGGGGTAGTATTTAAAGAGGCCCTAGAATCTAAAACTCAAGATTCTATTTTATTATGCAAAGAAAGTGAAAGAGCATCTTGTGCAACAATACCTACAACTTTTGCTTCTTCATTACCTTCATGCTAATTCTCTTTATTAACCTTCAACCAGCAATCTTTCTTTGTGTGTCCTCTCTTTCCACAATTCCAGTAGGTTATCTTTCTTTTTCCATTTCTGGATTTGGATCTATTGCTCATCTTTGACTTAGACCTTGATCTCCCTTGCTTACTCTTTTCTCTTTGCCTTCCCCTACTTTCAATACTTAAAGCATTACCTGATGATTCCCCTATGGTTTTCCTGCGAGTCTCTTCATTTAGGATTACACTAACAACATTATCTACTTTTAAATTATTTGAAGCAGATGCAGTATTACTAACTACCATTACTAAACTATGCCAACTTTCAGGTAAAGAGCATAATATTAAAAGAGCTTTAATTTCATCATCAAAAACTATTTTGACTAAATTTAATTAATTTAAAATTCCATGGAAATCATTAAGATTATTAGAAACAAATCCACCTTCCTGCATTTGCAAATTAAATAACTGCTTCATAAGATATACCTTATTTGAAGATGAGGGCTTTTCATATAAATTTGCTAAAGTAGTCATTAACTCTACCATTGTATTTGCCTGTGAAAAGTTAGAGATCACAGTAGATGCCAGACTCAATCTTATAGATCTAAGAGACTTTCTATCAAGAACTTCCCATTCTTCATCTTCCATATCTATGGGCTTTCTATCAACCCCACCCAATGGTAAATACAAATCTTTTGGATACAGATAATCTTATATCTGCATTCTCCATAATTGGTAATTCTTGCCATTAAACTTCTCCATTCTCAGTTTACTTTCTTCTACCATTGCTTCTCCCACTCAAACAAAAACCCCTATGAGTGACCTGTAATCAACAAACACTAACTAGATCTGAAACACCTGTTAGTCAATCTGAGCTCTGATACCACTTGTTGGGGATCAACCAACAAACTTGATTACTTTTATGTAAGCAATTAAACATGAAATTAAACTAGAATTGAAAGCAACTAGAATCAAAAATAGCAAAGAATAAGAGATACAAGAAATCACCCTGAAAACTTGTATTAAACTCTCCTAGAAGGAAATACAATGAAGAAAAATCACACTTTCTTCTCACACCTCTTAGATGTACATATCTCTTTCCCTCAAGAGTTTACAATCAATTCCAACAACCTGAATTGATACACACATATACAATGTCATGTATTGTTCTTTCTTACACATACACAGGCTATGAAGATCTATCCCTATTATATAAGATTAGGGATCATGAGTAATGCATTCACAACCATTAGATACACCTCCTAATTAAAGGCTTAAAACAGTCCTGCCAAAAATAGAAACGTAGACTTACAACTAATAGCTAAACTTATCATGCAAACATTCTGTTTCATCCACAAAAATAGACTTTTTGGATGCACAGGTAACCGACGTTGATTCCTACCTATCTGCACATTATTGACGTTGACCGATTATAACTGACGTCGGTAACTACTGGTCAACTCCTTGTCGTCATCAGTGATTGTGTAAATCTAGCAACTTCAGCATCCGCTCATCTAGTGAAGATTTTAGGTCCACAACTCAACAAAATATACCTTATCCATCTTAAATTTAGGTCTAAAACACCTTTTAGGTACAACCACACTTGAACCTTTTCTTAAAACACTATTCACGATAGGTCTCTGCATACACAAAAAATCTATTTTGAACAAATAAAGCATAAACTCTATTTTGGTAAAAAAACATGGAAAAAATAATATATTAAAAAAAAATGACCTCATAGTAATCACAGACTTCATAATATTATTTAAATTAGGTTATATAGGCTCAAACTCTTCTCTACAAGAAGTCACTTAGAACTACCAACTAGTCTCAAAACATAGTCATGGAAATGTGAACTTATAACATCTGATATAACATAATAAAGGAATTATAATGTATAAAAATGATCTTATAACTTCCTCAAATAGAAATTAAATAAAAATATTATAAGCATTGATGGAAACTATTGGTCTTGTAAACCAGTTTGTTGATCTTCTCTCTCATAGTTTTTACTCAGCCAGACAAGCCATTTTGGCTTCAATGTCCAACCTCTTACACTAACTTTAAATATTTTTAAAAGTATGGATAGATCAATAAACTAACAAAAAACATAATTATTTTCATTATATTTATCAAATCATGGCATAAAGTTTGAAACCCATTGTTGTAACTTGCTTACCCAAAACTACCAGTTTGCCTTGAAATACAATCAGGGTGATAATGAATTTCAAAACATATGTAGACACATTAAAAATCTCCAATGAATGTGGATGATATTATAATATGATGATACCAATATAAAATAGATATATAACATGGTCATATGGAAATATTGGTCTTGTAGACCAATCTCACAACCTCACACCTTCATTGTCTTATCTGCACTAGATAGGTCAACTTGTATGACCAATTTAATATTCCTAAGAGATAAAAAAATACTTATAAAAGACCACGTACATAATATAAAATTATAAATATTAAACCTTCATTTATTTAGAAAATTTGACTTGGTCAAATCTAACTACTATATCAATTTTTTGAGAATGAGGGATTTCCTGCAGGGTCTGCTCATACACCTAAAAAACCAATCACACATGGAGGTGATGGGGGAGAGTTTAATATAACCTCTAATCCATTAACTAGACATGTCAAACCATTATGATAAATTTAGAACAAGATCTTTCTCATGGGCTCACTATTAGTGTTTTAGAGAGGTTTAACACTATTTCTAATGTTAACAATTATTTATAAAAGATTGCCCCTCATTTCCAAAACTAATACATGGAGATATTACTTATGACCCTTCTCCATCTCTCCTAAATATATTAAGTTCCCATGTAGAGTTTTCACATGGAAATGAACACTTGAAAGACCTTGTCAGGTTGACAACTCTTCATTTTGTGCACTCAAGAGACCTTAAAACTTATTTTAATGCCTTTTCTTGAAAATTTTGACCTCAAACTTGGTCAACACACCTGGTATAACCTATCACATCATTTAAAATAATCAAATGCTAATTATTATCTTTAAATATGGATTTCATACCTCATTTGACCACCATCTCTCTCTTTGTTATCTAGACCTTGACTTGTAAGCTACATTTATACTTGAAACTATCCTTATAACCACTATCAAATCTCTCAAAACCTCATGTACATGTCATATAACCTATTACCATGTTCAAATGTATCCATACATCAGTGGGATAGGCAAGGTCTAGAACTAGTCTAGTTATAAACTTTTATTGAAGTACTTAACCTTGTAGGTTTCACCTTGAAACTATTCTAAGTGCTCATATGTCTCTTACGCATGATAAAAAAACTCATATATCCTCTTATTTTGATATTTAACACAACATATTCATATCTTGATAGAATTTTTTTGGAGATAGACTAAGCATCTTTATATCTCACTGTATTCTATGTTGAGTCTTAAAAACTATTACCAAAAAGGTGTTTCCAAAACTGTTGATGACTTCTCAAGCCATCAAATTCTCTCTTATAAGAGATAAATTATTTTTCCTAGCTTCCTTGTCATATCAGGCATACACACTCATACCCCACACACCATGCATATTGACATCAGTGACATCAACCTTAACATCAAATTATATCAACCTTGACCATTGATCATTTTTTACAACCTCATGCTAATTCCTCAACTATCCTTGCTTACCTAGATGTCAACCATCACTCATTCATACCTCAAAGACCTCTTACCTTGCATCTTTACTAGATGCATCTTATACATCAATGACAACATACTTTGACATTAATGATATGGGATTAACATCAATGAAAACATTATGCCAATAAACTCCCCCTTTGTCATTAATGGCAAAACACATTATATTCTAATCAATCTCTTCTCCCCAAACTGATCTTTCTCCATGAACTTTTTTCCTCTTTGACATTAATGATAAAGGATCATACACACTACAATTCCTAGAACCATTCATTCTCCTTATTTGGAAATTATTCTAAGAAACTAAAAAATAACTTAGAGCTACCAAGATCCCCCTTAAACCAAGCATAATATTTAAATGAACTCTGATCATAATACCATACATCTTGTCCTTAGCATGACTGTTTTGACTCAAACTCACTAGGCTATTCCATTTGTTCTTATCTATCAAATATATTCTTCAAATGGATTTAGGTATACAAGAATTATTACCTTCTTTATGTACCTTGATGCCATAAATATGAATGATATCCAACTTCATTTTTTCTCAAGATTAATAAACATCTAACTTATCTTCATGATTATGCATATCTTCTATGTACTACACACCTATTCTTGAAACTCATGAATTATCTGATTAGCTCCCCCTGAGCTGATGTTATCTCTTCTTATAACTTCCTTTATGCTTTATTGGACATTTAAAATTTGTTCACAATATAGAGAATCCTTCCATTATCCTCTTATATCATTAAACCATATTTTATCCATGACAACTCTTCTCATATTAGTTCACTACTCATTAGGACCATAAAACACCTAGTTTACTGTCTACCAAACTTCTATTTTACTTGATAAAATTCACCTCACACAACTAGAAAGAATATATACCTATTATAAATGACACAAAGGTCATATTCAAATGCTTATAATAATCACACTCAATGCCTATGAGCATAAAACATCTCTAAAATCAATGCTTATCCACCATGCCCATTAAGTTTGTTTGCAATCAATGATATTGTTCCAATGGAATAATATAGTCCTTCGTACTAGAGCAAAGATTAATCATGTCATGTCCATATGGTATCTCAGATGTTATTCTTGCATAGATATTTATCCTTCATGATTCTCAAGCCACCATGGCACATACCTCATCATGGCAACTCTTTTGTGCACCTAATCACTGCCAACTATCCTCTATCAAATGTCTCTATTCACCTTTGACATCCACCTTATACAAGATGCATCTTCAAAAGATTATCCTTGATGTAAATTGTTGATTATTAATTAATATATAATAATATTCTCAACAAAACACCTCAAACATATCACTTATATCACTGCTCTCATACTTCTTCCATGCCATTACAAGACTCAAGCCTCCAATGCACCTGAATACTTTTAACATCTTGACCTATGCCTTCCATGATCATACCAATTATCATAATTATTATCAATGAAATATTTTTATGTGTATTGACATAAATTAATACCGACTTAATTGACCTTGATCTTACTTAGACACCAGTCTTAAAATAACTACTTGACAAAGAAAGATCATATAGATCTACACAATGATGCTCCAACACATATCAATCATAACTATAACTAGATACCAAAAAATTAACTCTTAACATGCCAAAATATCACACTTCCAACTTAGAATCAAAAATAATCAACATGTATTCATACCATACAACACCTATCAAATCTCAACAACCATCCACCATGGTTCCACTTACTGATGAGTGCCTCCATGAAGCCTAATGGAGTCACCCCTTCCATAAAGAACTATAACAACATAAATTTATGATATTCCAAGATCTCCATACTCTCACAAGACTAAAATTTCTTAAATGTCCTTATAGACTTGATTTTTAACTTAATCTTGACCTTTGACTTGGATTCTACATAATCCTTCTAAGCTAGCAAAGAATACTCTTGACATTCTTTCAAATTTGACTTATGTTCTATAGTAGAAAACAACCTACCCTAGTTTATGAGATGATAATGACTCATACTAGCATCCTTATTCTTCTTAGTCAACTCTGATGGTGCCATCATTCTTTGGTATACCATCATTATTATCATGATAAACATTATCATCATCACAATCCAAGCTTGTGCTTCCTAGGACCACCTTTAGGCTATTAGGCCTATCTCTCAAAGGATCACACTCTGATACCAATTATTAGAATCAAAATCACTGATATTGGGGGTGAATAAACATCCTTAATTCTCTTTTAATTTTAATTCATCATTCATTCATTAACATTCATCAAGTAATATCAACCTAATATACATAATCATGAAGAATGCATTAATCAACCAAAGCAATGCATAAACAACCATAACACATCATGTAAGTGGGAAACCCTCATGGGGGATAAAAATCACTAAAAAAATATTAGACATATATTAATATAAAGAAATGAATCAATATTTATCTGAGCACCAACCTAACAAAGAGTAATAACCCCTAATTCACCAATCACCCACTTGGCTTTAGTAAGCACCAACTTGCTAAGAGGCACCAACCCCCTTATTGATCAAGCACTCACTTAATCAACACTTATGATGAATTAACACCTACTCGATAACCAATTATTTTTACACCTTTTCCTTGATTCTTATCAACACCTGATGATGTTCTTATTTTGCTCTCTCTCTTTCTTATGCTCTCTATACCATCAATGTTATACTCAATCTTTTATTTTCTCTTTCTACACATTAGCTACCTCATCATGGCCTTATCAAAATATTCAAGTCTATAATACACCTATTATAATCTATGACAACCTCATAGACTTATAATATTCTCCTTTCCTCTTGAATGTTATGTTAATGACAATCTACCCACATGGTCTGCTCTTTGACACTTATGATAACATTCAAAACTACTTCTCACCCAAGCAAATCACTCATTGCACAATAATCCCTCTATCACCTTGATTAGTTCACATAGAAACTAATATTCATATGAAAACATACTATTATATATTCATGACACCCCTCTAATGGTCCACATGACCTCCTCATTCTCCTCTTTGTGCTCTTTTATTCACTTATACACATACTTCTTTTTCACACATAAATAGGCCTAATTATCCTTACTTTTATACAAGTCACTTACTCTCACACACCTTAGTTGGCCATGCACACTTGAATACTTTAATTAAACTTAAATAGGTCATATAACATGTTCCAATAATCAATCAACCAATCCATTAGGTCATCTATATCTTAATAGGCTACATTCCTTCTTTAGGTCTAATGGAGACCTATTAGGCCTTCTTAGTCACACATTACACTTGGCCTTCCTTGTAACACTTGAAAAATTATAACATAGTATGAAAAACTAAAATTAAATTTAAATATACATTATACAACTTAAATTTATGTACACAACACATTTTAGGTCCAACCACCACTTGAACCTTTTCTCAAAACATTATTCACAATAGGCCTATGCATACACAAGAAATCTATTTTGAACAACTTAACCATAAAATTAATTTTTATAAAAAAACGTAGAAAAAAATAATATATTTAGAAACCAAATTACCTCAGTGTTATCACAAAATTCATACTATTTTTCAACTTAGGGTACACAGGATCAAACTCTTCTCTGCAAGAAGCTCACTCAAAACTGCCTACTAGTCTCAAAACATGGTCATGGAAACATAAACTTATGAAATATTATAGAAAATAATAAAGGAGTTATAATATATAAAAATTATATTATAAAATCCTTAGAGAAAATTTAAACAAAAATATCATAAGAATTAATGGAAACTATTGTTCTTACAGACTAATTTGTTGACATTCTCTCTCACAGTCTTTACTCATCTACACCAACCATTTTGGATTCAATGTTCCAAACTCTTACACTAAATTAAAAGATTTTAAAAACATGTATAGATAATTAAATTCCCAAAAAACATTATTATATTCATTATATATATCAACTCATCACATAAAATCTCAAACCCATCACTACAACCTGCTTACCTAAAACTACCAGTTTGCCTTGAAACATAGTCATAGTGATAATGAACTTCAAAACCTATGTAGAAACATTCAAAATATCCAATGCATCTATATGATATTATAATATCATTATACCAATCTCAAATAGTTATATAACATGGTCATATGATAATATTAGTCTTGCAAACCAATCTCACAACCTCACACCTTCATTGTCTTATCTGCACTATAGAGGTCAACTTATATGATCAGTTTATCACTCTTAAGGGATAAAACCTACTTGGAAAAAACCATGGAAATAATATAAAAGTCTCAATATTCAACCTTCATTAATTTATCAACTTTGACTCAATAAACTCTGACTACTATAGCAAATTTCTAAGAAACTAGACATTTATTATAGGGTCTACTCACACACCTAATAGACTAATCACACTTGGATGTGCTTAGGAGAGTTTAATATAACCTAAAATACCTTAAATATACATGTAAAACCATTATTATCACTTTAAAACAAGATCTTTATCATTGATTCACTATTAGGGTTTTAGAGAGGGTTAATATTATTTCAAGTGTTAATGATTATTCATAAAATATTGACCCTTACATACTAACTAATGATACATATCTTAGCTAGGACCCTTCCACAACTATCCTCAAGAGCCTAGGTTCACATTCAAAGGTCTTATCTACCAATAAACACTTGAAAGACCTTATTGGGTAGATAATTATTCATTTTTTGCACTTGAAAGAGCTTAATACTTCTTTGCATGCCTTTACTTACAAACTTTGACCTCAAATTTGGTAAACACACCTAAGACAACCTATCACACCATTTAAAATTCTCACATGCTCATTTTTATCTTTAAATTTGGATCTCATACCTCATTCAGACACCATATCTCTTTGCTCTCTATACCTTAACCTGCAAGCTACATTAGTCCTTGAAACTATCCTTGTAATTACTGGTCAAGATCTCAAAACATCATGTACATGTCATAAAACCTATTACCATGCTCAAACTCAGCCATACGTCATTTATGTGCCTTGACAATACATCATGATGCCTCATTAGGCTAGTAAAGGTCTATAACTAGTCTAGTTATAGACTTGAACTAAAGTACTTACCCTTATAGGCTTCACCTTGAAACTCTCTAGAGTCTCTAATGCCTCTTATGCATGTTCAAACAACCTCATACAACCTATTCTTTGGAACTTTAACATAACATCTTTATATCTTGATGGATCATTTTTGGAAATGCTTACGCATATCTTTGAATCTTGCCTAAGGAAATTCATATCTCACTATGTTCTATATCGAGTCTTTAAAACTATTTCCAAAAATGTGTTGCCAAAATTATTAATGACTTATTAATCCTTCAAATTATCTCTCAGTAGAGAGACATTAGGTTGCCTATCCTCCTTGTCATATTAGGCATACAAGCTCATACCCTACACACCATGCATCCTAACATCAATGACATTAACCTTGACATAAAATTATATCAACCTTGACCATTGATCATCTTTTAAAACCTCATGATGGTGCCTCAACTATCCTTACTTACCTAAACATCAACCTTCACTCATTTCATACCTCAAATACCACTCACCATTCATCTTTACTAGATGTATCTTATACATCAATGGTAACATACTTTAACATTAATGACATTAAATTGACATCAATGACAACATTATTCCAATAGGCCTCAGATATAATAGTTTAATAATTAATCAAAATCCAAGTGGTGGATATCATGGATGTTTATGTCATGTTGTTAAATTGAGATTGGTCAATAACATTGAATAGTTATATAGAAACTAACTTTATCCACATGTGGATACTATGGCATGGTTTGACTAACTGGATTCGAATTGAGCAATAACTAAAGATGACACATGTAATAATTGAGTATAACCAAACAAATGAGATACTCTATGAAGAATCATAAATGGGAGTTTACTCACTTGATAGATAATAGCAAACCCATGATAGCCTCTTTATTAACATGTTATGTGTGCAAAAAAGCCTATAAGTATAAGAATTAGACTAGTTAGATGAAGAAAACTTCTATTGTGCCTCAGATATGGTATCATTTAGAATTTGTATCTATCATGTGAGAATTTGAAATATGATGACTTAAACTAGAATGAATATGTTTTATTCTCTTCACAAGATGAATAAAATGCTATGGATAACTCATTCTTGATTCTCCCATAAAAGTGTTATCCACAACATCTTTGTTAGCTAAAATACCTTCACTAATTGAAATATAAAGTTTACCTTAAATCATGAATGATAAAATACACCAAGATATTAACATCACCATTGTAATTCCATCTTGAATACCAATAACATGTTATGGCACATCAAAATTTTATTTATGGACCTTAAATTTTTATGGATCCAAATCTAAAAGTGTTTGTGGCATTGAGGTATAATTAATCAATCTAAAATGGAAATATTATTTGGTTTCATACCAACTATAGTTTCTTATACAAATAATGTGTCTGAATATGAGGTGTTGGTCCATGGACTCTAGTTTTCCCTAGGGAAGAAAGTGGAGAATATCAAAGTGTTGGGTGACCTATAATTAGTGATTAGACAAGTGAGATCCAATACTCATCCAATGGCAAATGCTTATCTAGGTACCATAGATGGGTCTATAACCTAATAGAATATTTTGATGCATTTAGCATTCAAACATTTCCAAAATAGAATAAATATATATTAGGTGCATTGGATATAATTACAAACACTTTAGATCCCATTCTAATATAAGAATGATAAAATTATCAATAGAGTTGGTATTTATGAATTCATTCATAGATAATATTAATAATATCCAAGCTTATAATGATGACCAGCACATATTATACTTCATCACCAATACTGAAGTGTACACCAATCAAATTATTGATGAAAATGGTTAAGAAGACTTTGAACTAGATGAGGATGGGATAATGAAAATGAAGATAAACATCATATCCAAGGGAATGGTGTAATTGGAGAAGTTATTCTACATAGATTATCAAAAGAGTCAAGACAAGTTGACCCCTATTAAGGGAATGCAACATGAGAAATGCAATTTGGGTAATGTAAATGATGTGAAATGTATGCTTCTAGGCACTACCTATACCCCAAAAGAGAAACAAAATTTTTCACTAGCCTTTAAAGATTTCATATATGTTCTTACATGGAGTTATGAAGATATGAATGTCTTCAACACTTCTATATTAATCCCCCTCAAACTTATAATTAATCCTTTAGGTAGAGACAAAGGCATGTAAATCCTCTATTTTAGCCATTAATTTTCAAATAAGTGCATAAAATAATTGAAAAAAGGACCATATTCCCAATGAGACACTCGACATGGGTTACAAACTTGGTGCTGGTGAGGAAAAAGAATAGGGAGATCAGACTTTATGTTGATTTACATAATTTTAACAAAACATCTAAAGAGGATAACTATCTATTGCCTTCATTGGATGAAGTTTCGTAGATTATGAATGGAACCTAAATGATGTCATTCCTTAATGGGTATTCAATTTATAATCAAGTGGTAGTTGATTATGAGGATAGAATCAAGGAAATTTTCAAAACTAAATGGGACACCTTCACATACAAAATTTTGAATTTTAAATTGATTAATGTGGCTTACACCTTTATAAGGGTGATGGACATTTCATTTAAAGACCTTATGGACAAGTGTATAGTTGTGTGCATGGATGATATGATAGTATTCTCCAATAGAAGGGAATATCATGTGAAGGATTTGAGAAAAGTGTTATAGTGGTATAGAGACCATAAGACTTCCTTGAACCCAAAGAAATGTATATTTTGAGTCACCAAAGGAAATATGTTAGGCCATGTCATTTCAGAGTGAGGTATATAAATAGACCTAGAGAGAGTATAAGCTATTATAAAAATCCCATTACTCAACATGAAGAAAGAAATCAAGTCATTTTTTAAAACTATTAACTTCATGAGGAAGTTTATCTCCAGATTTATAGAGATATTTAAACATTTGAATAACATGATGGAGGATAAAAAAATTGAATGGACAAGTGAAATGAATGAAAATTTAATTAAAATCAAAGAAAAAATTATTTACACACTAGTGTTGATTAGCTCTTGATTACACTTAGCCTTTTTATATTTACTCCTTCACCTTAGAGCATTCCACTACTACCATTTTAACATCGAGGAAAGGGACTAAATATGAGTGAACTATTTCATTTATGATCTTCCATTATATAAATGTATAATTAAGATACACTATGATGGATAAGAAGGACTTTACACTAATCAAGGTTATTAAGAAATTTTGGAATTACATACTACATAATAAAACCTTTGATGTCATGCCCAACCTAATGGTAAAATCCATGTTGATATAGAATGAGATGGATGAGTAAAGAGGCAAGTGGATGAAAATCCTCAAAAAAATTTACCTTGAACTTAAATTAATGATAATTGTGAGAGGACAATAGCTAAGTATAACAATGGCTAAATTAAATTCACAAATCACTTGCCAACACTACACTGTTAAAGACATTGCCAATGATGATTGGTAAAATAAAGTGTTTCATTATGTATTGAAAAATGAGTCTCCAAAACATTTTAATTCCACTCAAAATAGATCATTATGTATGAAAATAAGCCACTTTATGATCAAAATGGGGTTACTCTATAGATGAAACCATGAGGGTATTGATTTGAGATGTATCAATGAGGAGGAAATAATGGATGTGCTTAGTAACCTCCTTAGAAAGTATGGGACTAGGAATGGATCAAATAAATCCACTACCCATCAAATATCAAGAACTGGGTACTATTGACCACACTTATTCAAAGATGCACATGCTCATGCCTAAATCTTCCATATCTATCAAGTTACTACACATAGGGATAACCCTCCAATAATGCCTATGATTCTAGTAATAGAAGATTGATCTTTCACACAATGGGGACTAGAATTTTTGGGGGTGATCAACACAAATTCATTTTTAGGCCATAAGTTTATTCACAATGAAACTAATTACTGCACTCTTTGGGATAAGTCTTAACCATTCAATAACTACACAACTAACACTTTCATTCAATTCTTGGAGGAGCACATTGCCATAAGGTTTGGTATACTTTATACTATGGTGTGTGATAATGTACCTACCTTATCCTATTCCAATTATTATAATGGGCATAAGATCATCAAGTAACCCTAAAATTCTCCTCTAATTATTATCTACAAGGGAATGGGATAGCTAAGTCCATAAATAAGAAATTGATAAGCATAATTAAAAGGACCATGGCAAATAATCCTAGGAATTGGCATAGTGAGTTAAAATTTATGCTATGGCCAAATAATACCAAAATTAAAGTTACTCTAGGCACTTCTCTATACCATCTAGTTTATGGCCAAGACCCTATTTTTTTAGTCAACCTTGAGATCCATACCTTGTTGTTTATGAAAGATTAATTAGAAACATATGATCAAATAGAGGCTTGCCTCTTGAATATCATGCACTTAGATGAAAAACAAAACACAAACTTTTTGCATTTTAGTAGACATCAAGAGGTTTTCAAATGTTGGTTTGAAAAAATATCCAAAATTAGAGAACTTAGGATCTCCAACCTAGTCGTTATATGAGAGAAGGATCATGAAAAAAAGGGAAAACACAAAAAAATTGATGCATTATGGTTGGGTCCCTACCAATTATCTAAAATCTTGGATGAGAATGTGTTCTTCCTAAGGTGTCTAACTAGTTAGGATGTTCCATTTCACGACAATAGATAATTACTCAACCATTATTTCCAAGCCCGATTAGCTTGGAAATTCCTACAACTAATTTATCTCTTGCTTTCTTTACTTTGATGTTTTATTTTGGTGTAGGTTTTATTTATTTATTTATTTTTTTACTTACTTGTTTCAACCTCATTTCACCTCTTTTTGAGATGAACCTATTGTTCTGACCTAAAAGTTCCCTTACTTGATAAAGGAATCTGAATGGGTAGCTTATTTGTGAATAACACCAATGGAATTCATGTGCAAAATATGTTTAAAATATTTTTTAAATACTTAAGTGAACTAATATGTTTTCCTTGTATGGATAGAATTTTTAAGACCAATGATTTAAAATGAAGCATATGGATTTATAAAATCTTATTTTCTTTTTCTTAAGATCATCAAATACACATAACAGAAAATATGAAACATGATGCAACTCTAAATTTTTTTATTTTATTTTAATGGGCTATGCACTTGTTGACTATAACTCAACATATGGATTGGTCCCAAAACTCCATGGATAAAATTAAATAAAAATATCATCTCTAAAGAATTAATATTAAATACATAATATAAACTTTCTTCTCGAAAGGGTGATTTTGACAGCCTCCACCACAAGCTTTTTGGCATGTTTGGTAGTGGATAAAGGCCTTAAGAAGGGACCAAAGGTCTATATACTAGGTCTATTAATGATTTAATGGTAGTAGATAAATTCCCATGCAATTTCCCTTTTCAACCAAATTAAAAAAATCTTTTTCCTTTTAGCAGTGCCCATCATTTAGATAAATCTAATTTATTACGTGTTCTTGTAAATGACTAGATTAATCACATAAACTCACACACTGATGGTATTTAGGTAGAATTATAGTTTATTATGTCTTGTGTTAGATCAAGATTTTGTGCCTTCATGTTTTGGATTTTTTGTGGAAGATTACTTAAACTAATGTTTGTATTTGAATGAGACTTAGAGATTCTAGATTCTTGAGATACTTAGGAGTATCTCTTAGCAGGAGTCACCATCTTTTGTTGGTCCCACAACATGACCCATTTAAAAAAAAAAGAGACCCTATTTTATTTTATTATATTTTTACCTTGTTAGTTTTACTATTTTACATGTTTGAGCCTTTTCTGATTAGTCATCTACTAGGTGATAAGTTTCAAGTGATTGGATGTTATTCATTTGTAATGATTTTATTCACATCAAGATACTCATTCCAAGCTTGGAATATGTATTTTTTAAGATTATTTTCATAAATATGTCTTATATTGAAGAGTTTCAACTATGTAAAATCACATTTTATAATTGTTTGAAAATCCTTTTTTAGGGAAAATCTAGCAAAACTTGTACAAATTATTTGACTTATTTAGAGTCTTTTGTAGTCTTTATCTAGGAAATATAACCCATTTATAATTTAGTATGAATTGGATAAGTTTTTATGTTTATTTTAATTTTAAATTAGTCACTTTCAAATGAATGGGCTAAATCTTGCTAAGATTATTCTAAAAGGGCTTACTTTACTCTACTAAATTAGCCCCTTTTTAATCCTTTTTGTTTCAATCTACTCTAAATTGACTAAATGTTTGTTTAGGTTCAAATTAAACATTAGTATATTTCATAAAAAATAGTCATAATATATTTGGAAGTCATTTTTTAATTATATGAAAATCGCTTCCTTTTTGTTATGTTTATGCATGCTTTCATTTTTTTAAAGACCTAACTGATACAGTTTGAACACTTAGACATTTATTTTTAAATTCTTTAACCATTTTAATTTTAAAATTTCTTGACCATTAGATTGTGAATTTAAATAATTTATTGTGTTCCTTCACTTTATTTCCTACATGTTCCTAAATTGATCCTTGCACCATGTGGATGGTGATATCTCACATCTCCCAATGGCCTTGATCTGATCAAAAACACTTTTTGACACTTAGTCAATTTTAAAAAAAATTATCAAAGACAGGTGGCATTTTTATACTTCTCAAAAATAATTTTAAACTTTTGAGTTTGGCCAAATGCCTTTCAACTGAGTAGATTAGTGAGATGCTACCACATGGCATAATACTGGTGACGTACTACCCCAACTCATTTTATACTTAACAAAGATCCTTTGAGTAAGTGGATTAACAAGATGCTACCACATAACATGATCTTTGATACCCACTAACTTGGATGATTTCAGGCTCAACAAATATCCTTTAGGAAAATGGATTAGTCAAATGTTTCACATGGCATAATCTTGGCAATCCACTACTTTGGAGTGGTGTTTACAATCTCTAAACACATCAAAGCTCTTGGGTAAGCAAGATGATGCCACGTTATGAAATATTGCTTCACCATAGACAAAATAAGAGTCATAATATATAAAACTAGTGGAAGAACATGGATTAAACATGTGTCATGACCTTACTAACAAAGGAAATGTTAGTAGTGATGTTGGTAAGAAACTAGTTTGATTTTGATGGCCCCTCTAGCCGTTAAAACTGTTGTTCCCAAAATCAGCTCAGCTCATTTTTTGGGACAACCCCCTGTGAAACTTGTATGTTTCACCCTTTGTCTCTCTGAGTTCATTTTTTGAGATGAGATTTTTCTCATTCTCATATCTTTTCAACTGACATCATCTAAAGTTCATAATGTCTTTCATTACATTTTCCCCAAAACGTGAAAGTTTTTATGGTCTCGACGTGACCAGTTGACCCTTTTCTCTTTTCTGAGAGTTAGCCTTTTTTCTTCTATTTTCATGCACAGGTAGCAATTTTCGTCGTCAGTGCATTTTTCCTTCATGCTTGTAGGAGTGGCAAAATTTTTCCACCCCTGCATGTCCCTTCAATTTTTCAATGTAAGGGCGGTAAATTTTGACACCCCTACACTACCTCAATTTTTGTGCATGGCATTTATGGCCACACACGCTGAGTGGTTAGGGTCAATTTTTTCCCCATTTAAACTAATTTTCTCCCCATTTTGATCCATTCCTTCCCCTCCTCCTCCTACCTTCTGCCTTTAGATGATCCAGTAAGTGGGAAAAGTGTGTCTCGACAGATTTGAGCTCGTAACACACATTATTTTCTAGGTAGGTCTTATTTTTTGTGCTTTGTTCTTTCATTCTTCCCTTGCTTTTCTTCTTTTCTTTCTCAGTTGTTATTTTTGTGTTTTTCTTATTTATTTTTTTCCCTCCTTGCCTTCCTCTTCCCATTGAGCTTTTTCCCTCCCTACGCATTGACCATTCTTCCTTCCCAATACTCGAGCAGTGGATTTTTGCCACCCTCCATTCCTTCCCTAGATTCTTACCTCTTGTAAGGGAAGTGGATTTCATCACCCTAACACGATATTATGCATCTTTATCCTACATCAGTGGAAAATTTTTCCCTGGATGTAGGATGACTAGACCTATATGTACTGGTAGTGAATTTTGCCACCAATACATGTTCCCGTGTAGGGGCAGCAAAATTTGCCACCCTCACACTGAATGCACAGGTGGAAAATTTTGCCACCCATACATTTTTTATTTTTACATGCCAGGGTGGAAAATTTTGCCTCCTGTACATGGAAACTACCCCACATGTTAGGGCAGCAAATTTTGTCACCCTTGCATTTTTTTCTCTAATTTCTCTAACTCTAGAGAAATTTTCATCCTTTAAATTTTTTTGCCTCCTCCCTTTTTTCCTCTCATTTTTTGACCCACCTTCTGACCCAACCTTGTCAAGTGTCCTTCCTTGGTCATGATCGCCCAACATGCAAATTCCCTAATTTGCCCATTTTTCCCTAATTGGACGATCATGATTATCATTGCAGTATCCCCTAAAGATTCTCATTCATTGACACCCGCTCAATCAAGACTAGTTCCAATGATTGAAGATTCTTCAAAGAAGTCAAAGGCCATGAAGTATCAGTACCAAGGCATTTTCTTGATCACCTCAGTCACTTCTAATGTCGATGAAATTTGAGACACAGAGATCGGCCATGTGGATATGGTCGAGTTCATAACCAAAACCAAGGTGAACCTGAGCTTAGAAATGAAAAGGATAATTGAAAGTAACATTCATCTAGTTGCCTCTTTCCTAGTAGAGGCACATCATATAGAGTTCATCCTCTAGTGTGCCTAGTTCTACAACATAGAGACCAAGTTAGTGTCGAATGCTAGCAGTAACACGATAATTTAGCTGGACCCCAAATTTATCGATAAAGTCTTTATGTGCCCTCTTGCTACTGAAGTACTAGGAATGGACTTCATTAAGGCATAGAAAGAGTATGATAAGGATCTCAAGAGGGTGAAGAAAGTGATAAATCACAGGTGGCTCAAGACTCCCAGGACCAATTTATCTAGATGGCTGTAGAATTTTTCAAGGAGTGATTTTATAGAAGAAGTTGGTAACTTAATTACTCTTCTCAGTATAGTACAAGTTCTACCATCTTCTTCACAATTTCATGAATGGATGTATACCTTCATCAAGATAATCCTATAAGGGAAGTAAGTCATCTTCTGGGGTGAGTAGATCAGCAATGCTCTTCATGAGTAGTTGACCAAGGTATCTACTACTTCAAAGTTCTATATGACTTTGTACTTGGTTTACATTATAGCCTCCATGCAAAGCTTTCCAGGTTTGACAGGTAAAGGAGATAGGAGAACCGGCCTAGTCTATTCATATTACCCTCAATTAACACTATAAAGATCAATCCATCATTTTAAGAGGGTAAATGATGCCTTATTCATGGTGTTTTTGTGCCTTTTTTATCCTTAGCTCGAATAGAAAAGAGTATCTGATGAAGGCTAGACGGTCATCAATGACTTTGGCTGCATGTTTCTACAATTTCCCTCCTTTTTCTATCTACAAGTTGGATTTTTCCAAGGCTATCCCTATATGCTCCCCAGGTTTCCTTCTCAATTTAGTCCTAATGGAGCTATGTAGACAAATGGTTGTTGTACACACTAGGCAAATAGAACCGAAAAAGCTAGGTTTCAGGTTCCCAATTGAAATTGGTAGATACTCAGTTTTGACTATAGCCAAAGTAAAGGTAATGGAGACAGAAATGCAACTAGTTACCATGAAGCAGTTCAACAGAAGGGAAAATTTTGACTATAGGGGTGTCAAAGATATGATCAGAAGAAAGACTCAATTTCATGAGTCTATGATTGAAGACATTTGGGTAGACTTGAGAATGGTAGAAGAAATTATAAGGATGGACTACAATGGGCTGACTCTGGAGTAGATTAAATATCTAGGGCTTATAGATATTCCTTCTAATTTGGTCGATGATAAGAACATAATCAATAGTAGATACCTAGATGAGAAGGTTTCTAACTCTCCTCTTCCTCCCATTTAGTGGTCCCAAAAAGAATTGACTTCTTTGAGAAAGAGATTCAAACCAATATTGGCTAACACCAATGATAGTTAACAGGCAAAGGGATCATGTTGAAGGAATTCATTATAGGATCAAAGGTTGAATTCCAAGCAAAAACAAAGAGGAAGGTAGAGAACAGGACTAAGAATAAAGGCAATGTTCCTTCTCTATCTAGGCCTCACAAGCCTAGAATCATCTTTGTGTCCAAGAAATCGAAGGTTATTGCAGATCCAAAATCAACGGCTAAGGGGGTTGGAGAACAAATCACTCAAGAATAAGAAATTTAGTAGATGGAGATAGATGATAGGCCTTCAAAGTAGCAGAGAATTGAGCCTCTATCTTCCCAAGAAGGGGCACAACCACTTGCAAGCATTTCTTCTCCGCCACCTCAATCTCTTGTGGCATTTTCTTTGCCTCTTTCTCCCATCAGTGTTCCTTCTTCTAGAGCCACCTCTCCTTCTAGATTCATGTTTGGTGATCCTCAAGGTGCTACTAGAGATGTCTTTCACTCCTCAGGTTCCATACCTAGTCTCTCTTCTCCTTCTTTCAATATAAGAAAAAGCTCTGCCATTGACCAGCCAGTGGCCGATATGGTTTCACTTGTTACTCCCACTACACCTACTATTCCCACTAGCAGTGTAGATGTTACTGCAATGACACCAGTTGTAGGAACTATTACCATAGTAATTACTTCCTCTCTCCCACCTTGGTTGTCAGCTTTCACACCCAAAAGGAAGAAGCTAGTCATATCTGTAGATGACTTTGATTTTGGCAAGATAGTGCCAGTGAAAGCTAAGGCCCCTAAAAGACCAAGGATCCTTTCAAAATTGGTTGAAAAAAAGGGGCACAGATTTCTAAAGATAGCCAAACCTCCATAGGATGCAACCCTTGAGGGTTTTGACATGAGCAACTATTCCATTTCTCATGTTGAGTTAGGGAAAGTTACTCATGAGGGTGCCAAGAGCAACCTACAGTCTACAATGGACATCATGGTCTAGAAATTTGACAGGGAAAATGACATGAAAGATTACTATAAAGTGAAGGTAGAGCAATTGACCATAGTAGTCAATAAAATCACTCTTGCCCCTGAAGCAGCAACTCCAAAAGCCTTTTCCATAGATGACCCTGTTATCTAGAAAGCAGAGAAAACCTATATGAAAGGGAATGTCCTAGAGGATTATATTGAAAAGATGCACACTCAGGTAATTTCCTTGCTTACAGAGGTTGCTAATAAGATAGACAATATGAGGAAGGTGAGGATAGATTTAGAGGACCTCGTCTCTCTTATTTCTCAAGATATTGACAGTATAGATAAATATCTTGGCAAGTGGTTAGAGATGAAGGATTTGAAGAATTGCACGTTGATATCCATCAACATCATTACCAACAAAGATTCCTATGTTGAGATCAAGGAATCACTAATATACATGATTCAGGTACTCAAGGAGTTGATCAAAGATATCAAGTCTTCTGAGGATGCTAGCGAGAAAAGTGACACAAGCTTGTTGAACAGACTAGAAGAATTGCCCTGCGACCTCACCTCCAGAGATAATCAATTTCTCTCAGTGGAAGAGATAATTCAAGAATTCAAAGGTATGGTCTAGAGGGATTTTGAAGAGAAATCATTCTCAATGAATTTTATGGATAACATCTTGGATACTCAGTTAACTCTAGATAACCTAAGAACCAGATTAACTAGTCATGCCAAAGTAATCATAGCATTGAAAGATGCTACAATCAGGGCCAGAGTGATCTTCAAGAACACCATTGCACTAGACAATATAGAAATTTAGGCATCTATTGCCATGTATGATGCTCATTTGAAGAAATTTGGTGATAAGAGTTGAACCATTTCTCTTTTTCTCTCTTCTTCCTCTCTTCTCATGCACTTTTGTCATGAAAAAGTGCATGCAATTTTGCAATATGTAAATACATGTAAAAAATATAGAAAAATATCTCAAAGTCAAAGATGACTCATCTTTGACTAGATATTTTAATATTTTAATATTTTTTATTTTTGAAAGGTTTCTCCCTATATATAGAGGGAACCTCTTTTGTAAAAGTATCTTTGGATAATTGAGAGCAAAAACTCTGCTAAAATTGAGACACTTCTTGAGACTTTGTGCTCAACTTGTAAATCATGTTTTATCGAATGAATGAGAAATATGTTTATTTTAGACTTTATGTTGAAGTAATTTGTGTTATTTAAGGAATAGTTCTTATGTCCTCTTTCCTGATAATCTCTCATCTGTTTAATTTAATAAGCAAAGTGTGTGTGTCGACATTATCTGAAGATGTTTCTAAAAGATAAAGGAAAGACTTTGAGCTACTGGTGATCCTTTTATTCATTGTAGTTTTAGGTGAAGACTTTGTGCTTTGTTTCACTCTATGGTTATGCATGCTTTGAATCAGTGAAAGAGGCAATGGAAGACTTTGTGCTTACATGGGTTTCTTTGTGGACTTTGTTACCTACTTCATGGGATTTTCTGCTCTGTGTTGGATACCATTCCTAAAAGAAGAGGAATGTTCTTAGCCATCGACCAAGATTTCTCTCTCTTGTTCCTTGGACATCATCTCTAAAAAAAAAGAGATGGATGGTGTAATACTACCTTGAGTATTATTTTCTACTTACTTATATATACATATAGCATATAAATATTCATAAAGAACCTCCCCTTGATGAGAAGAGAGATTTATCTTGTTAAGATGTGGTAAACCTACACTTTTTGTGGTATAAATCTCTTTTTCCTATGGTTGATATACTTATTTTGTCATCAGTTAGTTGACGACAAAATATTCACCCAACAACTTTTTGGTGACTCCGCTGGGGAAACGAACGTGCATTTTGAAGCCTTAAGCTTCAACTTAAATTAGTTTTAGTCCCTTTTTCATTTGACACTCTGACAGATCCACCATACACATGAGGCCAGAGAGCTTAGGGTATTGTTGATCCTATATTCAAGCTGGTGCAACAAAATAATTTTGATATTTCTCCTTCATCATCTCATCTTCAGTGAACTAGGAGCTTCCCTCCTACCAACACCAAATCTCCCATACCTGGTGAAGCTTCTAGCCTCAATACTAGTAAGGCTTTGTCTTTATTGACCCCACCAAGATTTATTATCCTACCATTTAATCATCCTATCATAATGGCTCAAGGTTCATGGGGCAATTCTTTTGGTCCTCTTAATTTGACCCCACCCTTGCATGAACTACCTCGTAGTTCTAGCAAAAAAAATTCCAAGTTTTTTTGTGATGGGAAGGTTCATCCCGATGAGCATATTGTTGATTTCTCTATAGCATGCAATGCAATTAGTGTGGAATTTAAAGACTTAGTAGTGATACTTTTTGTAGAAACTCTACAAGGCACTATTTCAAATTGGTTTTACCACCTTTAAGCTTAAACTATAACTAACTGGAATACGCTAAGTCCAAATTTGAAGCTAGATTTAAAATTGCTAAAGATGCAAATGCCTGGTTAGCATAGCTTACACAGATGAAAAAGGAATCCCAAGAACCCATGAGGGATTTCATATCCAAATTCAATAAGTTAAGGAATTAGATTCCAACCGTCACTCAGCCCACGCTGAAAAATCTTAAGTGATTTTTTATCAACTCACAACTTCCTGAAGTAAGTTTTATGTTGAGGCGAGCTGGCCCTATGGATCTTGCATTGGCTCAAAATTTAGCTACTAAGATTGAGGATGATCTTATCCTAGCAGGTAAGATTAGAAAAGTCTCTACTAAAAATAGATTCTCTTCATCTACTGAAAGCTCTTCTACATGCACTACAGACCCTATGTTGCAAAAATTAACAAATGAACTAATAGCTTTGAAGAGATAAATGGCCCAAGATACGTCTGTTCCCACCTATCAAGATATGCCAAGAAGAACATTCTAGAATCAATAATATTAGGGCAATGTTGCCCAAAACCAAGGGCAACCAAATTGCCTACCCCCTCCAAGGAAACTGGCCATTGAAGTAGCACCTGTCAATTGAGTAGTCGGTTACCTAGAGGCTAAACATGACTTTTTGCTCCAACCTGAGTTGGACCAACAAGATGATGCTAATCTCTTTGAAGAGTAGGAAGAGGAATTAGCTGGTGGCTCTAATATTGGTTTCCTAGATTACTAGGATGAAGCTAGAAATAAAGGAGAAAGTTTGGATGGATCTTATGCTATTTTTACTAAATCTCAAAACTAGTCAGCTCCACATGCTAACAAAGGAAAAGTAGAAGAAGAACCTCAGCCAGTGGTCTCCATCACTAAATGAGGGACTCCATTGCCTCCCCAATCAAAATATTAGGTAACACACAAAAAAGTAAGTACCTCTAACTGCCCTAGATCTTCCACCTCTGTTGCTCAGACCAGTGCCACACCCACTAAAAACCCAGATGATGGACCCTCTTCCTCTGTCTCAAATTCTTTTCAATTATTTGATATAATTGATCATGCCAAAAAGACTAAGATTTAGATGACATAGATTGAATATTTGAGAGCTAATCCTGAATAATTTGATAGGTTGGTGAAATATGTGAAAAATAAAGCCATCCCCACAAGACAAGATTCTTCAAAGGACATTCATGATCCCCCTAAGGATAAATCCACCCAAAATAATCTTGTCGTGACTCCTCCTATTGCTCCAAGGAAAATAAAACCTTTTTATATTTCCCTGCTAATAAATGGTTACAAATTGAGTAAGTATATAATAGACTCCAGAGCTTCAGATAATGTTATGCCTGCCAAGGTGGTAGATTCCCTTGGTCTAACTTTGACCAAAACTTTTGGGAGGTGTTTTTATATGGAAAAAAAGTAAGTCCCACTCCTTGGTCAAATAAAAGATGCCCAATTTGCATTCACATATTTTCTAGAAAAGAGGATAAAAATGATAGTTCTAGTGGCCGATGTTCTAGCCTCTTACGACATCCTACTTGGGCATGATTTTTGCAAGGATGTTGGAGGTGAGCTAAGCATGTACTTGTTGGAGGCGAGGATCCCAATTCAAAGTGTTATGAAGAAATTACTTCTAGAGAAAGAGGCAAGATATGTAGTCACTCGATCATCAGCACTAGAAGCTCAAATTTTATTTGAGTCTTCTGGCATGGGCAACTACTTTCTGTCCATGGATGAAGTCCACAAGGCATCTAACAAAACTCCTAGAGGTGACAACTTAGAAATGTGTTCAGCTGACATAGCAGGAGAATCGGCAAAGAAAATGAATGCATGGAAGAACTTCTTCCCATAAATGAAGAAGTTTTCAAAGAAAAAGTGGTGTCTAGTGAGGTATGGATCTTAGAATTTGATAGAAACTACTCTTCTACCAGTTTAAGAGCCAGAGTTGTGTTGGTATCTCCTTAAGGAGATATTGTTTCTTTATCCTACAAGTTGTAGTTCAACAACACCAACAACATAGCTAAGTATGAATCTCTATTACTTAGATTACAGGCCACTAGAGAAAAAGGAATTAAACTCCTCCATGCTAAAGGGGATGCTGAATTGGTGGTTTTCTAGGTAAGAAACCTCTATCAAACCAAGAATGAAAGATTGTTCCACTATCACAATCTTGTCTGGGACCAAATTGAAAATTTTGATGCTTTTAGCATCTCTGCCATTTCAAGAGAATTCAATGACCGAGCAGATGCATTGAATTTTTCTACTACTCTCTTGGTTCCCCACCCAAATTTTAAAAGAGATAAGTACATTATTGAACTGGTCTTTTAGCCAAGTGTATCTGATAATGCTATCCATTGGCAAGTATTCAATAATGACGATCAAATCATTTCCTTCTTGGAGCAAAAGGACAACTTTGAACAACTAAATTTTGAAGGTAGTGAACTTCAAGAATGTGAGACAACTTTTGAATCAAACAAAGACACAGGTGAGGATTTTTTGTATCTTAAAGGGAATAAGATTCCCAAAGGCATGGTTTCCCTAGAGAAATTGTTTGATAACAATGACAGGTTCGTCAAACAACAGTGAATAGATTCAAACTCCTCCCAAGATTTTGATCAAGTAAACTTGGGAACTAAAGGAGATCCCAAGATGGTGAACATTGAGAAATGCTGCACTCCTGAGAAGAGGTTTAAGCTTGCTAATCTACTCCACCAATATGTAGATGTCTTAGCATATTCCTATAATGACCTGAAATCACTCAGACCTGATGACATTCACCATGACATTCCTCTTAAGGCTAACTCCATGCCTTATAAGAAAAAGCCTAGGCAATATAATCCAAAAATCTTAGGTACCATTTTAGTTGAGATACAAAAATTGCTTAATGCCCAGATAATTTTCCTAATCCATCACTCCACATGGATTGCCAACATAGTGCCTATCAAAAAGAAGAACGGTGAAATTCAAATTTACGTGGATTTCAGAAATTTGAATCAATTATCTTTAAAAGATAACTACCCTCTCCCAATCATGGATCAAGTTCTATAGATGGTAACAGGTTCAAAGATGTTATCAATGCTGGATGGTTTTTTAGGGTATAATCAGGTTGAAGTTGGGAAAGTAGATCAGCATAAGACTGCCTTCACCACACCTTGGGGCACCTTCGCCTATCAAAGAATCCCTTTTAGTCTGATAAATGCAGGTGTTATATTTCAAAGAGCGATGGACCTCACTTTCAAGGATGAAATGGGTAAGTTCATTGTAGTATGCCTAGATGATTTGATGGTATTTTCAAAGCATCATTCTGACCATGTCCACCATTTACAAAGAATAATGGAATGTTGGCGTCAAAATGGTATTTCTCTAAATCCCAAAAAATCTATCTTTGGAGTGATAGAAGGGAAACTTCTCAGACACATTATGTCCTGAGAAGGTATTAAAATTGACTCAAAAAGAGTCAAGTCCATCCAAGAACTCACTCTTCCTACCAGTAAAATTGTGGTTCACTCTTTCTTTGAAAAGGTGAATTTTCTTTGAAGGTTCATCCCTGAGTTCACTGAGAAAAATTGCCACATTATCAATATGATGAAAGGTAACGCTACCTTTAGGTGGAATGTAAAGGGCAAATCAGCATTTAAAGACATCAAAGAAGTGATAGCTCGTGTACCAATCCTGGTTTGTCCAGACTACACCAAAAACTTCAAAATATATAGTTATGCTTCTGAACATACACTCTTAGCTATTTTAGTTCAACAGAACCAAGAAGGCATAAAATCTCCTATTTCTTTCATGAGTTGTCCACTCAAGGCTCATAAGATGAAATATTCCAACATGGAGAAGCATGTGTATGTGGTGGTCAAAGTAGTCAAACATTTTAGCTTTTCTATCCTGAACTCGCACACTGAGGTCCTGGTGCCTGATACAATAGTGAAGTCCATTTTGACTCAATAAGAGTTTGGTATGAAGAGGGGTAATTGGATTACCAAGATTCAAGAGTTTGATCTAGACATCAAACCTACCAAACTCGTGCAAGGAAAGGGTCTTTGTCAGTTGATTGCCAACAACATTCCTAAAGGAGTAGAAAATGAAGAAATAGAGATTGAAGGCATGCCTACTATCCTCTTTGTTGCCATTACTGATGAGTGGTATTCTGACATCACCTATTTTCTGACCTATGGTGAGTGTCCCACCCATCTCTTCTATAAGGAAAAATGGAATGTTAAACTAAAGGCTGCTAGCTATGTTTTGTGGGATAATGGTCTATACAAAAGGAACTTGGATGGGAAATTTCTTCATTGTGTCAATAAGGTACAACAAGATAAAATCTTAGAGTCTTTCCAAAATTTGGCCTATGGAGGACATTTTTTTGCACTAGTGACAGTACACAATATTCTGTAAGGTACTATTGGCCTACGCTATTTAAAGATGCCTACAAATGGGTGCGTAGATGTCAATTGTGTCAATAGTTCGTCAGAAAGCCTAAACTAGCCACATTACCCCTCAAGCTAGTAATAATCAAAGAGCCTTTTCAACAGTGGGGTATTGACTTCATTGGCATGGTTAACTCATATTCAAGTATTGGACATGAGTATGTCCTCACAATAACTGATTACTTTACCAAATGGGTGGAGGCCATCCCAACCAAGCATGCTATGTTTGAAGTGGTGTGCAATTTTCTTAAGGAAAATATCATTTTCCAGTTTGGGGTCCCACTCAAAATTATAGCAGATAATGTGGCATGTTTCTCTTCACATGAAATTACTCAATTCTACTTTTATTATGGGATTACCCTATCCCACACTTCAGGTTATTTCCCACATGGAAATAGCCAAGCATAATTGAGCAATAAGAACCTGGTCACCATTATCAAGAAGTTGGTAGATGACAATTAGAGAATTTGGCACAAAACACTATTTGATGCTTTATGGGTGGATAGGATTACACCCAAGAGGGCCATAGGTATGTCACCTTTCCAACTTTTGTATGGCTTGAATGTGGAGATACCCATCACTCTAGAACTACCAGTGATCAGGTTAGCCAAAGCAATCAAAGATTCAACCTTTGAAAGTTTGATAGACAAAAGGATCATGTGTCTAATCGAATTGAATGAGTAGCAAACCATGGTGGTGGACTAGATTACGACACATCAGAATTAGGTGAAGAAACTTTTTGACAAAAAGGCTAAGGTCCATGATTTTCAAATTGGAGATCAAGTCTTGTTATGGGACAAGAGGAGAGAACTAAAGGGAATGCATGGCAAATTTGACTCTTTATGGAGAGTTCCATTTACCATTTGACAAATCTATGGTGAGAATAACTTCTTGTTGGAGTATCAAGATGGAACACCATTTGCACTACCCCACAATGGGCAGCATTTGAAGCTTTTCAATCTATGAAGTTTAGATGGATCCACTTATATATTTGTATACTTTTTATGTTTTGTTTATTTTATTTCATTTTTGGCATGACTCCGTAGCCCAATGGCTTGGATGAAGGCACTTAGAGACTGGTTTCTACTCCCATTAATTGATTCAATCAATGAAAGTTCCCTAACAGGAGCCAGCTATTGTTCTCAAAATCAGCTCAGCTCATTTTTTTGGACAACCCCCTACAAAACTTGTCCATTTCACCGTTTGTCTCTCTAAGTTCATTTTTCAAGACAAGATTTTTCTCATTCTCATATCTGATCAATTGACATCGTCTGAAGTTCATAATGTCTTTCGTTATGTTTTTCCCAAAATGTGACAGTTGTTATGGTCTCGATGTGACCAGTTGACCCTTTTCTCTTTTTTGAGAGTTAGCCTTTTTTCTTCTATTTTCGTGCATGGGCGGCAATTTTTGCCGTCAGTGCATTTTTCCTTCATACATGCAGGAGCGGGAAATTTTTATTGCCCTTGCATCTAGATGTGCAGGAGCGGCAAATTTTTCCACCCCTACATTTTTCTTCCCTTACATATAGGAGTGGCAAATTTTTCTACCCCTGCATGTCCCTTCAATTTTTTAGTGTAAGGGTGGCAAATTTTGCTACCCCTGCACTACCTCAATTTTTGCACATGTCATTTATGGCCACATGCATCAAGTGGTTGGGATTGATTTTTACCCCATTTAAACCAATTTTCACTCCATTTTGATCCATTCCTTCCCCTCTTCCTCCTACCATCTACCTTTAGATGATCCAGCAAGCGAGAAAAGTGCGTCTCGATGGATTTGAGCTTGCAGCACGCATTATTTTCCAAGTAGGTCTTGTTTTTTGTACTTTGTTCTTTCATTCTTCCCTTGATTTTGTTCTTTTATTTTTTAGTTATTATTTTTTCTAGTTTTTATGTTTTTCTTGTTTATTTCTTTCCCTCCTTCCCTTCCTCTTCGCATTGAGCTCTTTCTCTCCCTACGCATCAGCCATTCTTCCTTCCCCATACTCGGGTGATATATTTTCACCACCCTCCATTCCTTCCCTAGATTCTTACCTCCTGTAAGGGTAGTGGATTTCACCAACCTAACAAGCTCTTATGCACCTTTATCCTGCATTGGTGGTGAATTTAGCCATTGATGCAGGATGACTAGACCTATATGTACTGGTGGCAAATTTTGCCACCAATACATGTTCCCATGTAGGGGCGGAAAAATTTGCTGCCCTCACACTAAATGCACGGGTGATAAATTTTGCCACCCATATATTTTTTATTTTTACATGCCAGGGCGGAAAATTTTGCTGCCTGTACATGCAAACCACCCCACATGCTAGGGCGGTGAATTTTGCCATCCTTGCATTTTTTTGCCTCCAATTTCTCTAACTCAAGATAAATTTTCATTCTTTTCATTTTTTTGCCTCTTCCCCTTTTTCCTCTCATTTTCAGACCCACTTTCTGACCTAGCCCTGTCAAGTGACCTTCCTTGGTCATGATCACCCAACGTGCAAATTCTCTAATTTGCCTATTTTTCCCTAATTACACGATCATGATTATCATTGCAATACCCCCTAAAGATTCTCATTCATTGACACCCATTCAATCAAGACTAGTTCCAATGACTGAAGCTTCTCTGAAGAAGTCAAAGGCTATGAAGTATCAGTACCAAGGCATTTTCTCGATCACCTTGGTCACTTCTAATGTCGATGACATTAGAGACATAGAGATCGGCCACGTGGATATGGTTGAGTTCATAACCATAACCAAGGCAATGAACCCGAGCTTAAAAATGAAAAGGATAATGAAAATCAACATTCATCTAATTGCCTCTTTCCTAGTAGTGGCACATCATATAAAGTTTGTCCTCTAATGTGCCCAGTTCTATAACAGAGAGACTAGGTCAGTGTCAGATGCTAGCGGCAACACGATAATTTGGTTGGACCCCAAATTTGTTGATAAATTCTTCATGTGCCCTCTTGCTATTGAAGTACTAAGAATTGACTTCATTGAGGCATAGAAAGAGTATGATAAGGATTCCAAGAGGGTGAAGAAAGTGATGGATCACAGGTGGCTCAAGACTCCCAAGACTAATTTATCTAGATGGCTGCAGAATTTTTAAAGGAGTGATTTTATAAAAGAAGTTGGTGACTTAATTACTCTTCTCAGTAGAGTACGAGGTCTACCATCTTCTTCACAATTCCACTAATGGATGTATCCCTTCATCAAGATAATCCTACAAGGGAAGCAAGTCATCTTCTGGGGTGAGTAGATTAGTAACACTCTTCATGAGTAGTTGACCAAGGTATCTACTACTTCAAAGTTTTATATGACTATACTTGGTGCACATTTCAACCTCCATGCAAACCTTTCTAGGTTTGATAGCTGAAGGAGACAAAAGAACCACCCTAGTCTATTCATATTACCCTCAGTTAACACTACAAGGATAAATCTATCATTTTATGAGGGTAAATGACATCTTCTTTGCAGTATGTTTGTGTCTTTTTGACCATCAACTCATATAGAAAAGAGTATCTGATGAAACATAGATGGTCGTTAATGACTTTGGTTACATGTTTCTATAATTTCCCTCCTTTTGCTATCTATGGGTTGGCTTTTTCCAAGGCTATCCCTATATGCTCCCCAAGTTTATTTTTAACAAGTTAGTCCTAATGGAGCTATGTAGACAAATGGTTGTCATACACACTAGGCAAATAAAATAGAAAAAGCCAAGTTTTAGGTTCCCAATTGAAATTGGCAAATACTCAGTTTTGACTCCAGCCAAAGCAAAGGTAATGGAGATGAAAATGCAACTGGTTATCATGAAGCAATTTAAGAGAAGGGATAATTTTGATTATAGGGGTGTCAAAGATATGATCAGAAGAAAGACTCAATTTCATGAGTCTATGATTGAATACATCTAGGTAGACTTGAGAATGGTAGAAGAAATAAGAAGGATGGACTATATCAGGCTGACTCTAGAGCAGATTGAATATCTAGGGCTTGCAAATATTCCCTCTAATTTGGTTGATGATAATAATATAATCAATATTAGATACCTAGCTAAGAAGGTTGTTGACTCTCCTCTTCCTCTCATTCAGTGGTCCTAAAAAGAATTGACTTCTTTGAGAAAGAGATTCGAACCAATATTGGCTAACACCAATGATTGGTTAGCAACCAAAGAGATCACATTGAATGAATTCATTACAAGATTAGAGGCTGAATTCGAAGTAGAAATAAGGAATAAGGTAGAGAATAGGACTAAGAATAAAGGCGATGTTCCTTCTTTATCTAGGCCTCATAAGCCTAGAATCATCTTTGTGTCCAAGAAATTGAAGGTTGTTGAGGAGCCAGAATCAATGGCTAAGGGGATTGGAGAACAAAGCACCCAAAAATAGGTAGTTCAACAAATAGAAACAGATGATAAGCCTTTAGAGTAGTAGAGAACTGAGCCTCTATCTTCCCAAGAAGGGGCATAGCCACTTACAGGTGTTTCTTCTTCGCCACCTCAATCTCCTATGGCATCTCCTTTGCCTCTTTCTCTCATCAGTGTTCCTTCTTCTGGAGCTACCTCTCCTTCTAAATTCATATTTGCTGATCCTCAAGGTGCTTCTAGAGATGTCTTTCACTCCTCAGGTTCCATACCTAGTCTCTCTTCTCCTTCTTTCAATATAAGAGAAGGCTCTGCCATTGACCAGTTAGTAGTCGATATGGTTTTGCTTGTTACTCCCACTACACCTGATGTTCTCACTAGCAAGGCAAACATTACCCTAGTGACACCAGTTACAAGAATTCTTTCCATAGTAAGTACTTCCTCTCTCCCACCTTGGTTGTCCACTTTCACACCCAAAAGGAAGAAGCTAGCCATCTCTACAGATGACTTTGATTTTGGCAAGATAGTGCCAGTGAAAGCTAAGGCCCCTAAGAGACTAAGGATCCTTTCAAAATTGGTTGAGGAAAAGGGGCACAAATTTATGGAGATAGCCAAACCTCCACAAGACACAACCATTGAGGGTTTTGACATGAGCATCTATTCCATTTCTCATGTTGAGTTAGGGAAAGTTACTCATGAGGGTGCCAAGAGCGACCTACAGTCTGCAATAGACATCATGGTCTAGAAATTTGACAGGGAAAAGGAGATGAAAGATTAATATAAGGTGAAGGCAGAGCAATTGACTGCAGTAGTCAAGAAATTCACTCTTGCCCCTGAAGCAGTAGCCCCAGAAGCCTTTTCCATAGATGACCCTATTATCCAAAAAGTAGAGAAAACCTATATGAAAGGGCAAGTGTAGACGATTATATTGAAAAGATGCACACTCACAAAATTTCCTTGCTTACAGAGGTTGTTGAGAAGACAGACAAGTTGAGGAAGGTGGGGATAGATTTAGAGGACCTCATCTCTCTTATTTCTCAAGATATTGACAGTATAAATAAATATCTTGGTAAGTGGATAGAGATGAAGGATCTAAAGAAATGCACCTTGATATCCATCAGCGTCATTGCCAACAAAGATTACTATGTTGAGATCAAGGAATCATTGATATACAAGATTCAAGTACTCAAGGAGCTGATCAAAGATCTCAAGTCTTCCAAGGATGCTAGCGAGAAAAGTGACACAAGCCCGTTGAACAAACTAGAAAAATTGCCCTATGACCTCACCTCCAGAGATAATCAATTTCTCTCAGTGGAAGAGATGATTCAAGAATTCAAATTTATGGTCCAGAGGGATTTCGAAGAGAAAGCATTCTCAAGGACTTCTGTGGATAACATCTTGGATACTCAGTTAACTCTAGATAACCTATGAACTAGATTAACTAGTCATGCCAAAGTAATCACAGCATTGAAAGATGCTACAATCAGGGCTAGAGTGATCTTCAAGAACACCATTGTGCTAGATAGTATATGAATTCAGGCATCTATCACCATGTATGATGTTCATCTGAAGAAATCTGGTGGCAAGAGTTGAACCATTTCTCCCTTTCTCTCTTTTTCCTCTCTTCTCATGCACTTTTGTCATGAAAAAGTGCATGCAATTTTGTAATATGTAATTACATGTAAAAAATCTGGAAAAATATTTCAAAGTCAAAGATGATTCATCTTTGACTAGATATTTTAATATTTTAATCTTTTTTATTTTTTAAAGGTTTCTCCCTATATATAGAGGGAACCTCTTTTGTAAAAGTATCTTTGGATAATTGAGAGCAAAAACTCTACTAAAATTGAGACACTTCTTGAGACTATGCTCAACTTGTAAATCATATTTTATTAAATGAACGAGAAATAGGTTTATTTCAGACTTTGTGTTGAAGTAATTTGTGTTATTTAGGAAATAGTTCTTATGTCCTCTTTTCTGATAATCTATCATATGTTCGATTTAATAAGCAAAGTGTGTGTGTCGACATTATTTGAAGACATTTCTAAAAGATAAAGGAAAGACTTTAAGCTAATTTTATCTTGGTGATCCTTTTATCCGTTATAGTTTTAGGTGAAGACTTTGTGCTTTATTTCACTCTATGGTTACGCGTGCTCCGAATCAGTGAAGGAGGCAACGAAAGACTTTGTGCTTATGTGGGTTTCTTTGTGGACATTGTTACCTACTTCAGGGGATTTTTTGCTCTATGCTAGATACCATTCTTGAAATAAGAGGAATGTTCTTAGCCATCAACCAAGATTTCTCTCTCTTGTTCCTTAGACATCATCTCTATAAAAAGAGAGATGGATGGTGTAATATTACCCTGAGTATTACTTTCTGCTTACTTATATATACATATAGCATATAAATATTCATAGGGAAACTCCCCTTGATGAGAGGAGAGATTTATCTCATTAAGATGTGGTAAACCTACAATTTTTTTGTCGTAAATCTCCTTTTATTGTGGTTGATATACACATTTTGTCATTAGTTAGTTGATGACAAAATATTCACCCAACAAAAACCATCAAAGCCTTAAAATGGATTGTGTGTCCAATCTAACCTTTAATGTTGATTTATAGATATGTCTTAATGGATATATTGATCATGAAAATAAAAATTCAAAGACAGACTAGGAGACGACATTAAATTTGGGCATGGCATGCACATTTGGAAAAAGATAGAAAGACACTAAGGACAAATACACCAAGAAAAAGAGCATTCTTTACTATAAGGATAGTATGAGTAAATTTTTAATGGTGATCCCAAATCATTTTTAACCATTCTTAGCTACACTTATCTAATGAAATGTACTCCCATTCCCATAATAACATAGTGTCTGGTAGAAATTCCCAACTACATTTATGAATCAACATTGAATTCTCAACTACTTCTAAAGTGGGCATGAGTTTTCTACCTTTTGGAATTTTTAATTTTGAATCTCTCTCTCACTTCTATTTATGGTATTTCAAAATCTTTTATCAAGGATATATTTTTTTAGGATTAGAGGATGCTTTGTCTAGTTATATCTTTGTGAATTATAAAAGAGACATGGAGAACCAAACACTTTATTTTTATGATTCTTTACAGCTTTAACTATTAGTTTTTTTCATCTATTATTTTCTAAGATCTATTTTTGTTAAAGTGAAGTTTTTAGTTAGATGATTTTATGAACTTTGATATTTATTAATCAAAAATGAAATATTAATATTTGGAAACTATTGGGGTTGTGTCTGGATATTTTCCTGCACATATTTTATGGTAGTTGTGCCCATTTCTTCTCATAGTCATTCTCCCTAGACTCTTGAACTATATTTTTTTAGAGTTTTGCTACATTTTACTTAATTAGATATTGGTTTAATAGATCTCATTCAATAAAAAATATTGCCTTTATCTTCATGTTAGTAATCTCTCTTTCTCGTTAACCTTTCCATTTTCGATTTTCTTTTAAATGTATGTTATCTAAGAGATTGGGTATTAATAAAAGTACTATACAATTAAATATTTATCTTGATTATTATTTCATGTTTTGTCTATTACCATTGTAGTATTACTGCATCTATGAATGTGGTAAACTAGAAAATAAATTAGATGTGTTTTTTATATGTAACTCTAATAAATCTTGATTTATATCTAAGGCTAAATTCTACAAGTATTACCAAAAAAGTATGTATCATCCTTATAAATTTATTAATTGAAGTAACTTTCACCATAATTGATAAAATAAGCCCCTTAAATAATTATTACATTTCAACCAACTTAGTGAAACATGGACACTATCTCTAAATTATATAGCACCTCAGTCTTATACACTTGGAAAACTCATACCTTGGTTGTTATTATCAATTTTAGACCATTCCCACTTTCATAAGTCTCTCATCTACTCTATCATATTCCCTGTTGCCTATATCTTGGTCCAAAAAATCTTATTTTGATGATGCAAACATTCTATCTAGCCTAGAATGCCTAAAACATGTTTACCTTCCACCTCTATAAGTTATAAGTTTGTACCTAATTTCTTGTTCCTTAGACACTAGCATCTAGGATAGACACCTATGTTAACATAAGTGTCCTACTATGATGTAAGTTTCCAATTCCCTAAATTCATATAATTTTAAAATGAAACATATTTAATGATATTTTCTTCTCCAAAGGGATTGATACAAATAGAAGATCATCCTTGATTAATTTTTCACCTAGAAAACCTAACACAAACCAAAGAAACCTACAAAAAGCATTCGATCAAGCACTCAATAAATAAAAGCTTCCCTATTTTCTCCTATTTTCATATCATTCATATGAAAAACACATAGGTATAAAGTACTGAAGGAGAAGTTAAAGAGTTTGGTTTTATAAGTTGGTCACTATTGTACTTACTTTCCACATATTATATGATTCACACACAAGATAACATATAGGGGATAGCTACATAAATTTAAATCCTTCTTTGGAGTGTTGGATATGTAGGTAACACTCATTTATAAAGGGGTGTTTAGGGTTATCTCAACACTGTGTGCCCACTAACCCATTTTCCCCCAAGGTCACTATGAAGATGAAGAAGTAGGGTTTTATAATTTCATGAAGTCTGATAGTCCATTAACCAAATTTAAATGCACCAGAGTTAAGACAAAGACAAACCCAAAACCATCTTGGTGGTCATATCCTTTTTTAGTAGGTATTTTTTATAGGACACCATGTCAAGTTAGACAATAACATTGACACAACCATCCAAGGTTAATACTAGTGTTCGTAGATCTGGATGCACTCAATCTAGAATCTAATGACTATTCTAGAATATTCTTCTAGTCTAATTCCTATGTATTTCAGATCTAAAACTGCATTAGAATCATAATTAATTGATTACATTACTTCTTTTTCATTTCCATATATAGCATCTTTATACTTAATATTTTTAGCTTATCATAGTTTAATGAATTCAACATATGGTAAATCCAAGTTTAGTATCTAATTGGCATATTATAGAGATAGTTTATCACCCTTGTACCTTAGGCTATATCTATCCCCTTTAACCCTAGATAACCTCAATCTAGATCTATTTTAGGGTTAAAAATTTGGTGAACCTAATTCATATGAATGCAAACATTTTTGATTCTTAGTGTTTTCAATTAGCCAGGGTTTCATATTACTATAACTTTTCATTTCCTAATTATATCATTTTGCATGAAACCTAATCATAGCCTTGGGTTGGGAGGTGTCCCTATTGAACACACTAAGCTTCCCCTCCCACCATCTAAAATCTCTAAATCCATTGAGGGACATAATCTTATGGATCATGATGATACCAATGTTGAGAATGAAAAACATACTAATCAGGTTATCATAGAAGAAGATTCTGATAATAAAAACCATGAGTCTAATGAAAATATTATACATGAACAAATAGATAATGAGAAAGTTATAATAATGGCATTTTTTCATGAAAGTATTCATCAAAACACTAAATATCTTGATGAGATCCTAAGAAATATATTGGAAACAAAAAATTCAAAAGGTATAGTTGAAATATCCCTCCCCTTAAATAATTTATCTATGCCTACATCGAGTGGGGGCACAGGTTATGTTTTGAAACCTTTCTTTACTAAAAATCAAAACACTATTACTACATCTACCATGGAACTACCAATTGCTTTAATTTAAATGTGATTTTCAATCCCTATTACTACTCAAACAATGTTTACATCCCCTTTGGTGACTACTCAAATTTCTAATCTAAATCCTAATGGGTCCACAATTCAAACTCTCCTTCAAGTTGTTAAGACCTTGGAGGATAAGGTTAAAAAAATTGAAAAATACTTTAAATTATCCTCACGCTATTGATTTCCAATATGTTTTGCATAACCCTCTTTCACTTGAGATATATTTTCACCATTTGGACACGTGTTTTATTGCACCTAAGTTTCCATTTTATGGTGTCAAGGGTGATCCTAATTATCATCTTCGAACCTTTTATGTGGAATGCCTTGACCATGCCTAAAATGATAAAAGTTTGAAAAAATTATTCCCAATAAGCCTCAAATACTATGCTTTGAGATGGTTCTATGATTTACCTCTCCAATTTATGAAAGCATTTAAACTTCTTGAAGATCAAATTTTGGCACACTTTTCCATAAATATTTTTAAAAATGTTTCATATGATCAAATTGCCAAAATTATACAAGGAAAAAATTAACACATCAATGAATATGTCTTGAGGTATAAGAAAAAGTTAGTTAAAATGACCAATCCTATGGTAGATAATGAATTTCAAGACATTCACACAAAGTTTTCTTACTCATTTACACAAGTCCATTATTTTTAGGAAGATTAAATCTTTTGATGACTTATTCCATGTTTTATGGGACCATGTAATGAATCTTATTTCATTTAATACTCTTAAGTATGTAGAAAACACATTAGTTGCATATACATCTAGTAACAAATTTACAATCAAACCATACTATAAGGTAAAACCTCTTGAACCTAAAAAGGAATCAATAACCACAATTAACATAGTTTCACAATAGATTAATTGGCTTGTCTTATATAATTCACCAAGGAGACAATATACATGCTTACCTGAGTCTCCCACTTTATTACTTCTATGGCTATTATAGTCTCATCTTACATCTTTTCTTCATCTTATAGAGTTTTATATGAATATACCTCTACCTAAATGATATGATGTAAATGCTTATTATGATTATCACTAGGGAATAGGACATTTTAAAAACATACTTTTACCTTGAACCATAAGATTGAAGATCTTATTGATGACCAAAATATTAAATTTGATGATCCATTGAAAGAATTAGGTTCATAACCTAGTGATCACTATATACAAGAAAATATTTAAAAATACTTTGCAAGACCATTCTAATAAGGAACCAGAAGTGCAAATGGAATATAATGCACATCCTCTTCCATCATATTATGGGCACCCATTAGATTGTATTATTATTACTTATACATGAAAAATACCTCTTTTGGTTCATAGACCTATTACTTTTGATGACACTAAGATTAAAGATGATGACTCTGATCTTCATTATTTATTACTTAAAGCATTCCTTTATTACCAACTTATACACAATGTAATGATTGATATTTACACAAGTGAAAATGTTTGCACCATGACATTACTTATGCACTTGGGTTATACTCACCATGATTTGCATCCTTCTACTATATTAGTTAGATCATTTGATGGGACCTCCCAAAAGGTTCTTAGATGAATTGAATTAACTTTACAAGTCAGTCCTACAAATGTGGTTACTACATTTTCAATTACGCCTTCCATAGGAATATTTGATACATTATTGTGATGACCTTGGATCCATACTCTTCAACTGGTATCTTCTACAGTGCATGAGTTTGTTAAATACATTCATGCCAATTGGATAATTATAGTTTTTAGAGTCCCACATGAGCATCCTTTTAAAAAAGAGAGATTTATACCCAAATAAATAAATATCAAACCTACTAAGGTCAAACCACCACCAAAGGGTATTTAATAAACAAATCCCCTTTACTAAATGGCTAATACTTGAGAGATCATTACATCAAAGATATACAATGAATTCCATGGAATCCTCATCTACTATGTACCATGTTTAGATATCTAGGGCACATATACATGTTCCTATTATTTTCATTCCAAATAAACCACAAATAACTCAATGATGGACTCCATTAACCCATACTCCTATTACTCATACTATTTTTCCAAGACCACAAAGTCATATTTTACATATGCAGAGCATCACAAATACTATAGTGATAAATATTATACATATACATGCCCCTTAAAAACATCATCAATTTATTATACTAGGTTCACAATGGGGAGATATTTATGACCACCCTTTAGATGGGATTATAGGATAGTATTTTACTTTTCAAATATTCCATATATACCAAAAAAATCAAAATCATTTAAAAATACAAAAACATTTCTAGCACTTACATATTTTATTGGGTCCTTAGAATCTGTGTGTTAGTTCCATGTTAATAGATGGTATAAAACTAACTCCTACATATACATGTGTCACATTTCTACTTGAGTGTGATAAAGGCATACAAAAATACATGGTCTATTCTAATGCCAGGCCTTTCATCTACTCATGTCATATGGACATTACGTGCATCCATATCTATTATCATGATACTTATAGATTATATCATTGTATAGTCACTTTACATTATCATGTTTTGAGATCATATATGTACTTACACCTGCATTTATCCATGATTATATCTTTCATAGGGTACTTGATATGCTATGCACTTGAAATTTTTGGCTAACACATTTGATCCATGAGTTACTATGACATGTTTTTTCTAGTTACTTATGCTTTTTTATGTACTTCCTTGAGTGCCTTGGCTTGCTATTGTATTGCTTGTTTGATCATTTGAATATGCTCACTTGTTTGTGGTCTCCATGCCTATGTATAATTTCTTTAACATTTTAATATGTCATTGTTTATTATTTGAATATTTGAATATGCCATCCTTGTTTTTGTGGACATTTGACTGAGTCATGTCCCTTTGATTATGTAGCATTTAAACATGCCCATTATTTGTGGTCTCCTTAGACCATTGCCTTTTGAGTTAATTTTAAGTTCTCTTATGTGTTTTATTATTTTTCTTGTTGATATTATACTATTACTATTTATTTTTTACAATGATCATTATCATGCATCTTAGGCCTTTATGTGATCACATTAGTCTATGTGCTTCAATACTACATTTACTTAGACATATTATTATATATGATACATGGTTCCATTCACATATTATATAATTATCTTATCATTTTGAGGTAAGGTAACCAACAATTTTTATTCTTCCCTCACCTCAAAGAGAGGGGGGAATATTAGTGGGGGAATAAAATAAAGACACGTTCTTCACATTGGGCACATTTTTAGATTCAATGGGGGCATGTTTTAGAAGCATGTTCTCCACACTTATTTAGTATTTGGTACTTTACCAGTTTTAAAATTTAGTAGGGGCATGTCATATAGGGATGGATTCCACATATTCATAGTTTATAGATTTAGTGGGGTATGTTTTAGAAGCATGTTCTCCATCGTTATTTAGTATTCATCATCTCCATATCATAGTGAGGGCATGTTTTGGAAACATGTCCTCCACGTTGAAACTTATTTATGTTTTTAATTTATCCATATATAATGGTAGATTCTTTGGAATCATGTTTTCCACACTTATATAATTTATAAATTGGCCGAAGCACATAGTTATATGACTCAAATTCATAGTTTTGGCATAATTTTATACATTGGTACCATTGATATACATAGTTTCATCATGAGTCATATATATATTTTCAAAACAACTTGCCAATAGGGAAGGTAGATACATATTTTCAAAACAACTTGCCAATAGGGAAGGTAGATACATCGATACATAGGTGTACTCCTAAACCTTGCTCTTTAAATTTCAATCATTTAAATACTTTAAATTTTAGATTATATGTACTAATTATGTACTATTAAATTCTCTTGGTTTCAATTCAGTCACTAAAAAATCACCCAAGTTGGACTCAATCAAAGTTAAGGTGTGTTATACACACCCATGCATGCATTCCTTTCTTTTTAACTAGTAGTTTCATTAATAGATCAAAGTGGGGAAAATGTAGAATTTTTTTATGAATTATATATAATATTAGTCATGTACACATGGAAAATTCATAATTTAGTTTTTCCTCTCATTTTTGGACTTTTCACCACTTTAATAAGTCTTGTAACTATTCTATCTTGTACTCCTTGGCCTATATTTTATTCCAACCAATTTTATGTCGATGACCCAGACCTTTTATCTTTAACATAATTATTAAACCTTCTTATATTTTACCTCTGCACATTTTGAGTCTGTACGTACTTTCCTATTCCTAGACACTAATAGCTAGGACATACATCTATGTTGATGGAGGTGTCCTACTCTTTCACAAGTGTTTAATGCCCTAAAGTCATCTACTTTTGAAATGAAACATATCCTCGTGGTTGGCCTAAGTGATTTTATGTGATTTAATTTTCCAAAGGTATTGATATAAATACAAGATCAACCCTCATTTATTATTCACCTAAAAAACCTAGCATAGACCATGGAAACCTATCAAAAATATTAAATTAAGTAATAAATAAATTAAACCTTTCCTATTTTTGTTTATTTTTCTCATTAGTTATAGGGAAAACACATATATAGGTCTAAATTATTGAAGGATTATCCTAAAGCCTAATTTTCTAGGTTATAAGCTCAGTCACAATTGTACTTTCCACATATTATAATTCACACATGAGCCAATGATTAAGGGAGAAATTCATCATCATAGGTCCCTTTTGGAATTTTTGTCCATGTAGGCAGTGCTCATTTAGAGAGTGATATTTGGGGTTATCTCAACATCATGTGCCCACTAACCCATTTTTACCCAAGGTCACTATGAAGATGAAGAACTAGGGTTTTGCAATTTCATGAGTGATAGTCTATGACCCAGATCTAAATGCAATAAATTGAAGGTGAATACAAATCCAAAAGAATCCAAGTAGTAACATCATTTCCCAATAGGTATTTTGTACATGACACCTGCATTAGGTTCAAAGAGTAGTATTAATGAAACTATCCAAAGTTGGTGTTAATGACTATAGCTCCAAAGATACTCAATCTAAAATATGATGACTATTTCATAATATTTTTCCACTCTACTTTTTCCCTATTCTAGATCTATAATAACATTAGCATCAAAACCAACTAAGTACATTAATTATTTGTCATTTCCATATCTAGCATAGTTGTACTTACTATTTTGAGCCTATCTCAATTTAATGAATTCAATGTATGTTATATCTAAGTTTAGAATCTAATTGGATTGCTATCTAGATAATTTATTACAATTTTACCTTAGGCTATCTCTATCCCATTTAACCCTAGATAACCTCAATCTACATATATTATAGGGTTAAAAAAGAAGGCCAACATAATAGGACCTGGAACATTTGGACCTTAGGGTAGTATTTTCCTCTCAGAATATTATTCCTTTCATGATCTAGGTTGAGCCTAACAAACCGCTACCTATTGTTCACTATGTAAAAACATTGATCAACACATGCCAAAAAAATCCTACAAGTAGATGTCCTTTACCTTGGACATATATGTAGACAAACCATTATTTGAATTTTATATAACTATGGGATAGGGTCCTCCACCAGAATTCAATGAAGATCAAGACTTGGCTTTTGTGAATCCTATGAACATGAGAGACTTAAAAGCGGGGAAAAAATTGGAAAACTTATGTATAGAGGTTTCTAGGAAAAAATTGATGAAGATCATAACCTGGAATAAATAAAGATACAATAAAAGAAGTTTCAAAGGTGCTTGAATATGAAGATTAAAAATGTACTTTGATAAAAAGTGTACTTGAAGAAGAGTATGGAAATTATATAGGAGTGAAGCATAAGGTAGCTACCATGGAGTTCAAATCTTTGAAGTTATGTCAATGGATCCTAAAGAAGCAACCAAGTATACTAGATGGAGTTAACATAACATAGGATAAGGATATGGAAAATATATAAATTATCGTTAATAAACTAATAAAGAGGGGGAAAGGGGTATAATATGCACATGAATAAATTAATAAAACTAAAATTGAGTTTTTTGAACAATTTTAAATTCATGATGACACCTATTATAATATCTTAAAAATTATGACATCAAAAAAGTAACTAATTTTGAATTCCTCATGTAAATTGACTATAATAAATGTGTAGCTCCACAAAAAAGAAAAATAACAAAGTATGTTAGTCACCCAAGTATATATAAATAAAAATAAGGGGTAACACACAATTTTTTGTTTTCAAGAGGTTAAATAAATTATTCAAATAATAAGTGCAAATAAGAAGGTGTTGGAGTATCACTTATTTAAATTTCAACTGAATACTATTGATGAGAAAATATTTCCTAGGTAGATAATAAAGAACACCACTAAGAATATAAGTAGTGTAAAACATCAAGCTAAATAAATCCAAGAACAACATCCATTATTTAGTGGATTGGGTTCACAAATAATAAGTGTCATACAGAATATACATGATAAACTCAGAATGTGGGATACTTTTGAATAAGAGATGAAGTAGAATGCTCTCTATAATCACTTAAAAATGACAATCAAGTGCTAAGAGTGCTACTTTGGCCAACATATCCCTAACTTAGCCTTAGCCCTATCCTAAATCATATTTTCACACTTATCCAACCTTCATGTGGGCCACAAACATCCCTAGACATCCCTCAAGTAGTCCCAAACCCTCATTCTTGTATCTTATCCCTTCATGCATAGGGTTTTACTAGTTGGACACTAGTAAAATTATAGGGACAGTAGTGCCCACATGGTTCTATTGTCCCATTAATGGCATTACTAGCCTTTCCCTCCTTTTCTCACAAAATGATATCTTTTTGAATCTTAAACTTCGTAGGATCAACCTAGACCTATTTTAGCACCTACACAAGCACTAGAATATTATAAATACATGAATTTATCCCTTTAACCACTATATGTAAATTATATGTAAATTACATATGCAAACTCAAAATAATTTATACACAATTAAGGTTATCAATCCCTATTATTCTTTACTTATGCATACTACCATATACAACATTTATAAGCTCATATTACTTAGATTTAGATTCTTAAGCACATTAAAATGACTCAAGTCAAAAATAATTATAACATTCACTTACACTTACACCAAGCACTTAGGTGGGAGAACTACATCGGGCTTGATCTCTCCTCATAGTATTGGTATGTAAGTAGTGTGCCCACACAAGGGTGTGGATTGAACATTTAGCACATCAGACCCACTAACCCCTTATTCTAATGGTGCTCATTTGAACCCTTACAAGCATAAAAATCTAGGGTTTTTAGAATTAAACAAATCCATAGGAAAAATTATCAATCTCACAAACCTAAAATTTAGACCAAATCTATAACAAGACTTGATCTTAAAAAATTATAAATCATTTGGATAGAGGAAATTAGTGCCAAAAAAGGATACTAACACCATATTGCACTACTATTTAGTTAGAACACTACTATCTAGGAAGGATTATGACACTTGGATCTTATTTGTCATACTCAAACTAAACTCTACCTTAGTTTCCATCCTCTAGATCATTTGTCTCAATCATTTTCCATCTAAGATCTCGTTTACATTATTTATTACTATTTTTTAAAAAGGTCAAATTAGGTCAATTCTAGAACAGATCAATGGTTGTATTTATTTCATATTTTTACCCTAGTTTACTATACTTAATTCTTTAAAAAACATCATATTTACACTCATCTAAGTCCTAAAAGGTTAAAACATTTAGTGAATCTAACTTACTTTGAATACTTCTTTAAAACCCTAGTTCCATCATAGGTTTTGCCTTATCCATGTTTGTGTAATAAATTAGGGTTTATTAACTTCTAATTTTTCCTAATTTTTTTCATAAATAAACGTATCCATATAAATCCTATATTAGGGTTTCATTGATTAAATATTTTAAAATTTTGTCTCAAACCCTCCAAACCCTATATCTGTATATTAGGTCCTAAAACACTTAAAAAAATAACCCTTATGGTTTCAAATAAAGTTCCAAATTTCTTATTATATTGATATGAAATTTCACATATTTACACATATACCTATACTATATTACATTATACCTATTGTGTGTTTATTATTCATTGTTTACATTGTCTTCTTTGGCAAGTTTAAAATGGCATCCAAGAGGCCTCTTTCCCCTCACCCAGTTGATCAATTTCTAAACTTTTCACATAATTATACAAATGAATGGACAAATTTTCAAGATTTCAAAATGTCACATGATAATGATAATGATTTAATTTATAATGATGACTATTATTATTGTTGTAACAATGGATATGATGATTAATATTAGCATGCTAATGAAAGTATTGATGAGGATAGATTAGATGCATCTTCTTATCTTTATCCTCTCTCTTCTCCCACTCCTTAAAATCAAACTAACAATATAAGGCCAAAATAACCCTTTGTTGGTAGTGCTTTGTTTCAATGTTATCCTAGATTTTCAACCACTTTTGATACATCTTTATTTAGATTAAATCAATACAAGAATAGTAAAATCAATTTACCATTACATAATTCAACATTATACATGATGTTCTTAGCATATGCAAAATGCACATTTTTTGCCCTTATTAATTCAAGTTTAAAAGTAATGCATAAATGATTTTTCACCTTTTACATATTCACAAACTAAAGTAGATGATATTGTTTTATCACCTTCTTTTAAATTTCAAGCTCAACACAATAATTTTATGTAAAATTTAGATATTTCAAATATATCTAGCTCTTCTCTTACATGTCATAATGTGCCAAATGAAAACCTTGTTGTTACTTCTTCTACCCTTGACTCTAATATTGAAAATAATGATCATAAATTCATTCCAATCATAGCTAGTGAAGACATGCATTGCATTTCACATACACATGATGACACATTGCACAATAGTAAAATTTAAAATCTTATCTTACTCTCTCTGAGAGAACATGTGAATGATACTTCTACTCTTACTTCTACAAGTGAATTAAACTCTAATTTTTATGAAACTTGGGATAATGATGATTATGGTGAAGAAGACATGGAGTCTACATATTCTATTTATCCTCATAATTCACCTATTTATATTTTTCAAATAGATTCTAGGTCACATATTAAAACACACACACACACACACACACACACACACACACACACACACACACACACACACACACACACACACACACACACACACACACATTATTATGTTCATAGTTTACATAATTTACATTCACATGATAATAAAGTACCTTCTAGTCCATTAACATGTGATAATTCTTTGTAAACTAATAAAATAAGAGATACCAATGAATCTCCCTCAACCCCCCTTACTACAATAGAACATGTTTGTCAACCTAACCTAAATGAGGGTGATATATCATTTCCATATAACCAGGTCCTAGTTATCACACCTAGAGAGGTTATAGAGAGCAAACCAATCCTCCCTAAAAAAGGTTCCCAATGCAATATACCAATGGATAAGATGAATAAAAAAATTCAAGAGAAACCCATTAATGAAAATAATATAAATTTTCAAGTGGTAATTTTCTTGATGCATGATGTGGGTGCTTTGAAAAAACAAGTACACCATATCACATTGAATAATAAAGCATAAAAATATTGGGTGGATGCCAATGTCACCCATGTCAATAATATTCCATGCATGATCTTTACCACAAGGTTTACACCCAAATTTTAAATTCCAGTGCTACCTACATTTGATCAGCATGGAGACCCATACTTGTAACTTTAGTCTTATGAGAAAACCATTACACACATCACCAATACTTTGAATATATTAAAATTATTTCCAAAATCCCTAGATTGTGAAGAACTAAATTAGTTCCATCATGTAATCCCTAGTGGGTCATTACATACATATGATAAGTTAGAAGAAATATTTCTTAAGAACTACATAGAGAATAAGGGACCTCTAGTAAAACATGGGAGGTTACCTCCATGACAGTAAGGTGAGACAAAACCAATAACTAAATACATTATAAGATTCAAATCATGTTTGCATCACCTGATTTACCATCCAATAGATTTATAGGTACAATACATATTTTCCATAGGCCCCATTTTTCCTCTTAAGGAGAATTTATTATATCAGATAGCTAAATCATTATGGCATGTATGTAACATAGCTATAATATTAGAGATAGAATTAGGACTAATTGATACACATTTAGAGGCATATTTAGATGTAGGTTTCTCAAAGCCACAATCATCTAACATGGTACAAGAACCTAATCCATTCTTAAATAAGAAACTAGTGGAACAAAAATAACTAATAAAAATACTCAACAAGGGAAACAAAAAAATTTACAAAGCACCTCCTATAATGAGACACTAGCATTGGGGTATTAAAATTTTAGACAAAGATAGACCTCATGAAATATTATTCACATTAATAAATATGGGGATGATCACCATTACTTCTACTCATTACCATCCAAAACACCACTTGCACAGGATATAAAATAAACCATATGATAATTTTCATCAAATAAATGAACATTCAAACAATAACTATTATGTATTCTAAGATCATATTGACTAGTATGTTGAGAAAGGAATTATAGAATTTATAAAAGGTGCATTGAGATCTCCTTCTCCACAATATTATATATCACATTCCACTATGAGTGAGTTATCCTAGGATGTTTCTTTTATGTAACCATTGGTTACTCATTGTATGAACCATGTGATTTCTAGGACACCTACTAATGTGAGATCTCATACACCACAAATTCAATAGATATGGTAACCAGTTCATAAAGATCAGATCATAGCTTCAATTTGATCACTGATTAAGATATTTAGAAACAATCATATAGAGTAGAATGAAGTCTTAGTATGACAACCAATTATGATATTTTCAAGACATGATGTATAATAAAACATAGTTTCAGTTCAACAACCAACTAAGAATTTTTTAAGACATAATTCACAATAGAACATAGTTTTAGTTCAACAACCAATTAAGATATTTGTAAGGCATGATACACAACATAACATAGTTTTAGTTTGATAGCCAATTAAGATATATGTTAGACATAATTCACAACAAAACATAATCTTATTTTGACAAATAATTAAGATATTTACAATACTTGATGCACAATAGAGCACAATTATAGCATGATAACCAATTAAGATATTTTTTATACAATTTAAAAATCTATTTACTAGATGTACATAATGAGTAGTATTAGTTACAAATGTTATTTATAAACCTACACAACATGATAATTATGGTCACTTGTTTACCATGCCATCTAGGTTCAGATAGTTCCTTCCATATTCCATAGGCTAGTTCATCTAACTTCACAAATTTAGAACATAGTTCAAAATCTAGTTCAACCAACTTCATAGATTCAAAGCATAGTTCATAGGAAAGTTTAGTCAGCTTCTTTGATTCGTAGCTCTACTTCATAGGTAGTGAAATCTATAGATCATTCAGTATAATAGGTTTTATGACCCCAATTACCTTTTTACATAGCACACATGATTATTATTCCTTTATTTAACATGAGCCACATTGATAGTGAGTCTCCCATGAGATTCATCGGTTTGTATGTTCCTCCCTACTTTTAAATAGTCTCATTCACTCTTAATCCTCATATATAGTTTCATTTTGATGTTACTTATAAATATGTTATATCCAAAAAATATAAAATCATTATAATATGTCAAAAAAATAGAAACATTCAAATATTTACTCAAAAAACATAAAATTATAGATTGTATGCATTCCATATTTATATCTATTGTATTTTCCAAACACTACATATTATAACTATCTTAATATAGTTAGTTTTATCATATATATAAGATTCAATTGTTCTTTTAAAATTATTGCAAATTGCTTATAAGACTCAAGTCCACTACACTAATCTAATTTTGCTATTATCTACCCATTGAGGGCATATACATAGTTACATAGGTTATTTCTTTGACACATTTGGCCATTTTGGGGTACTTTATACACAGATTTAATTAACAAGTTACAAATTTCTACACTTTACATCATAGCTTTAACATTGTTATATCTTAATATTGATCATGCTACACTTACTGAGATTTTTTGTCAACTACCTCAACTTTAGAATTAATATATTTACATCTTAGCTCTTACATATATTTATATTACATGTTCATAAATACTATTATTTATATCTTTCCTAGTTTAGAATTTATTGCATCTCTATACTTCTTCTACTCAAGGGAATTTGAATATGATATTGCTCTTTGTCTATATGCCACTTCTTTTCATAGTATGTATGCTTTAGACATGTCCCCATGTCCTTGTATGTGATTTCCTGATTATGTATGTGGACATTTGAACATGTCATTCTATGTGTCTCTAAGTAAAATTTCATATTTCTTACATGTGGACATTTGAACATGTCCTTGTATGTCTTGTTTTCTCAAAATTTGTTAAATGTGCCCATGTCCCTTATATTATGGCCCCTTGGCATAATTTCTATGCCTCATGTGTGTTGTGTATGCTTTATTTTATGTATCATAGCCATAAAATTTATCTTTTGCTTGTTATACTCTCTAGTTTTAGATTCCATGAGGGACCTCATGCATCACCCCTTACTACTTGGGTGTTATAAAGGACATCATGTCCCATTCCCTAAAGTAGTTAATCAATTATTACTCATATTTATTTTTCATTACATTTTTATATCTATCTTCACACCATTGTGAATGTCAGACATAACATACATCACACATTACAAACTTAGACTCAAATTATCTTACATTTTGATGATATGTATACACATTATATTAGATTATTATGCAAATATCATATTTTTTTTGGCTAACACATATCTTGCAGAGATTTTTCTTTTGAGGATATTATTTTCATAGGTTCAACAACTCCCCTCAAAAGAGGGGGAATTCCTAGGGTTTTGTCATAGAGATCAAGCTACTAAAATGAACTCAAAGTATACTTTTAAACACACATGTTTAGATTACAAAAATCAGACTTTCTTAAACATAGTGGAAAAATAATGACACATATATCAATAAAATTTCACAAAAATCAAAGCATATAAAAATTAATGCCCAAATTAGGACACTAAAACTACATAGCACTATTTTCCAAGAGATGGTGATACTTTCCAATAGCCTCAATTTTATAAAAATCTAGATTAGATAGAAAATTAAAGCAAGTACAACCCAAGTTTTCATAGGTTTAGTTATAAATTTACTAGTTTTACTTAAACTCATACCAGTTTAGCTCATATTCATATCAGTTTGTTTATATTTGGGTCATCATTCATGACATGACCATTCCCATTTATAGTTTATATGCTCATATTTATATTATTACAACTTAGTCCAAAATCCATATGCTCTGATATCATATTTGGGGGTATGTTCCAACACATTATTTCCATATGTTCACTTGCACATTAGTTTATTAGTTGCAATGAAAAATTCCATGTCATTCTATATGATATATACATTTGACATCATATTCTAGGTTATACACCAATTTGATGCCTTATTCCATATATAATGGTTAACATTCCTTAGTGGCCCATAAACACTCATATACCCAAGTAGTCATAGAGATAACATTTTTAGTTAGACATTTCTAATTACATCACATAGTTTTATTTTTAGATTCATCTACTATACATGGGTAGGTAATGATTGAGTCATAGAATACTTGAGTTATTGATCCACCTACATGAGAGAGTGGGACACACCATCAATCCAATCCAAGATATTTACAGGTCATGATCCACTAAGTAGGGTTGGGAAATGATGGAATCAAAATTGGATTGAGTTATTGAGAAACCCACACATGAGGATTCAATAAGTTATCAGCTCAATCTAATATATTCATTGATTAATCATAATATGCATGCACATACCTCGGTTATCACCAGTTTTATTCATTAGTTTGCATACCTAGTGAGTTGTATTCATTCCTTTTATCTCTATTATCCCTTTACTAATTTTTACTTAGTTTTATTTCTTTTCTTAGTTTTTTATTTGCTTTTGATCACTTAAGGACTGATTTATGCATGTTTCACTTATAGGACATGCAATAGAGCATGCTTCACATACTCATATCTATACTCATGGGCTTTACCTTTTAGGTATGTTCAAGTAAACTTATTTTTCATTTATTCTAATCATTATGATTTGATCCATTTATATAAAAATGGGTGGGGGGATGTAATCACCTAAAAGTGACACTTGATTACTAAGAGTGATACGTGAGAGTAAATATCCCTAGTTTAGCCCTAGACATATCCTAGAGCCTATTTTCACACTTATATAGCCTTTGTGTGGGAGACACACATCCTTAGTCATCCCTAAAGTGGTCTCAAACCATCATTCTTGAATGTTTGACCTTCATGCATAAGGTTTTACCACTTAGAAACTAGTTCCATAATAGGCATAGTAACACCATATGGTGTTAGTGACCCAATAATGGCACTACTATCATTTCCCTCCTCTTTTAAAAAACATATATCTTTTCAAATATTAGACCTCTTATAGTTGTCCTATAGCTATTTTATTACCCACACAAGCACCAAAATAGTATAAATACATAACTTTTAGCCCTCTCACCACTGGATGGAAATCAAATGCAAATTACATATGCAAACTTAGAACAAGTTATCCATAACTAAGGTTATCAATCCCCATTCTTCCTTACTTCTACATACTACCATCTACAACATTAATAATCTCATATTACTTATATTTATAATCTCAAGAACATTTAAAATAATCAACTCAACAATCATTTTGGCATTTACTTATACTTACACCAAACACTTAAGTGGGATAACTACATTGGGCTTGATCTCTCCTTTAGAGTATCAACATATAAGTAGCGTGCCAACACATGGGTGTGGATCACATGTCTAACACATCAGATCCACTAACCCATTTTTATCATGGTGTTCATTCAAACCCTTAAAAGCATGAAAACCTTGGGTTTTTGGAGGAAAATATAACTACAAGAAAAAGTATTTATTGCATAGACCTAAAATTTAGACTAGATCTAAAACAAGATATGATATACAAAACCCAAAAAAACTTGGACATAGGACATTAGCACCAAAGAAGGACACTAATGATGTATGTATTTACTATCTAATTAGGGTGATACTATCTTAGAAGGATTATGATATCTAGATCTTATTTGTGACACCCGAATAAGCCCCTACCTCAATTTTTAACCTATTGATCATCTATCTCAATTATTTTCCATCTAAGTTCTCATTTACATTATTTATTGCTATTTTAAAAAAAGGTTAAATTAGGTCAATTCTATAACATATAAATGGCTATATTTATTTCATATTTCTATCATGATTTACTATACTCAATTCTTTAACAAACATATAATTTACATTCATCTAAGTCTTAAAAGGTTAAAACATTCTCAAATTCCTTGATTCAACATAATAAATGTTTTAGTTCAAAGCTGAAGGTGGAACTTAGGAACTCCACTATTTGGGTCTGCAAATACAGAATGGGGGGAGACCGTATTCAAACTAAAATTGTCTCCTACTATGAATTTAAAGATAATTCATTGGTTTGGCATTATTTTAAAGAAGGGGGTATCAACCCATATTTGGAAAGGTTGAATGGTTATGATGAAAACTTGTATGAGAAGTTTGTGAGATCTTGGTTAAATAGGTGGGTCATGATGGGTGGAATTAGTTTTGAAATATTTGAAAAGGTGATTTCTATTGCCATGAGAATGACCATGCAGGGTATAAAACTTCAAAGGAAAACCAAAATCATGGATATGGCTAGCCATAAACTATTTATGGATGAGGGAGAAGAACACGTCTCATATCAAGGAGGGTTCAAGCATGCTAAACTTTTAGATCCATGGGATGGAGTGTGCTTCATTCTCATGAAGTAATTCACACTCAAAGGGTGATTTACCAGGTTCTATAATTACCACCTTCCTTTGTTAAATCATTTCAGGTGCAATGTTATTATTAGCTTTCCTTTTTACTTGCTCTCCTCTTTAGAACACTCTGTCTTGAGGGTGAGAGCTAAAATGTCTAAGAAGCCAGATATAAACCCTATTACCCTACACCAAGGGCTAATTTTATACTTATACAACTTTCACCATGCCCTTGAGCCAGCCAAAAATATTAGAGTTGATAGTGGAGACATTCCTTCCAACCCGGTATCTGACGATGTTATTGATGAGTCATGGGTTTCCCCTACTCTTACCAAAATAAAAGATGTCTCTTTCTCCACCCTTGAAAAGACCCTTGTTGATACCCCCAGATCCTTTGTGAGTAAGAAGGGTAAGAAGAGAAAGGTTGATGAAGATGAAGAAAATATTAAAGAGACCATGGAGGGGACCCACAAGAATCCAAGCAGGGCCATGGGGGGCTAAGGTGGTAAATCTCACAAGCCTTCCAAAATTAATTAGGAAGGATTCTCCTCCAGAGTGTGAAGGTCAGGGTGGATTGTTGGTAAACCTGCCCCAAAGGCTAGACTAATTGATTACTCAAAAAGTGCTTCAAAAGAAGCAACCCAAGAGGAAGAGTCTAAAGAGCTAGAAATTCAAGAAATTTTAGAGGACACTAGAGGGAAGCAAGCTACTAGGGATTTTGAGGTTACTGAGGAGCATGGTGCTAACACTATAGGAGCTATTGATAATAAGGGGAAAATATATGTCGAGGAAGCTGGTGAGGGTACTGAGAATGAGAGTGATTGGAAAGCTGAAATTGGGGCCTTGAAGGACCATATTCAACAGCTGGAGAAGATTTTCACCAAAGGACTTCAAAACACAATTTTGCTAAACATGTCTATGCTAGAAGTGGTGGGTAATACTAGGCATGCTAACAATGTGGAGAATACTAAGAAACTTAATGATATTATCAAATCAATAGTTATGTAAGGGGAGTCCTCTTTGACTCTAGTCTCTCTGTTTCTTGTGTTTTGTTTTTGTTTGTTGTTCTCGGCTAGTGCCATCATCTCTCTAAAGGCATATTTTATTTGTTTGCCTTCTTTTCTTTTTTGATCATAAAGGGTTTAGCCCCTGGTTTACCACCTTACCTTATCAAAAACACAATAAATGTTTCTAAGGAAAAACAATAATATTAGTTTGGGGTGATGTTGAACTCAAAATTTTGGACAAGTATAGATGCACATAGGAATAATAAAAAGAATGCAAACATGACGTGAATTATGCCATAGAACATACAAGTAAAAATAATCACACATGTGAGGAGGGGCACCCAAAGATTTTACTAAATATGGGATTATAGAATCACATTAAGATAGGGAGGAACACATGGGCTGAAGTCTCTAAGAGACAAACTATATAGACCAATTTACAAAGAAATGTATAATGCAGAGTGAAATAATTAGGAAGACTATTTCACAAACTATGGGATGCAAAAGGTGTTTATCATGGCCAACCCAATAAGTGTGAAACAAATGGAAATGCAATGACAAAAATGAGTGTCAGAATATAGTGCATGAGGATGAAGATATAACATTGTGTATAGGTCAACATCAACTATTTTTTAATAACATATTATAATTATAAGTTTTATTATGTATGGAAACTTATTCATTATTTTTAACTATAAAGGGGTGGTATTAGCATGTAAAAATACTCCCATTTCTAGACAGAAAACATTTTTTTGCTAATATTGTTATTGTTAAGGGTAATTTTATTTCTACTATTATTATTATTGAGGGTATTATTATTGATAGTATTTTTACCACTTATTCAAGATAATTTTAGTGAGAATAATGTCATGTTACCATAATGAGCCTATAATTTTACTTGTGTTTATGTGATACATGAGTTTTTAGTGGAGATGTTTATATTTGTGTTTTATTGTGTATTTTTTATTTCATCCATTTATGAATATTTTTAAATTTAATTACTTATGTGTTTAATAAACTATTGTGTAGTCAAATAAAATAGTCTATTTATTCTTAGCTTAACCAACATGAAATATCTAGGGTTTACCCCATTTCCAACTATCCCAATAAAGGTCTAGTAATATCTCTTTGTACCTCAAGTAAGTACATACAGATTTATTTTCATGATATGATGGTGTAAATTATCTTAGTTTCTAGGGTTTACTTACATGTGGTATAGGAATATGGCACATGAATATGTTAGGTTAAATTAGATCAAAATAAATCCCAATAAAGTGCCTTGTATAACTAATATTTTTATTCACTGCATTAGGATCCAAATAGTGCATATCAAGCCCCCTAAACTCAAATTTGAGAACCTAAAGAAAATTTGGATTTTTTATGCCCTATTTGAGTACCTTTTGTAACCAATTATTTTATTTATTTCATAGGTCACTAAAATATGCCTTACTAAATCACTTAGACATAATTTTGACAACTTAATGTAAAATTGGACTCAATACACCTTATTTGAGTTCCCAATGTATCCTATTTATCTATTATTTTTAAGATGCACTAAAATATTGAATATAAATCCCCATAAACTTAAATAATATAACCTAATGTAAATTTAGACTTGATACATGCATTATCTATGTGCCCTATGTAACCAATCACTTGACTAGTTGCACATAGTCCTTAAATAGGGTATATTAACCCCTTAAACAAAAATATAACAACCTAATATAAATTTAGACTTTATATTACCTATATGAGTGCCTCATACAACATGACACTTAATTAATTACATTAAGAACTCAAATAATATATTTCAATCCCCATAAATATAAATGTGACATCTTATGTAAATTCACACTTCGTATTCCTTATTTTAGTACCTTGTACACATCACACTTAAATATGGAATATCAAGCTTGTTAAGCACAAATATGATAAAATAATATATATTTGGTCTTGATATGACATATTTGAGTGCAATGTGTAACAAACTAATCAAGTAGTTACACATGACACTCAAATAGGGCATATCAATCCCTTAAACATAAGTGCAAAAACTAATACAAATTTAGGGTTGATAAAACTATTGAAATCTCTACTGAGCATGCTATGAGATAAATTTTAAAGGTGCCAAGTTAAAATCTATCATAAATTCACATAATTTGGTAAACAATTGTTTTGTGTTATGATTCTAGGGTGTCTGTAATGAGATTTTGAATGTATGTGTCTTGTATGATGATTGAGCTTCCTCTAAATGTGTGGTAGTTGATCTGCTTAGTGGGATGATTACTGTAATGTATTCCCTAACATATCACATAATTGATAAAAAGTCATCTAGGGATGTATGTGGGTACATTGTGTTGAAAACATTCACATGAGGCACATGAGATGTAGCAAAGGTTATGTAAGATGCAAGAGGTTCTATATATAAGTGGACTATTATGTGGAAATGTGGTGGTGAATAATATTTTTATTAGGTATGAGATGTTATATACAGGAATGTTGTGATAATTTTGTGTTTTTTAAATTAATACAATGAAAAATAATCCAAGTTGAGCCGTGTATAATTTGTATAGGTCTAAAAAAGAGAAATGTACATAACTTTACAATTTAAAATGAAGTACCAATGTTATTTTTTTAAAAATACTCAATACTGCCTTTAAATACACCCTAGTGTCACCCCTTAATACATACAAACATAATCTACTAAAGAAACCTGATTTATGTGTTGTATGTAAGTCTAAGATCACTTATAAAGTTATCATAATGTCTTATGAAAAATTCATGTGTTATAAAATTTAAACTAATGTCACCCTCTAGATATGCCTCCCTCATGTCAATTGCAATCTAACTTAAGGGTTATAATTTCAAACAATAAAATCCTATGTGAATTCAATACAAGTTAAAGGTGAATTTAGAGGGGAAATTTAAATATTATAAATTTTGTAGAGTGTATGTGAATTCATGTGTCAATAATCATGTTAGATCTTGACTGAAAAATATAAGGTGTTTAAGTACATCAATGAACTTTCACCTTGTATCTATGTGAAGATATAATTTTTAACTTCAAACTCTTAAAGGAAACCTTATCATAATGCTAGTAATTTTAAATCCAATGAAAATATGAAGCAAAATATTACATATTCATCTAATTCCATGTGTAAGATCCAGCCCATACATAACTAGTCATCTCAGTATCTTATATAGAATCATAACATTTTTTTCATATAAAATAATTATATCAAGGATTCATAATGACATGTGCAACCAATTGATTGATTATTACACAAATTACTCAAATAGGGAAAATATAACTCCCCTAAATGCAAATGCAACAACATAATGCAAATTGGGAGTAAATATGACCTATTTTAATGTCCCATACAACTAATCACTTCATTTGTTACACAAGCACTCAAATACACCATATAGATCCTCTTAAACACAAATTTAGCAACCTAATGTAAACTCAAACTTGATATGCCATGTTTAGCTACTCCATGAAACCAATCACTTGATTTTTTCTTTGTGATTTAAAATAGGGCATATCAATATGCCTAAACACAAATGTGACAACCTAATGAGAATTAAGACTTGATATAACCTATGTGAGTGCATAGTGTAAGCAATTTATTGATGGTTACATGGGGCATTCAAATGGGGTTTGATGACCCCTAAAAGACAAATGTTACAATTTAATGTAAAATTAGACTCAATATTCACTATTTGAGTGAACCATTTATCCAATTGCTCAAAATTTTCCATGATAAACTAAAATAGGGAATATTGAGCCCCTTAAACTCAAATGATATAATATAATGTAAATTTGGAGTTGATAAATGACCTATTGAGTTCCTTGTGTGACTAATCACTTGAAAAGTTAGACAATGAACTTAAATAGCGTATATCATTCCCTAAAAACAATTGTGAAAATATTCTCTACTTGAGTTCCTCGTGTAACCAATCACTTGACACTCAATATTAATATCAAGAATGTTGAATATAAATATGAAAACCTAATGTAGATTTGGAATCAATATAAACTATTTGATTGCATCTTGAAATAAATTACTTGATTAGTTACACATGGAACTAAAATAGGCATATTAAGCCTTATAAACACAAATGTGATAACTAGTATAGATTCAAACTTGATAGTACTTCTAAAAGCACTATTGAGAAAGATGAGAAAGAGAGAGAGATATTGAATGTGTCAGTTTGACATCCATCATCAAATCATATAATTATCCAAATATCTTGGGGTGATATGATTATTAGGCATACATATGAGCTTTTGGATGCATGGGGATGCCTCTATTTTCTTCTAGTATGGAGTTATTCTAGGTAGGCTAGAATATATATGACTAGTAATCCTTCCTTAAATTTTTGTGCTTACATGTTTACAATAATATTAAAGAGATATGTTTTAACATGAATTATATGTAAAATAAGGCATGATATATTGTGTGTGAGAGAGAAACTTCTACTTAGAGGTAATTATTGAGGTTATGAAGGTGTGCATTGTGTTATCTTGTATAAAGTAAACAAACCCAAATTTAAGTAAGCATAAGGATGATACTTCCAAGAAATAAAACTTCTATTCAATGAGAATGAAAATGGGAAATGTATAGAGATAAAAAATATATAAAAAGGATAGGAATGTACATTCCTACAATAAATATGGGATACATTTCCTCTAATTTACCTAGACTAAATGTGTGAACAAAATTCATATGATAAAGGCTAGCTAGATACTCATGGCATGTTATCTATCCTTGTAAGTATGTATATCATCAATCTTGAGCTAGATGGATATGTTACATATATATCAATAAAATATAATAAGGTAGTTAAAATTATCTAAAATTATAAAGAAAATTATTACAAATTGTTTCATCTTTGTTTCTCATGATGGTTGAGCATCTTCCAAGTGTGAGATGGTTAACTTGCTCAGTTAGATAGTTACTATAATGTATTACATAACATATCACATAATTGGGAAGTGTTATCTAGTAAGACGCATTGATATGGTGTGATGAGAAGCTCCACAAAGAGTACACATGATATGGCATAGGTTTTTATAGGTGCATTAGGCTCTATGCAAAAGTGAAGTAATGCACAAAAATGCAATGGCACATAATATTTTTTTTGGGGTGAAAAAATTATCTATACATATATTTCATGATAAATTTATTCACATAAAAGTAACATAGTGTAAAATAATCCAAAATTATTTATGCACAATCTGTGCATGTGTAAAAAAGATAAGTTGACATAGCTACATAATTACGTATAAATCACCAATGACAAATTTCAAAAAGTCTCAACATTGCCTCTAAATATATGAAAACATCACATCTTAAGACATGAAAAAATAATTTTCTTAAGACATATCAATGTCACATCATAAGTCAACCTAAAGTCATCTAAAAATTCATTGTAATTTCATTTTTGAAGTTATTTGTTATAAAGACACCCTAATGTCACCTATAGAGACACCTCCATCATGTGACTATAAATGTCATTTAAGGGTTATAATTTTTAAAAAATAAAATGTTGTGAATTTAATATGATTTAAATATGAATTTATATGTAAATTTTAAATGGTTTAAATGTTTTAATGTGTATGCTGATTTATGTGTCAATATCCTCTCATCTCTCACTATGTCTGAGAGATGTGAGGTTTGTAAAATTATTTTTTGATACACCTAGAACTCCTAAAAATGTCATAAATCAATCTGCAAGGTAATAAAAACCTACAAAATGACCATTATTTTGTCCAAAATAAATGTCAAATGAAAATTTCACACCTATAGAACCTTATGCTTAATTTTAAAATTTTCAAAATGACAAAGTACTTAGTAGGTTGGATTTTGAAAAAATATCATTTAAACAATAAATCCTATAGCTATGGAATCGATTCATAATACCCAAAGTGGTCCTTATTTGTTATATTTATTAAAATAAATTTAAAATACAATTAGATACTACATATATAGATTATAAAAACAAAATAAATAAGATTTAGTCTAATACAAAAGGTGTGTGCCCTTTGTATTGCATAAGGCTATGCCATTTGTAATAAATATTACATACACCCTTTAAAATTGCATGCACCCTTCTTATTTCATAGATTTTACACCCTTTGTAAAATTCATTCACCCTTTGCTCTAAGTTTCTTTAATTTATTTAAGTTTCCTATAAAACAACATTACAAAGGGCATGTGTTGTTTGCATTACATAGGGTGGATGCCATTTAGGATTGGTAATCCAAGTTAATACAAATTTATGCTTGAGAATGTATTTCAAGGGGCATGTACCATTTTTGAAAAGTCTCTCATTGTTTATGTCATGGATGGATTTTTCAATAATGGCCCTTTTTTCCATGAACTTTTTGCATCCACCAAATTATAAGGTCTAACCAATCCATCAAATTAATCTAGAAGGATAATATTATCTATGAATAAAGAGAGAACATCCATCATAGTATTTTTTAAGACTATAATCAAAGAATTTTCATTTAATTAGTGATTAATAATACTGCATACTTGTGATACTTATACATCTTGGTGTATTTACACATTCCCTTGTGCCAATGAGGGTAGTTAGAATTTAGTAGTTTTATAGATCACTTATAGTGGAGATAAGGTTGAATCCATTACTAAAGATATTCCATCCACACACACAATTTTACATGAAGTTATGATTTTGATTATGTGGGATACATAGTTTTTGACATTATTTATGTGGTTACATGACTCTATTATTATTGTTTTGTTTTTGGAGTGTATAAGCTATATCAAAGTGAATATTCAATAACATAATATAATTTTACCTACACATTTATGAAATTAATGTAAAATAATAATCAATAATACATGATAAAATATCATTAGAAAACCCAAACTATGAAACCCTAAAGAAATAGGTTCAACAACATAGGTATATGATTGGTTCTCTAGAGATAGGATAGATGCATCAAGCTTACAACAACTAGTGTTTTACCATATTTTTTATTGATTATAAACATAATAAGATATGAAATATTGTAATCATTTTAGATTATTAATATAAAATAAATTATAAATCTAAATTTTAAATCTTGAAATTGATTTATCTTTATGAATTACTAAATATAGAAAGTGAAACAAAGGATACAATACATGGTAGTTCACTATACTATGCATGATTTAGAGTAATGAAGGTAATAGGAAAGGTATAAAATCTTGTTATGGTATGATCAAATCAATATATTTATCTCTATGTTCACTTGGTCAGTAATATTATCCTCGATAGGTATCGTTAGTTGTTATGTTCTTAGTTTCATGGTTATGTATTTGTGTATTTTACTTATGTTTTGATACAAGTAGGTGATCCTCCTTATATTTTAGTTTTGCATGTGATCTTGAGGTTTTAATGCAAACACAAAGTTAAAAATCTACATCATTGATTTGAAATCCTATGATAGTTTTAGGCTTGTAAAAGGGGATAAAATGTGGGTTGATCTAGCCTCAACCATGCCCCATTAAAAGTTTGAGTGCTACCTACGTATCCAATTATTTGAAGATGGAATTAAAATAACATGTAACTCTCCTCATTAGGTTAAAGTGTGTAATAATTCTCATTTAATGGATGTAAATTACAATATAGCCCTTGATACTTTGCAATTAGAAACTTTGGCTTGGATCTTGAGTGATTCAAGCTTAGATAAGACTTTCTCCTACTATCTAATTTATAAATTGGGAAGAATAAAAATGATCTTCTTGAATGTGCAAGTTTTTGAGTTTCTTCATAAATGTTTTATAGATGGATATTATCCCTATACCTATTTTGTATTTACATGGGATTCTATGGGGTGCTTTCTCATGCCATAGACATGAGAAATGTATGAGTCAAACCATAGAAATGATTTTAATTTCAAATGAGATTATTTCTTAGTATGAGATGGAACTATTAGAATTGAATGGTAATAATATAATATATGTTATAAATTTGGAATTACTATCTAGGAGGTAAGAACATTGATATTAATATATGGATGTGTTTGAGTATGATAGTTATTTGGTTTGAAAAAGACTATAGGAATATTTATGCATGAGTGATATAACCTTGGGAAGGTCAGACCTATAGAAGGCATGTGGATGTGAGATAAAAGAAAATGAGAATCATGTATGTATGAATAATTCATGTAGGGTTAATATAGTTCATATTTGACATTTGAAAATATCAAATACTATATTTTAGTGTCTAAAATCACCCCTCTTTTTTATATTAAAAAATGCAATACAAATATTAGAGTAAAAGGATAAAGAGATGTACCTAATTGTGTTTAACACAATTTTTGTTTTGTAGATGTTCCAATCATGTAGCCTAATATAGGAAAACTTGAAAATAAAATATCATATTAAATGTAAATGGAACGAAGTCTAAAAATGAATAAATTGAAAGTTGAAGTTAAAGAGAAAGGAAATAGTACCCATGCATATGGGTGAACTGTGTTACCCTATAGATTGTTAAAGATGATGATTATTTATTTAAACATTATAGAATATGAACCCACTTAATAATTTGGGGTGATAAACCATCAATTTTGTGTAACAAGACAAGGCCATGGATTAGGAAGGAAAATACCCTAACACTCATTGGAAAAAAATAGGAGTAGTTTCAAAGCCATTGGGCTTTGAAAAAACCTCAACCACACTAACTCTTGTAGCTAATCTTGAAATAATATTGTAACCACATGATGGAAGGTGGGAGTGAAATATTTATCTCATATAATAAGGCCAAATTTGTTGAGGTAACTAAATATCAATCCCTTTACTCATTTAAACATGATATAACCATTACAAATGGAACTATAAACTTAAGGGTGCTCATTACGAGGTACCATGGAATGTACTTGGAAAATGAAAATGGAAAGAAGTTTTAATTTGCATGGAAAATATTGACATCCCATAATGAGTACCAGCATTGTAAATTATAATAATTTTATTCATTAATCTATGTCATGCTCTATAATAGTTATTGATCAATGACAATATGATATATAATTTCATTCATATATATGTTATTGTTAAGCATGAGATATACTAAGTTGGGGGGGAGGGGGTGTGAATCAATATATCATATATCTTATAAATATTTTGCATAATAAAACTCCACTTAACCATACATTCAAGATATACAATAAAACTAGAGAGAGAGAGAGAGAGAGAGAGAGAGAGAGAGAGAGAGAGAGAGAGAGAGAGAGAGAGAGAGAGAGAGAGAGAGAGAGAGAGTAGATTTTTATGTGGAAACCCAAAGTGAGAAAAACCATGAAGAAAAATCTCAAGTATATGAATGACCACCAACTCAAATTATAAAGTTTGCAAGCACCAACTTGTAGGAGCACCAACCCTTTTACCAAGCACTAAAACAACAACTATTTGTGAGTACCAACCCACAAGATCACCAACCCCTTACAGAGATTTGTGAGCACCAACCCAAAAGATCAATAACCCCTCTTGTGTATAAAACACAATTATCTCTCAATGTTGCTTTCTCAACAAATGATAGAACTCTATAATATCTCTTTCTATTCTCTCCTCTTTTATTATATAAAATAATTACAAACCATGCACTCTCTTTCATATTAAAAATGGCTTCCCAAGCCTTTATTTATATCTTTCTAAATGAGCTTTGGCATTCACCCTTTGTAACACTTCACTCCTCATATAAAATGGCACTAAACTTGCATGACCCTTCAAATCCTTGTATTTAAAAAGTCACTTGGTGACCATTCATAATAAAATACATCCTTTCCTCTTTTGTATTTATCTTGGTGACCTTTCAAATTCCTTAAGGTGACTCTTCATAGAAAATTGTGCCATACCCACTTTTATCTTCACTTGGTGACTCTTGGAATTCCTCAAGATGACTCTTCATGAGAAAATATATCCCATTCCTCTTTTATATTTACCCCATAACTCTTTGACTTCTCCATGGGCCCTCTTTTAAATTTTATGAAATCAAAAATATATTCATTAATATTAAATAAATATCAACACATTTTAGCCAAAATATGAACATTAAAAACACCTTTGGACAATAAATGCTATGGGGAATTTATCACCAATGTTAGACCTTTGACATTAATGAAAATATTTCCAATAATCTCACCCTTTGTCATTGATGGAAACCTTAAACTAAAACTACCACATCCTAAAACCTATACTACACATGCCAACCTACACATATTGCCATCTAAAAATATATATAGTAACTCCCCCTTGCTATTAAATATTGTACCTATTTCCTATACATATTTTTACACTTATTACCTATTCCTATTTTTTATACCTATTTTTGTTCTTTTCCCCCTTTGACATCAATGGCAAAGGGCCTATCTTGGAGCTAACACTTAGCTCCCCCTCAACTGATGCTGATCCTCAAAGGTAGGAAGTAAAATAAATTACTCTTGACTTCTCTTGTAGATACTTGAATGTGTCTTTTGGTAGTGACTTTATGGAAAATCTACATTCTATTTTGTAGTACTAATATATTTATCTTAACTTGTTGATATGAAACCTACTCTCTCAAGAAGTGATATCTAATATTAATATGTTTTGTTCTTGAATACATCACTGGATTCTTAGAAATATTAATAGCAGTTGTGTTGTCACAGTAAATAGAAATAAGTTTGTCATATTTTACCTTGATATCTTCCAAGGTTTACTTCATCTAAATCACTTGAGTAAAACACAATACAACTGTAATGCATTCTAATTCAGCTATAGAAAGTGATACTAAAGTCTACTTTTTGTTTAGCCATGATACTAAACTATCATCAAGGAAGAAAGTTCCTCCACTTGTACTCTTTTTTCCATCCAAGCAACCTACCCAATCTAAATCTATATAAGTAACTAAAGTGAAATATCTACCTATGGGATACCATAATCCATAATCCAATGTCCCCTTGACATATTTGAATATTCTCTTCACCAACTGAACATGACTCTCCTTCAAGGTTGCCTTATATCTTGCAACCATGCCTATTGTATGCATGATGTCTAGCCTTGATGCTATCAAATATAAAAGACTACCAATCATATATATATATATATATATATATATATATATATATATATATATATATATATATATATATATATATATATATATATATATATACAAATATTGATCTATAATAGGTGAATCTTCATACTTACTCACCTTGTTCCCTATACCCATTAGTATGCTAACTAGTGCACAATCCTCAAAGCCAAAAAATTTCAACATTTCCTTGGAATATTTACTTTGAGATATGAAAATTCCTTTATCTGACTGAAATATTTACAACCCTAAGGAAAATAACAATTCTCCAAGCATAGACATCTCAAATTCTTTTTGCATATTATTAGAAAATCTTTTGTCATGTTTTCAATATTTCCTCCAAATATTATGTCATCAACATCTACCAAAACAATTAACTAATGCTCACCTTCTATTTTGATGTAGAGATTACTGTCAAGAAAACCTCTTTTAAAATCTTGATCTTAGAGGTACTTTTCAAGTCTTGCATATCAATCTCTAATAGCTTGTTTCAATCCATATAGTGATTTATTTAATCTACATACATGGTTACTATAATTTGAGAGAATAAATCCCTCAATCTACTCAATGTAGACCTCCTCTTTGAGATTCCAATTTAGGAAGGTATATTTAGCATCCATCTAAAACACTTTGAAAATTTTAAACACTTCATATGCAAGAAACATTCTAATAGCCTCTAACCTTTCCACTATTGCATATGTTTCTTCAAAATCTATACCCTCAATATGAGCATATCCTTTACATACTAACCTTACTTTATTTTTGGTAACTTTACGATCTTCATTCAACTTATTTATGTAAACCCATTTTGTTCTTATCAAATTTTGATCTTTAAGTCTAGGCACTAATTCTTAAGTATCATTCTTTCCTATTTGATTTAATTATTCATCCATTGCATTAACCCAATTCTCATCAATTCTATCTTCTTAAAAAATTATAGGCTAAATTTTGGATAATAAAGAAGAATTTACTCGCTCAAATTCACTTACCATCATCCTTCTAGTGTGAACTCCTTCATTTATGTTCCTAATGATTTCACTCTTTTTATGATTTCTATAAACATATTTGGATGGGGTCTTGGTGTCTTTTTTATCCTTATTCTCATCCTCATATGATTCTTCAAAATCTTCTTCTTCAATAATTTTAGGAGTGTCCACTAGATCACTGGCTCTTTGTGTTACATATTCATCTATCCTAACACTTTCACTTTCAAAAATCTTACTGGTTCTTTTATTATTACATTTATAATATTTATTTTTTCTAGAATATCTAATAAATATACCTTCATCTATTCTAGATTCAAACTTACCCAATTTTTCATTGGTTCTCTTTATGAAGCATCTACTACCAAAAACTCTAAAATAATCAACTATAGCTATTCTATCTTTCCATAGATCATAGTGAGTCTTTTCACTATTAACTCTCAACAATGATCTATTTTGAATATGAATTGTTGTACCTACTACCTCTCTCCAATATTTATCTAGTATCTTAGATTCATTTAACATTATCGTTACCATCTCCTGAATTGTTCTATTTTTTTGCTCAACTACTCCATTTTGGTATGAATTTTTGGTTGCTAAATAATGTCTCTTTATCCCATGGTCTTCAAAATACTCAATAAAATCATCTAACATAAATTATCCTTCTCAATTATATATTAGGCACTTAATCTTCAAATTAGTTTCATTCTCAACAAAAGCCTTGAATGATTTGAAGTGGCTGAAATCTTCTGATTTTTCCTTCAAAAACATCACCCAAGTCATACATGTAAAATTATAAATAAACAACATGAAATATCTCTCACATTGATTAATTTGAATTCTCATATGTCCACAAAAATCAATGTGAACAAGATCTAACATTTTAGTGGTCGAGTATTCTTTTGTTTTGAACCATCTTTTGACTTGCTTCCCATGTTGACATGGTTCACAAAGCATGTTGGAGGGTTTTGTAATCTTTGGAAGATCCCTAACTTCTTGATTCTTGATGATGTTGACAATATTGTAAAAATTTATGTGTCCCATTCTCCTGTGTTATAGCCAAATTTCCTCAACTTGACTCAAACAACATTTTTGACCTTTGGTATCTGATAACATATACAAATTATTTCATGTTCTTTGAGCATATACAATCAACACATCTAAATATTTTATTCTAATTTTAGAACCTTCTACATCAAACTTTAGTGTGTGTCCCTAATCACATATTTTACTTACACTCAAGAGATTATGCTTAATACCTTCTACATATAAGACCTTTTCAGTCTTAGTTCTACCATTATCCAAAATTAGTGTACCTTTTCTAGTAATTTTGGTAGTAGTATTGTCTCCAAATTTCACTATGCCACCATTTATCTTCTTTAGGGTTATGAACTTGCTCTTGTCTCATTTCATGTGCCTTGAACATCTACTATCAGTGAATAATGGCTTTTCTTTATTTCTTTCATGCAAATCTATCTAGACTAATATAGACTTTTTAGGTTGTTTCTTCTACTATTAACCTATCTAGAATTTATTCTTGATGAGTGGAGGCTTGAAACTATTGTCCTTGATTGACTCAAACATGCTTATTTAGTACTAAGCTATGTGTCTAAATTTATTTCACTTGTAACATATTATGGCCTCTTCATTAAAATCTAATAGAGGAGGAGAGTTGTGGCTTCTGCTTGACTCTGCATGATTTTCCTTCTCCTTATTTTTGAAATTGTTATCCCTTTTCTGTCATTTTATTTTCTTATGACCATATCCATTAAAATAAAAATAATAACCATAAAAATAGAAAATGTCTATGTATCTCTGCCCTAATTACCTTTTGTAGCTCTATTCCTTCTAGCCTTCTTGTTTTGAGATGTCCTTTGTATTCTTAACTTCTTCCTTTCTCATTTCCTCTTTTGTAAGATCTTCAACATATTTCTTTCCTTTTTTTGTGTTAACCTTGTCTATGAAAGTAGTTGCCTTCCCTTTCTCTTTTTCAAATCTTATACCTATCTTATCTGATGTTGATCTTTGACTTCTAATATCTAATTCAACATATTAGTGTTATTCTCAAATTTTGAATCATTGGTTGTTCTATCATTGAATACTTTATTTATTTTCTCAAGATCTACTTTTAAAGAGGTAATTTCAAAAACATACCTTTCACATTCTTCACTTACTTTTTGTAACTGAGTTGTTATATCTACTTTAGTCTTTTTAGCTTCTTCAATGTGTGCTTGTAGATCTTCAATCATTCCTTTTGACTCCATTTCATTTTTCTTGATTTGGCACTTTAATCTATGATTCTTCTTCTCAAGATCTTGTAATTATTTTAAGGCAAAAATGAGTTCTCTTTCCATATTCACTTTAGCTTCATCTTGTTTTTCTTCTTGATCATCTATACTTTTGTTTGTGGATTCATCTTCATGTATGGTTATGAATAGAATCTCTTCTTCATATAAATCACTAACTCCATTATCTTCAACTGAGTTATGATCTTTAGATTATAAACTCTTCTTCTTGAATCCCCTCTTGAATTTTCTTTTGAAATTCTTCTTATATGTAGACCTTCCTTCTTCATTTTCACCATTACTCTTATCTACGAACTTAGCTATAAAATGTCTAGTCTTTTCACAATTAAGACATTTAAAAGGTATTTTTTTTTTATATTTACCTATGCCCTTTTTTGGATTACAGATGAATAGAGCTTCATTATCATCTTCATCATTGCTAGAGCTATCACTTAATTCTGAAATCTTAGCCTTGTCTTTCTTTGATGTCTTGAAAGCAACTTTCCTCTTTGAAGTTTTCTCTTCTTTAGTCCACATCTCATATGTCATAAGAATATAATGTAGTTCATACATCTTTAGCTTGGCTAGATCCTTCATCTCCTTGATTTCCAAAACCTTTGTATCATATCTCATTGGTAGAGATCTCAAAACCTTTTATACCACTGATGATTCTTCTAACTTTTCTCTAAGGCCTTGAATATGGTTAACTATTTGATAAAATTGTAAAAGATAACTCACTATATTTTCTTCCTCTTCCATTTTCAAACTCTCAAACTATTTTCTAAAAGTCTGGAGCTTAGCTTGTTGAACCTTTCCATCACCTTTATAAATATTTTTAAGCTTTACCCAAGTCTTATGAGTATATTTTCACTACATAACTTTAATAAATTTTTATTCACATAAACCATATAAAATAGCATTTAAAGCTTTATCATTATTTTTAATTGCCTTCTTTTCTATCAAAGGAGTCACAAGTGTTTGTGTCTCTTTGTATTCCTCCACAACTACTTGCCAAATGTCAAATCCAAGAGACATCAAATAAGTCCTCATCCTTATGCTCCAAAAAGCATAATTTTCCCATTAAAAAAAGGTGCCTTATTTGTATTAAAAACTTCATGTGATCCAACCATTGTGTTTTCCTTGATCTACCTCCAACCTACAAAACTCTTTCCAAAGGAACCTAATCTGATACCAATTGTTAAGCATGGGATATACTAAGAGTGGGGGGGTGAATTAGTATATCATATATATTATAAATATTTTACTTAATCAAACTCCACTTAACTATACAATCAAGGTATGCAATAAAAATAAAATATTATGCATCACATGAGAGAGAGAGAGAGAGAGAGAGAGAGAGAGAGAGAGAGAGAGAGAGAGAGAGAGAGAGAGAGAGAGAGAGAGAGAGAGAGAGAGAGAGAAAATTTTAATGTGGAAACCCAAAGTGGGAAAAACCATGGAGAACAATCTCAAGTATATGGATGAGCACCAACTCAAATTATAAAGTTTGTAAGCACCAACTTCCAAGAGCACCAACCCCTTTGTTGAGCACTAACACAATAAATATTTTTGAGCACAAACCCACAAGAGAACCAACCCCTTTAAAATATTTGTGAGAACCAACCCATAGGAGAACTAACCCCTCTTGTGTATAAAACATAACTATCTCTCAATATTGGTTTCTCAACAAATGATAGAAATCTACAATATCTATTTCTATTCTCTCCTCTTTTCTTATATAAAGAAATTACAAACCATGCACTCTCTTGCATATTAATATTTTCTTCCCAAGCCTTCATTTATAGCTTTCCAAATGACCTTTGGCATTCACCCTTTGTGACTCTTCACTCCTCATGGAAAATGGCACCAAACTTGCACGACCCTTTGAATCCTTGTATTTGAAAAGTCACATGGTGACCCTTCATAAGCAAATGCATCCTTTCCTCTTTTCCCTTTATCTTAGTGACCTTTCAAATTCATTAAGGTTACTCTTCATATAAAAATGTGCCATACCCTCTTTTGTCTTCACTTGGTGACTCTTGGAATTCCTCAAGATGACTCTTCATGGGAAAATACGTCCCATTCCTCTTTTGTCTTTACCCCATGACTCTTTGACTTATCCATGGGCCCTCTTTTGTCTTTTATGCAACTAAAAATATATTGGTTAATATTAAATAAATATCAACACATTTTATCCAAAATATGAACATTAAAAACACCTTTAGACAGTAAATACTATCGGTCCTTTATCACCAATGTTAGACCTTTGACATCAATGATAATATTTTCAATAGTTATTTATGTTTCATAATTTAAAAGTTAAAAAAAATATATCTCATCTCCTATAAAATGAGTAAATCATACCCTAAATGTATCTAAATATGTTCATATTATAAAATTCTATAACTTAGCACCTATAAAATGAGTTCTTATGCTTGGCACATTTCCCCAAAATATTTTTTAAAATTTTAAATATCTATCCCAATATGATATCTTAACCATTTTGAAATATCTATAGTCTATATAATCTATTCCAAAAAGTATAATCTATGTTTATGGATACTTAAGTCTCTATGTCAATCCCACTAATAGGCCATCTTTTTGATTTGGGGGACATAGCCTATAAGTCATTCATATCAAAATAAAGAGTTAGCTCTATCATGTAATGTATAAATATGTAATATTATAAAATCACGTAAACATATGTATAATGTGTCATTATAGTAATGCATATGCCATAAAATCATGCATGAAACATATGTAATGCAAAGCATAAAAGTGTCATATCAAGATGATTATAACAATTAAACATGTAGTAGCAATCATCAATGATAGATGTACTCATTAATTATATGTAGGAAAGTTGCATGATATGAATCGTGGCACCACACACAAGGGGGAGGTATGTAGTAGCAATCATGGCCATGAAACACATAATATCACTGAGTCCATGGGTTAGAATAAAAGGGACATTGAATATCATAGACAAAAGAGTAAGAAGTCAAGAATAAGGGGCAATAAATGTTGCACACATAAGGCTAAGGATCAATAAATAAGGGACAATAAGCATCAAATACACAAGGTCAAGAGGCTACATATAATAGATAATATATGAGTATCCTATTATAAAATGAAACAACATTGAATAAATATAAAGAATATAAGATAATATACACTATACAAGTATGTAAATGTCACAACATACTAAATTAACATATCCATGTAACACTATAAAAAGTATGAATAATAACAAAACATGTGTAACCAATCAAGGTATATCAACATGGTAAATGGAAAGGTCATACAAAGATATAACAACAATAATGTAAAATTCCATACAAATATAAAAGACTATAATGGGTTCTTAACATGACTATCATAAGAGAGTTTAAACTATGGATCAGAAATCCATAGTTATTTTTTGTAGTAGTTTGCCCCTAGATTCAGGCTCATTCGATAGTTATCAGTACCTCGACACCTTTGAATGGATTCCCTTTTAGCCCTTTCTTCCTTTGGAATCCCTTTTTCAAATCTTGCCTAAGTACCAACCTTTGTTCACTTCTTCCATGTGGTATCCCAATGCCCATCTAGCTTGAGGATACTTTCATCTTGCTTTGGTGAAGCACCAACTCAAAATGTTGTAGCCCCACACTTTAGCTCACTCAAAAAGTATTCATCCACTCTAGAGAACCACCAACTCAATGTGTGTCATCCTCATTCTCACCCAAGAGCAATGTTTGTATACCATAACTTAAGGCAGTTCCATTGGATAAGAGTGTGGACCTTTAATTTTGAGAAAACTTTTTGAAACACTCTAAGCTTAGCTTAAAATATAACTCATTTATTTTGAGTAGGAACCAAGGCCATAAAATTTGACATAGGCAAGATAGCTCCTAAAGTATACATGTGGCACAAATTCACTTCTCCTAAGCATAGTTTCCATAACATAATGATGTAGTTACACCATATATGGGATCCAGAGGCTAACTACACTCATGAGCTCAAGATTCTCATTTTAGTTGTAATGACATCATCATGGGTGTGAGTGCTAGAATCTCTAGATGTTACTCTCCTCGAGTAGCCTCCTCACCTATTTATTTTGGGCTCATCCCTTTGGATAAGGGGTTGGTTATCATTTTTATCTCTTTTTATTTTTATGAGAATCCATGGTAATAGATTAGATGTAGTATTATTTAGCATTTTCTTATTTTGAAACCCTAATAGTACACCTCATAAATTTGATTAACTGATTTGTATGTGTCCCTTACAGTCTTCTATATTCTATTCTTAATTTATAATGAAGAGGATGTGATGTTCTATGTTATTGGGAGTGAAAAATTATCTCTACCTATTATTTCTCTTCTTTTGTTTCTATAGTTTTGATCTTTGTTTGCATAATAGACTGTAACTCATGCTTTATGCTCCCTTATGGTTTATGATGCTAGAGTATCTAATCTATTTTATGAAATCATAGGTTAATGTTTCAAATTTCTTAGTGAATCACCTTATATTATATTTACTTTCATGCTATCTAATTTCCTTTCTTATATCCCTTTTCACCCCACAAAATTTGAATGAAGAGCTAGCTTCTAAAATCCTAGAGGTTGCTTTATAGACTACATTCAGTCCCAAATTTGTGAAGCTTCCCATAGATGGTTATTAAAGTTGAAATGAAATTTTTAGGCATTAATAGTTAATATTTTATAGCATGCCCAGTAGGATGTCTACTAGTTTGACTGATTTGAAACATGAGTTTATGAGCCATAGGTCTGTAATGAGGTCATAGACTATGAATAACCCAAATATGCTAACACCACCTTTAGGATATCCCACCTACCAAAGAGCCTTAGGGTCAAACATTGCACAACAAAAATAACAAATGGAACATCTATACCCACCAAGGATATTTCTATCAAGAGATAGTGGCATCTCACTTATTCTTTTGACATTGTCAGTCCTATTGGATCCCATCCTTGTAAATGCTTTGAAGGTACTCCCCAAGTTTTTTAGGAAAATATTTCAAGATAGTGACCAAACATCTCTAAGATTTATAAAATGTGTGCACTATTCATTATGTCAATATGTAAAACATAGCCTTAAGGCTAATAGTAACCTCTTTCAAGGGGCAAGCTTTTAACTAGTATTGATCTTTGCCAGCCAACTCAATCAAAACCTGAGATGACCTAGGTGACAAGTTCTTTGAGTGGTTCAATGAGAAGGTGGATCAATCATCCCTCTTATAGTAGAGGCCATGTTTAATTTTAACACTAGGTTCAAAAAATATAGCAAAAGATCCCACTGGTAGCTCAACCACATATGGGCATGGCCATTGTTTTTTACCTCAAGGCCCTCAATTTGGACATTTTAGTCATGATTCAATCAATTGGAAGATAGACACTACCAGATGCATATGACACCATATTAAGGTCTGAGAATAACCTAATCGATGTGTGGAGGCTTCCCCCTTAACTATTGATGCTGACGTTCTTTAAAATGTCCATGCCTTTATAAGAAGAGGTCTCGAGTACTTAGGGAACCCTACCTCCTTCCATGTATGTGTACCCACCCACTCAGGAAATAACATCTACCATACCTTCACTAGCCACAAAGATGAATGATATGAAAAGTATTCTACAAAACTTCTCTAATGAGATAATTAATCTCAAAAGATAACAAGATATGCCTTTGAAGCCTTATTTCAATAGCTACCAAGAAAGGAAATTGAATTACCAATAGACCCAATACCAAGAGAGGTAAAATACAAACTACCAAGCACAAAATCACCAAGATAAAACCATCAAGCATTTAATCATTAAATGCAACCCATGAATTAGATGGTTATGGTTATGAATCATTTACACATGGTATTGCCAAATATAAGTAGAGCGCTAGTGGCTGGTTAGAATAACTTAGATGATGATTCTAACTCATGGTGGTTTCCTTGTAATGATGCCCATGGCCTCAAAATATTCCAAGGCTCAACCTATAATAAAATGTTATCAAGCAATGGTGACAAGGGAATGCACCTAACTCAGCCTATGCATACCAATCCATAGGGATTGAGGATACAGTCTTGATGACCAAATATAAGGGATGTACCTAGATCAAGAAGAATAAATATACCTAAAACATGCATTATTCTCTTATTTAGAGGGTGAATACATAGTCTATACAAATGAGGTCCCTATATATAAAACCTCACAAGTATAATCAAATTAATATATATGCTTCAAGAAAAGATTGGCCAAAAGCCCCAAAGCTTCTACAAAGCCCAAAGTAACTTTTGAAAAGACTCTAGCACCATAACCTCCACCTGTAGTCTTCCTAATGTGGATCAAGGAAATGTATAGTAAGGAAAAATATATTAAGGTTCTACCTTTAGGGTCATATAATTTGGTAGAGTAGATGAAGAAGGTTCTAACAAACATTTTGCTCTAGGATGTCTTGTCTATCCTTAAATAAAAGACTCTACTAAAGGAATACTTAGAAGAAGAGGGGCCCATGAAAATGAAGCTAACTGTAGAACCTAAAAAAATAAAGGGGAAAGAAATTAGCCCAAATGTACAACCTTAGATACCTTCTATATTCATCAATACCAAATAAGGGGTAAGCAAAACAAAACCTACCCTATTTTATTTAATGTTGATTATGGGGAAGAAATTATTGTATAATTTCATGATAGATTCAAGTGAAATTATAATAGTCATACCAAAATAAATTGTTAATGCATTGAAATTAAGGTATGAACCCTTGAACAAAGGGGTGACATAGTTAGATGAGAAGAAGGTCCGAACCCTAGGGATCATCTGGGGTATTCCACTTACATTTTAATCTTTCCCTATCATCATTGTACCTCAATAAATTATGGTAATATATATTTTACTAGTGTTTGAGCTATGTCTATAAAGATATTTTACCACCAAAATTGGAAGATACCTATCATTGGACTGGTCTCTTTTGATTTTGAGGACCAAGTATGGTTTAATGTTAAAGGTGATGTCTGAATGTTGAAGGTGATGTCTGAACCACTTCACTCAAAACACATAGTAGATGAAGTGATGGTGAAATTCAAAGCAACACACAGCTCTTTATCAAAGATGGAGACACACTATATAGAGATGCTCAAAGAAGAAAAGGTAGTAGATGATAGAAGCCCTAAAGAAGAGGTCCTTATCAATGAGTTCATTGAAAATGATCAATTTACAAAATTTGATGCCATGGGCCTCAAAACCCATGTGATCCATGATGAGGACCAAGCCATTTTAAAATTCTTAAAGGATGAATAAATCAAAATGAAAGGCTCAGGGACAAGTTTGAACTTTGGACTTTCCATTTTGATGGTGTGAAGTGAAATATTGGCTCTAGAACTAGCATCCATATAACATCTCCTTCTAGAAAAGAAACCCTCTAGGCCTTCCAATTATAGTTTACCTATACAAATAATGAGGATGAATATAAGGCTATAGTCAATGGCCTCAGTCTCACTGAGTGAATGAACATCAAGTAGCTAAAGGTATTTGGTGATTCTAAACTAGTGGTGAGGTAGCTAAGAGGGGTAATGGACGTAAAGAATGTACGTATGAGATCTTACCACCAATGTATATGGGATTTAATTGAGTCCTTAAAATCCTTCAACATTAAAATCATCCCAAGAAATATGAACATGGAAGTTGATATGTTAATAACCATAGGCTCCTAGTTTGACCAAGTAATGGACTTATTCACCAATGAGCAGGAAGTGAAAGTAATAATTAGGCTAAGTATCCCAAATAATGACCAAAAATAGAAAGTGTTTGAAAGTGATGCTTAGATTGTGATGTTCCTCTAGCAATCATGCAAGTTCATAGAACAATTATAGCTAAAAATTGAGGAGGCCTACAAAGACCAAATCATATAGTTGAAAACCAATAAGATTCTAAAGGGTCTCATCACCCTAGAAAATCTCTTCAACTTAGATGATGTAAAGAATGATAAATGTAAGTTTTTTTTGGATAAGGGTGACTATTGTGAGCTCAATGCTAGGGGTAGAAAAAATCTAACAATTGGAAAAAAAGTTCCATATAAGGAAAATGAGTGGTTAACCTCTTTTTGTGATAAATATGGAGTCATCATGTGTACATATGACAACTTGAAGGGACATGAACATAAGGTTATTCATCACACCATAGATTTAATGGAAATGGCCAAGCCAGTTTGATAGAAACAAAGGTTGGTAAAATCAAAGATTGAATCCTTGATGGCCCAGGAGCTAAGGAAACTAATTGACTCAAAGATCATATACCCAATCAAGCATTCCACTTGGGTTTCCAATCTAGTTCCTATGTGGAAGAAAAGAGGAGAAATCTAATTGTGTGTATATTTCTAGGATCTAAATAAGGCTTCCATAAAATACCATTACCCCTCCCCTCTATGTAATAGATATTTTAGATGGTAGCAGGTGTAGATATGTTTTCCCTACTAGATGGATTCTCTAGGTACAATTAAGTATGGGTGAATGAAAAATACCAGCACAAGACCACCTTCACCATAAAATGGGGAACCTTCTTATATGCAAAGATTCCTTTTAGCCTTTCCAATGTCAATGAAACATTATAATGAGTGATGGATGTAGCCTTCAAGGTTATAATTAAAAATATCATCCTCATCTAACTAGATGGACTCGCTATGTTTTCTAAGAAGAAGGAAGATCACTTCGACCATCTAGAGAAGGTTTTCTAAAAATGCCAAGAATTTAGGGTATTTCTAAACCCTAAGAAATGTGTCTTTGAAGTCCCTTAGGAAAAGATACTCATATATGTGATATCAAAAGATGGGATCATTATTGACCTAGAGAGGATAAAATCCATCAGAGACTTGGCTTTACAAGTAAATAAGAAAGGGGTCCAATCTTTTCTTGGGAATTTCATTAGCATGTTTATACATGATTTCATTGGATTGGTTAGACCAATCACTTTAATGATAAAAAATGACTAGACCTTCAAATCAAAACCCAAAGTAAGAAAAATATTTGAGTAAATCAAAGGAATACTATCTACCATGTATGTGCTTGTTAACCCTAACTTTTTTAATGATTTCATTATATACATATATGGGAGTGAGCATAGCCTCATAGCTATGTTAACTCAAAAGGAAGAAGAGTGAATGAATGTACACCTAGTCATATTATACTCCTAAACATCATGTGGGTATGAATCTAAATATAACTTCATTTAGAAAAATCCTTCGCCATCATCAAGGGCCTTAAGAAGTTTAGACACCTTATGGTGGGCAATAAAATAATGGCATATGTAGCACACTCTAGCATCTATGAGTACATCATGGAAGGATAAATTATAGATAAAAGGGCCAATTGGATCTCCAAGATCATATAATATGATGTAGAAGTCAATTTGACAAACATAATTAGAGGGAGAGGAATTTATGAGTATCTAGCTCAATGCATAGATTTCTTGAAAGTAGATTAAAACATGCCAAAATAAGACCTTGTAAACCAATTCAAATTGATGAGTCTTCAGTGATCGATAGAGTCCACTTTATGTAGACTAGTTGATATCCTAATGGGATCCCCACACATAAAAGTCACTTTTACAAGATGTAGGGATCTAGCTACGCACTAGTCCAAGGGGTCCTATTCAAGACAATTTTTGACAGAGATCTCTTTCGATGAGTTGATAATCCCTAAGTGGAAAAAATTATCCAAGATATGCACTTCACTCTACTAGGTGGCCACTTATCAGATAAAACCACCATGATGAAATATGTGCACAGGGTATTACTCACTAACCATGTTTGTGGACTACCACTAGGTAGTCAAGAAGTGCCAAAAATTCCAATTCTTCCTAGGAATGAGGAAATTCTTTGCCATACTCTAGCCTAACTTTAACCAATGAACCATTCACAAAATGGGGCCTAGAATTCATTAGGATGATCAATCTAATCTCTAACACTGATCACAAATGGATACTAACAACCACTGATTACTTCACTAGGTGGACTAAAGTAGTCATATTGAGGGAGGCAACCAAGAATGTGATCCTCAACTTTCTAGAAGAACTTGTGACAAGGTTTGGTCTACCTAAAACAATAATTTTTGACAATAAAAAATCCTTCTTTAAATCTAAATTTTTTGAATTCATACTTTGAAATGGTATATTCTTGGAGGCTTTATCTGATTACTACTCTTAATGGAATGGATTGGCAAAATCCAATAACAAAAATTTGATTAGGCAGATCAAAAAGATGTACAATAACAAGTAGAGGGAATGGCACTTACATGTAAATATGACCTTATGGTTAGATTACATCACCCCCAAGTAGATTATAAAAAATCCCCCATATGAACTTATATATATGAAGTAATTAAGTATCATCAGAAATCCCCACACATCAACTTTTGAAGTCTACCAAAATTGAAGAAAATAGAGAAATGGAGGTTTAGCTTGCCAAATTTCTTAGATTACAAGAGGCAAGAGAACAAGAAAGTGATTAAAATCTCATCCAAAAATAAGTAGTTTAGCGATGGTTTGACAAAAATTCATTGGACTCAAGATTTAAACTGGGAGATTTAGTTCTCAAATATGATTAATGGGATATAAATCTAGGACAACATGAAAAGTTTGATTCTCTTTGGATAAGAACTTTTCTCATCATCACTGATAGGTAGGTAAATGATTTCAAATTGGAAGATCAAGAGTGAAGTGCATTAGAGATCACCATTAATAGGATAGACTTGAAGTATTTCAACTAACTAGCCCATCTACCCCTTATATGTAATTAGTTAGTTTTCCTTTTATATTATGTGTTCCCTTTCTTGTTATTATTTCCCTCATTTTGTTTCCTTTCCCTTTGTTGTTTCTTTATCAAATAAGTGTCATTGGCATAAGTGGTGGATTGAATCACCATGAATCCTCTCCTTAGTCCTCCCAAATCTTCAAAAAACATTCTCTGAAAGATGGTTATCTACCTACCTCACCTACCATTAATATTAGATTCTCCATTATGCATAATTTCCAATAATTATCATCATAAAATATGTTTAAAATGGTCCTTCAATCATGTGTGCCAATATCATCATTTAATAAGGATACTCAATTTTTGAAATTCTAATGATGATCTCACCTAGCAGTACCAATGCATAAATATCCCCTCGCTCATTTGATCTGAAAACTTGACACTTTGAGATTTTATAAAAACATTAAGTGACTGAGAAGAGTAGAGATAGAGTCTATTGATTGGACGTAGTAGGCAAAGAGTCATTAATCAATAGTTAAGATTTTTTGGCACATAGAGTAAGTTTAGAATAGACTACTTAGTAATGAAATATTCTACATCTTCATCTAGGAGTGGTATGTATCCTTTAAAACAAAGAAACCATGGTTTGAGTAGTAGGGGAGACCTTCCCCCCAAATATGTTATGAGTAAAGCTTATGCTTCAGCCCTACTCAAGCAAAATAGAAGGTGCCAAACACTAAGAAGGAAACTAAGGGACCTTGCAAGGATTGGACATTAGTGGTCGACTTTGTGGATGAAAATTTTGACCCAAAGTTAACCCAACATCCCAAGAATTTGAGAGAGGGTACCCACACCTGAATGCTCAATAGAATTAGTAGGAAGGAGTATAAATCTTTCAGAGGTAGAATTTGGGAGTGCACATTGACATAATACATGGTGCCATATGTGCACCCATACCCATAAATCATCACTCTCTATGTAGAAAGATACAATGCCAACACTTGAGTGATAATTGGTAATTCCCATTAAAGGATGAAAATCAATGTAGATGACATTAGAGATATGCTCTAGCTCCATTATGATCCCAAGGCCATTATCTATAGCATCAATAGACTTCAAAGTGCATATGATTCCTAGCTCAAGTTAAAGGTTCATGTTCTCAAATCTCTCCTAAAATATGAGGTCATGGAGATGCCTCCTCTACCCATAACCTTGATGACTTCCCTACATAGATTTTAAGGGAAACCTTGTCCATGCTAGGCTTCATCCTGGGTATGGATGTCGATAACATCATCAATGAATTTCAGTTGGGCATGCTCTACCTCATGACCATGGTAGAGAAAGGCTAGGAGTTTAAGATGGATTTTTTTGAAGCCATCACCTACACCATGATGGATGAACTAAAAAATTTCTCAATAAGGGGTACTTTCTGGTACCCATCTTTCCTCATGTACCTCATTTTATACCAGCACTCTTAGTTCTTTTCCTTACACCTATAACTCAACACTTTCAACACAAAAGTCTTCCCAAATATAGTGACCTTAGTCACCATAGATACCCATATCTTTTCAATCATTGGAGACTATTATGAGTTCTTGGAGCTATTTATGGCCCCAGTTCTCATAGATCTTATTCAATAGGCTATCATATCTAGGATGATGGACTGGAAATAAGCTTTACTTATAGGTAGTAGAGTCATAATTGACTAGTTCTAGGGAGCCCCAATTTTAATTTATTCAAGTACATATATTCCAAGGAGATCCCTTTCATATTTCATGTAAGATGAATAATATAACCTTAGCCCTAGAGTTAGCTTTCCAACACAATGTAGTGGACTCCTTCTATGGGGTGGGAAGAAGAAAAAGGGTGTTTATGATGTCCCTTTCATAAGGGATGGCATCATGGTGCTAAAAATGAACCATAGATGCCTACTTATATCCAATATAACATATCTCAACCTTGACTTAATAAATGATAGATGGACTATGATTTGATAGGATACATAGCCAACTTGAAGACCGCTAGTGCTCTCATTCATTAAGCTCGACCTTACCTAAAGTAGAGGAGGTCACCCATGGAGGACATTCCTTGGAATTATGTGGACCTATTTCAAATCTCAAAAAATTCCCTTAGACCATGGGAGTCTTTCTATATTAAGGTACAAACATATGACCCAACCAAGAAGTTATCAAAGTGAATGAAGAAGCAACTTAGCTAGCTGAACTAGAGTGAAGCAAAGATGGTTGCCTTCATGAAATACAAGTATGAAATCAACAAGCCTTACATTAGTTTTTATGATGAATATTAGGATGAGACCTTTGAGAAGCTCTAGGATGAGTTCCACCTAGAAGAGGGTAGCTTGAAAGAAGAATTTGCTCCTAAAATTGAGATAGGAGATGATGAAGAAGAAGAATAAGACACTCCTAAGGAGGAGGTAAGAAATGCACCTCTAAAGGAAGAAGAGGTAGTAGAGGGCATGGTGACTTGAGATCCTTTAATAGGGCCATCACCCCTATTCCCATATCTTACAACCCTGTAATAATGAGACCCCTTCAAGCACCTCTCTATTAGGTCATCCCAATTTAAGCAAACCAAGGCACATATTCCTATCCCTCTATTGGCACCCCATAGAAGAAGATCCACTTTATAGATTAATTTCTTTCCACTTTTGATTCTTTTTCCACTTCCCCATCTCCTTCCGAAAGTCTATTATACATTTTGGTACCTCCTACTATCCATCTAATAACTTTGACTCCTCTCATTAATGTTTCATCTACCCTCACTATCCCACTACAAGTTATGACACTATCCACTTATCAACTTGATACCACCTTAGATTCAGTCTTCTCCTCATCTACCTATCCTACAGCTAGGATCACCAATTTTCCTTCTATAATACCTATCTCTTCTCACACACCTTTTACACCCCCCTCACCTACATCATCCTTGTCCTACATCATAATGTAATCACCATTTACCCCATCTCTTAGGTTCCCACCTTCAACCCTCACTATAATTTCACTCACTTTCATGGGATTAGGGTATGCTTCTCATATTAGTAGATACTTATTCCATTCACATTGCCATAGGCAATCCCCTTTATAGGAAAGATCATTCAAGCATATGATCAGTACTAGTAGTAGGCAGATGCAAGAAGGGTATCTTGAGAGGCTTAAATATAATAAAAGAAGGGGAAATGGGCCAAGGCCACTACTCAAACTCATATATAGTCATTTTATGACCCTACATAGAAATACCTTATGGTTGTTCATCTGGCCCCCAAAGTAGTCAAGCCCTAAGTATAGATGCAACTAAGGCACTACACCATTCAAGATATCAATCTCAACCTCAGACAATCCATACCCACAGATAGGGTCAAACTCATGGAAAAGACACAAAAATCCATGACTATGAACCATATCAAGGTGGCTTGATAGTTAAAAAATACCAAGCTGGAGCTCACAAAGGTGAAGGCTATGGTTGACCACCTTAATGTTAAGGCTAAATCCAAAGATGATAGAATCAATAAGGCAAGAGATGACCTCAAAGATAACATCCTAAACAAGATCTACCAAGTAGAAGTTAGCCTATAAATAGATGCCAAAACCAAGCTGTAGGAGGAGATAGATTTGGCTAAAACTTAGCAAAAGTTTTTTGATTCAAATCAGTTATATCAACTATTACAGTAAAAAGTGCAACAGGATTCCTTGGTCAAGGACCAAGAGATAGAGAAGCTAAATAAAGACCTCATTCCTCACTCATATGCTATATAAATCATTCCCATAATTCAAAAACTATATAAATCTTATTGGGAGAGGCTCAAGGTCACAAAGGTAAACATGAAGATAGAACTAACTTTCATGATAGATGTGTAGAATCTAACCTCTCAGGTGAGTGCATCTATTGATCAAGTGATCACCTTTATCTCCCCTAAAGTTATAGACTCATAGAGCCTTGTTTAAAATCTCTACAACACTTATCCTAAAATACTACAAGCATCAGGGGTGGCTAACCAAAGGTAAGTAGTGATGAAGGTCAATAAGTTCCTAGGCTACAATAAAGTAGCAAATAAATGTAAGACATTCCTTAATGCCTTTGATCAAGTAGTCTAAGAGAGGTGGGAACACAAAATAATTAGTCTAGTTGGGACTCCCCTTCCCCTTCGTGGTAGATAATATCATCCTCCTTGATGACCAAATCATGGCACTATTTGAGCAAAAGTAGAATGACTAGACCATTTTTATGGCTCCCAATTAGATTCTTGATGTCTCCAAGGTAAACAAAATTTTGCATCCACTCACCCAGCTAGAATTCCAGATGCTAGTAGATGTCAAAGGCTTAAGGAAATTTCTTTCAAGGAGATAATAGATCTAGATAGAGCCTTTGAGACTCTTAATAAGAAGACCCAAATGAAGGAGGAATTATAGGTGCCCTTACATATGGAACTTCAAATATTGTAGGTATTTACACCTTCCTATTATTTTCATAGTTTTTATTCAACCAGTTTGAGTACTAGAGTTTTTAGTTCTCCCACCTGTAGGTAAATGCCCTTATGAGTCACCAAGAACTATGGATCATAAATCCACGATTATTATTTTTTGGAGTAGTATACCCCTAGCTTCAGGCTCATTTGGTAGTTAGCAGTTCCTCAACACATTTTTCTAGTTTCCCTTTTGTCCCCTTCTTCCTTTAGAACCCCCTTTTTGAATCTTGCCTAAGTACTAGCCTTCATTTTTTCTTCCACATGGTAGTCTAATGCCCATCTGGCTTGAGGAGAATTTCATCTCTCTTATGAAGTGTCATCTTGACATGTGGAATCCCTACTCTCAACCTCACCCAAAATGTCCTTATCCCCTCCAAATAACCATTAAATTTATTTGTGTCATCCCTATGCTTACCCAAGAGCAATGTTGGTCTATTAGAACTTAAGGTAGTGCTATTGAATGAGAGTGTAGGTCCCTACTTATGATAAATTTTTTTGAAACACTCTAATCTTAGCTTAAAGTATAACCCATTGATTTTGAAGAGTAAATAAGGCTATAGAATTTTACATAAGAAAAATAACTCCTAAAGTATACACATGGCACCACTTTACTTCTCCTAAGCATAGTGGTCATAATAGAATGATGCAGTTGCACCATATCTAGGATCTAGAGGTTAATTACACTCATAATCTCAAGAACCTCATTTTAGTTGTAATGACATCATTATGGGAGTGATCACTAGAATGTCTAGATGTCACTCTCTTTGAGCATCCTCCTTGCTTATTTATTCTAGGCTCATCCCTTTAGATAAGGGGTTGGTTATCATTTTTATCTCTTTTTGTTTTTATGAGCATCCATGGTAATAGATTAGATATATTAGTAGTTAGCATTTTCATATTCTATGACCTTAGTAGGTTTACCTAATAGATGTGATTGAATCTTTTGTATGTTCCCATTATGCCATTATATATTTTATTCTCCATCTATAATGAAGAGGATGTGATGTTCTATGTTAATAGGAGTGAAAAATTAACTCTAGCTATTATTTTTCTTTTTTTTCTTCTATAGTTTTGGTCTTTGTTTGCATAATAGATTGTAGTTTATGATTTATGCTCCCTTATGGTCTATGATTCTTGAATATTTAATCTATTTTATGTAATCATAGGTTAATTTTTCAAATTTGTTGATGCATCACCTTAGATTAGATTTACTTTCATATTATATGTTTTCCTTTCTTCTATCCATTTTCACCCCCTCAAAATTTGAATGAAGAGCTAGATTATAAAATACTAGATGTTAATTTATAGACCCCATTCAGTCCCACATATATTAATCTTCCCATAGATGGCTATTTAAATTGAAATTAAAGTTTTAGGTGTCAACATACACCTAATTTATAAAGAGGAGATCCTATAGTAATGGTAGACTAAACATTTTAATACACAAGAGATATGAAATTAGTTAGCTTGAGATGAGATGAAATTAGTGCATGTAAAGGGAGAATAAAAATATATTTAGAGAGGTAAAATTTTATATGAAATATTTACCCTAGGAAGTAAGATCTAATAATGATTCTAAAAAGTAGGTTGAGACTAGTGGTGTAGACTTTCACTAGGTGGTAAACTAGGGTAATAAGAATGGTCCAACATCTATGTATCCATGTGTCATGTATTTATTTTCCCTTTAAATCACTCATATATATCATGAACACATGTGTATATAAAAAGGATATATAATCTACCAAAAATGATAATTAACAAATATGAAAATTTAACTAGCAATTATGTAATGCTTAGGTCCTAATTTTTTACCTTTTTATAATATTGTAATGTTTTTGTATTTTTGACTTTTTTGAATTTTTATAATATTTCATCAACGGAGATTAAAACCAATTAACCAATTCATGGGATGTGTTAATGGATAGTTTATCACACTAACTATAGGAGAGACATGTCTATTTAACCTTTCTTGAAAAGATGTCCAAAAACCTCTCCAAGGTCTATAGCTACTAGGTCTTGGTGGACTACATCTCATTCAATTGGTTTGTTGTAACTTTCTACATACAAGGGTCCTTTTATAATTATTTTCTATTTAAAACTTTCTTTTATACTTTGACAAATAATAGGGATATGCAAGTTCCATTGACTCACTTATGTGGGTTTTAATCATGTTTTAGAGAAAAATGAGCTTCATATAGACTTGATTAAATAAGTTAGTTTTTTATATTTAAATAAAATAAAATACAAATTGTTTTAAACATTTATTACATATATATTCATTCAAAAATATGTTAATGGAAATAAACTACTTTAGAAATTTAGATAAAACAAGTGAAATATATTACTCTTAAATGAAACCCTAACCTAACCAGATTCATAAAAAAAAGTAAAAGAAAGTGGAAAATAAGGAAAAGGCTATTGAAATGTGTCTAAATATAAATCATTTGGACAAATTGAACCCACAAAACTGATTCCATACCTATTCAACAAATGCACAACCACCAACAAGGAACAATGCACGAGTCTAAGGAATAATAAGCTTGAGATGAGAAATAACACATTGAACATTTGTATGCATATGAAAATGCAAATAAAATTTTATAGCTTTGATTAATAATGATTTCCATTTCAATGGCATAATTTTTGGGTATACATTCACCAATTTGTTACAAATTTTAGAAGCATAACAGTAGTGCCAACAAAAATAAGGGATATATTATACTAAAAAGTAATACAAATGCCTAATCTAATGTCCCCTCACTTAGAATCAACAAGATCCAACCCTTTAAATGATCATATGATGGCTATTTATAAAAAAATTGGCCAATAGAGAGAAATAATTTTCCCTCCAAAACTAAAATACACTTTAATTTAAACTTGAGTTTCACTTCTCCCCCCAAAAGTAAGCTCCTCACACTTTAACTATGTTCACACCTGTAAAATAGATCAAACAAGTTACTTTTTATCATATGTGAATAAATTCAATTTAAAAAAAATTAATCAAAAAAATGTGAGAAAATTTTGATTGGGGAATTCCATGAAAATAATTGAGTCATGTGGACTATGTTGGAACTAGATTTCCAACACCAAGAATGGTTTGAAAAATGGATGCCTAGGCTGCAAGATATGGGGAAAATGTTTGCCAAGGTCATTTAAGACACCAAGTGGGAATGTTTTTGAAATTATATTTTAAAATTCATTAATTTCATTGAAAAAATAATAAAAAAATAATAAATTTTAAAAAATGTGTGTGGGTGCATTTTGTATAGGCTGTGAGGATGATGGATGGCCCTTGTCCATGTGACCATGCAATAGAAGTTAGGGTACGTGTGTACACCTATGAGAGTCAAGATGACTAGCCCTTGTCAAAAAATATGCATAGAGTCAAGGGGAACCTAACATGTCTACACTTGTGGGAGGGCCCAAATGGCCAACCTTATCCCACACATCTATTTAGCTAGAGGATAACACATCTGTGCATCCGAAGAGGATGGATAGATGGCCTTCATTGGTATGCATCCATGGTTTCAAAGCATTATAATAAAACCTTATCCAAAATAATAATAATGAATTTTATAAATTTTATTTTTCAAAAAATCAAGGTGATTTAAATTATCCCCCCAATTCAAGGGGAGGTATATGGGGATGGTTTCTCTAAAACCATGGTTTTGGGAAACCACTCAACTTTTAGATTTTGGCACATATGGCCATGAGAACCCATTAAGTCATTTTTTAATCCCATTTTTAACCTTTTTCCATTAAAAATAGTTTTTTAAATTTGATTTTTTTAAAGTGAATGATTTCTAAACAATTTGATTTTTTATTGAAGTTATGGGATTTTTTGGGTATGTCACTTCATTGGGAAATTAGGAGGTTGGGATGGCATTTTCAAGGAAAGTGGTAAACATAATTTTTTTTTGTATGTGCTTGATATTTCTAAAAGTAGTAATTTTAATGGCCCATTATTTACATAAACCAATATACATTAGTTAATACAAGTGGATACATTTGAGCAAGTGAGACCTTAGAACATAGATTCTAGGGGCAAGACTCTATTTTCATGTTAAGTGTAAAACATGAAAATTTATTGCACAAATATGGATTTCAAATTGAGGTGGTTAAGGGTTCTTGTTAAAAAAAAAAAATTGAGTCAAACTAATAAGAAAATTTAGGAGTGTTGAGACCAATGAGTTATGAGTGCAAGTATGAGTTGCCAAAAAAACTAAAAAAAGAGGTTCCATAATTTCAAAAGAAATTAGGGCATGTTGTGCAAGTAGCAACAAATGCTGACTTTGCTGAAAAATACTCTTGAGTATTTTTAATTCATATAAATGTGTCTAAAAACCCAAGATATCTAGCTAAGACTATGTATAGATCATGAATGGATCTGAGAGAGGAGAAGATGATAACAACTAAGAAACCAAATCTAAAATTCTTATTGACCTGGTGTGTGAGAATAAGTTCATTACTACTTCTTAGAACTTATAAATATTATCTACCATAGATCCAATTGTCAGGATAATGAATCCTAACATAAGAATTCTTGCTTGGATATTATTTTTTTATTAGCTAGGTATCTATGGCCCTAATGGAGTTATCTTTGATTGCACTCAAGGCCTTACTCTACTACCAATTGGGTATTCATATCCCTAATAAAGTTTACCTAAATCATAATTGAAATTATTTTATTTTCTTGTTTTCTCTTTTATCTTTTTTCATATCATCTCAATTTTGGGTTGGGGACCACTATGGCAAAAAAAGGTAGAACTATATATTTTTTCCCTTAGATGTTCATTGTAGTATGTTCATCTAGGCAAGCCTAAAAACCATTAAGATATGATTTTTGCACTTGGTTTTTAGAGAATTTATTCATTGACCAAATAGTTTACCCAAAATAACCCAAAACAAACAAATTTATAACACACATAATAGCCTAATCTTTTGAAAGAGAAAATAATGGTGTAAACTAATCAGAGTACTTATGCACCAAAATGTCATTTGTGTCACTTATTTACAATTCTTTTATTCTTCATTCCTTGACTGACAAGGGAACCAACAAGGAAAAATAGACTAACTAGACAAAATAAAATAAGAAAGGGAAACTAAAGTAATAATAAGGAACATGAAGGAAAAATTAGAAAATAAACAAACAAGAAATGGAAAGAGAAAAGTATCTATAGAGGTTTTTAAACAAATGCATGCTTGAAATTAGTTATACAACTATTTATTTCCATGACTTTTTGAATATTGGTACATAGTTATTAAATTATATATATATATATATATATATATATATATATATATATATATATATATATATATATATATATATATAGACACACACACACACACACACACACACACACACACACACACACACATTATCCTCTTTAATAAAATACACTATCCCATAATAATTTGTCTATGTTCTTTTCATGAAATTTAATAAAATTAGGATTGTAAAATTCTATATTATGTTTGTGTCTATATTTTAAAAATCATGAGGGATAGGGGGTGAGAAATACCTTTGCAAAAACATGGAATTGATATAATGAATAGGACCAAGCATCAATACAAACCAAAATGTGTTTATCACCCAACCTGACAAAGACTTCCTCTTCATTGCAACCATTATATGAATCAATTGGTGGCTTATCTTTGATGTAAATAGATTCCTGCATAGGATTTTTTTGGTTGTTTTTTTCATATAGAAAGCATGGAAGTAGTTCAGTTTTTTCTCATATTAGATACCTCATAAAGTTTTCATTAATGTTCAAATTATGTGGAGATATAGAATGAATTAAATTATTCTTAGCTTGTAACTCCATTAGTTTAACTTATCTATTTAGGACATGGTGTTGTTGTTCTTCCCCTTTGAATACCTTTGTTATTGAGAGGAATGCTTGAGTGATATTGGTTGGTTTGAAATCTAGGCTAAAATGGTAAGAGAGATCAATCACTTTGAGTTCATCCAACTCATTTTAAAGGGATAACCCCTCCTTTCCTTGGTTTTATTTTTCTTTTTGGCACCAATAGTTTGGCTTAACATAGTATTCTTTAGGTTCATCTTCCTCTAATAATGAGGGGGATGATATGAAATCTCCACTAAGTTAAAATACCATCTTGGATCAGTTTTTTAAATGGAGGAGTAGTAGTAAAGGGTAAGAATTCTTCAGATGCATAGAATGCATCTTACTCATCTACTAGCTCCAAAACCTCTAATTGTTCTTTTGGATGATTTCAAGAGATGTCAAGTTGGTAATTTTGTTAAGGGTAGATATTTAACAATTTTATTTCCAACCACTAATTTTCCTTCAATAGATATTACTTCTTCATATTTAGATTCATCAAAGCCACTATTTTAGCCTTCAAATAATGGACTAAGCTTGTAAAATGGAGCATTATCAATGTGCATGATCAACTTAATATTAAAAATTCAACCATATTCATAGAATATAAATAGTGTACTAGGATATGTATATTCATAGCTTGGATTGTATGTTACCTTCTAATATATTTTGCAACAAATGGTTTTTGATTATTAATAACACCCAAAGATATTAAATCACTAAAATGATATGAATCAACTTGCTGAGTATACATCTAATTAACTAAGTTACATGCATTAAAAGAGTAATAATGGCTCTCATTCATCATAGAGAGGTTTGGTTGGGTTAATTATTAGGGTAATGCTTCATTGTGAGGCACATATTGATCCATGGTTTGATTTTTAAGTATGTAACTAGAAGGAGTTTGGAAATAAATGACCTATTGGTATAAAGAATAGGAGGGGTACACACCAAATCCTTGAATCATTGACTATTGTTCAAAATTGATAGCCTCTTGGTAGATCACCACTAAGGATGTGAGAAAAGATGGGGTCCCTCGAATGAACATGATAATTGAGGGATCTAAGGCAATGAGATATACTCCAATTGATGAATCCTCTATTTTAATAAAGGATCCTTCAACCTATTATGTAGATAATGGAATCTATGGTTGAACACACTAATTTTCTCATTATACTCTTTAAATGTTGTGTACAATTGATAGAACAAGAGATAAGGGTTAACAGTCACACTAAAATGGTTGAGAAATAGATTTTCAAAGATGGCCGAAGTGGTGGTGTACCCTTATGGTAGACCAAGGTACTAAAAATAAGTTACTTGATCCATAAAATAGGGGAATAAGTGACAAAACACATTCTCATACAAAATTTGCTTTCTAATGATGTCTTATTTAAAATATTGGATGTGTCCCTCAAGAGTTTATATCCCATCATGGATATACTTCACATAGAAATTATGGGGGTTCTTAGGCAAGTCATGAGTGGGACTAAGATTGTTCATGGGGAAACCACCTCCACCTAGCTAGACAAAAGCCATAGGTGGGTCTAAAATTTTAGTTTTCCAATCTTATAATTTGGACTATCATTTTGGGAAAAACCTTTAAAATGTAAAAGTTTAATTTATTTTGGTTAAAAGTTTTAGTTTCAGATATTTTTATAGTTTAAGACACTCATTCTATATCTAATCTATTAATGTGCATTTAAAGAACACAACAAGTTTGGATAAGTGTAAAGGAGAGGGTGTCAAGTTTAAAACCAATTATAAGTCTAAAACACTCTGAATTAGGCCCTCTTTTTAGTGCCAATATGTTGATGTGCATTTCAAGCACACAATAGGTTAGGAGAAACATAAAATTGAGGGCATTAAGTTTAAAACCAATGATAAGTATAAATTACTCCAAATTAGGATCTCTTTCTATCACCAATCTATTGATGGGTAGGTTAGTTCACCAACTTTAGGAGGGATGGGTCCATCTAACCTATCCAAGGTCTATATCTACCAGGTCTTGGTAGACTATAACTCACTTAGATTATTTTTTATAAACTATTCCATACAAGAGGCATTTGTTGGTTCTTAAAAATTTCAAACTTTCTTTTATCCTTTTACAAATAAGAGGGATATGCAAGTTTCATTGTCTCACTACTGAGGGTTTTAATCATGTTTTAAAGAACAATGAACTACATGTATGTTTTCATAGATAATTTAGTTTTTTGGATTTAAATAAAATAAATATGATTAATTTTTAAATATTTATTGCATACATATTCATTCAACAATGCATTAATGATAATAAACTACTTTATCAATCAAGATAAAACAAGAGAAATAGATTATGTTTAAATGAAACCTAGCCTAACTAGATTTATAAAAAAATAAAGGGTAAAATAATGAAAATCCTATTGAAATGCAACTAAATATGAGTTGTTTAGATAAATACAACCCATAAAATCGATTCTATACCTAGCCAACAAATGCATAACCACTAATAAATAACAATGCAAGCTTCTAAGGAACAAGAAGCTTGAGATGAGAAATAACACATCCACCATTTGCACATGCAAGAAAATGAAAATAAATTTCTATAGATTTATTAAATTTTGATCTTCATTTCAATAGCATAATGTTTGGGTATACATTCAATAATTGGTTACAATTTTTTTCAGCATAATAGTAGTACCAAAATAAAAATAAGAGATTACACTACAAAGTAATAAAAATGTATGGTCCAATGTCTCCTTACTTCAAATCAATAAGAACTAACCCTTGAAATGACCATGTACTAACTATTTATAACAAATTTGGCTAATGGAGGGAAATAATTTTATCCCCAAAACTAAAAATCTCTAATTTAAACTTTTGTTTCACTTTCCCATAAAATGCAATCTCTTTTCACTTGACCTCCATTCACACCTATAAAATAGATAAAACAAGTTAATTTTTGGCATATTGAATAAATGACTTTTAAATTATTTAAAATGTAGTGTATAAAATTTTAGTCATAAAAATGTGATTAAATTTTGATTAGGTAACTTTCTCACAAAATTGATTATGTCATGTAGACCACATTAGAACCAACGTTCCAATACCATGAATAGTTCAAAAAATGGATATCTGATTTACAAGATATGGGCAAAAACATATCCCATGGTCATTAAGCCAATAGGGTAAAAATTTATGAATAAAATTTAAACACACATTAATTTTCTTGAAAAACTAATAAAAATTAATAAATTTTAAAAAATGCACATGGGTGAACTTTTGTGGCCCATGAGGATAGCTAGATGACCCTCATCCATACAATCACATGGTAGAAATCAAGTGTGTTTGTGTGACTATGAGAACCTAGAAGACTAAATCCCATTGGCATGTACACATGGGCATGAGGCCCAATGTGTCTACATAACTAAGAGGTCCTAGTTGGTTGATTTCCTCCCACACATCTATGTAACTAGATTCTGGCACATCTACACATCTGAAGAAGATGATAGGATGGCCTCTGTTGACGTACATCTAAAATTTAGGGGATTTATAAAAAAAATTAACCAAAAAACAAAATTCATTTTCTAAAATTTATTTTTGAAAAACAAGGTGGTTTAATTTTTTTCCTCCTCATGGGAGGGGAGGTGCCATCGGGGGTGATTTTTCTAAAACCATGGTTTTGGGAAATCACTTAACTTTTAGATTCTGGTACATACAACCATTAGAACCCATTAAATTATTTTTATAATCCCATTTAAAACATTTTGATATTAAAAATTCATTATTTCAATTTGATTTTTTGAAAAGTGAATGATTTTTAAACAATTTGATTTTTTATTGAAGTTATGGGATTTTTGGGGTATGCCCCTTCATGAGGAAATTAGGGGGTCAAGATGGAATTTTCAAGCAAAGTGGTAAACATAAAATTTTTATGTATGTACCTTAGATTTCAAATAATAGTAATTTTAAGGGCCCATAATGCATGAAAACCAAGATGCATTAGGTAATGTGGGGATGCAAGTGTATACATTTGATCAAATGAGACATTAGAATGTAGATTTGAGGGGTAAGATGTTTTTATGCTAAGTGTAAAACATGAAACTTTATCACATCAACATGGTATTTCCAATGGAGGTGGTTATGGGATCCAATTTTAAATGAAAATTAAGGCAAACCACCAAGGTAATTTTGGAGTGCTAATACCAATGAGCCATGAGCACATGTGGGAGATACCACAAAAAGCAAAAAAGAGGTTCCTTGATTTCCAAAAAAATAGGGCTTGTTGTGTAAGCAATAATAGGATAGTCATGCGAAGGTCCTGTATAAAACATGGGAAGGTTTACCTTATGGGAATAAATGGCATGACATATAACCATATGTGAATCTAAATAAAAATCTAAGAAAAGATCACATGTTGTACCATAAAACTCATCATCATCACTCATAGTGTCATGTGTATGATGAGCAACTTGAGGGTGAAATGTATCCTATGAGATCCTTTATAAGTTAGGATAGCCCTATAATTTTATTCACTATATAAAATGTTGAAATTTAACTTACTATAATATATGACATGGAATTCATAGTATCTATTGTGTGTCCAAAATCACCCTCTAATGTAATGGGCATATTAATAATCATCATCTAGGAAAGTCCAATAATCCTTTGCATAGTTTTCATAGAATAAACCTAAGTAGAATATATAATTGACTATGTATATTGAATCTACATATGTGGGGTAAATACATTTATATCATAATCATGACTAGGTGTAACAAAAAACTACTTTGGTGGTGAGTGTGGGTGAGGAAATTCATGTGGTGTAATATGGTACTATATGGAATACCTATCAATTTAACCACAATATTTCCATGTATATACTTAACACACTCTTACACTGAAGAGAGTAATGCATAGAGTTGTGAATATGTAACATGACATGCTAACCTCATTTACTCCACCTCCTAAGGTTGGGTTGAGATTACTGAATAAAAATGATATGATAGATAGTCTACTAGTCTAGTTGTTTTAGTTAAGGTTCTGATGTGGTTGAATAAACTAACCTATAAGGGCTGGTTGATTTTGGTGAACTAACCATGTAGGATTTTGGGAAATATTTGGTAATGGATTATTGTGTAATACCAAGATATCTCAGCTACAATAAAGTGATCATTGTTATTAGTGAGTTTTGGTGTTCATATCCCAAGAATATACTAAATTTAGAATGACTAGGCAACGCAATTATTTGTCTATATTGAGTTATTAAAATGTGTTGAAATGAGCTTTTAATCTAGATAATAGGATTTATCTATCAAGATTGGAATACATGTATAATGTAATCTAAAAAATAGAATGAAATTAGATGAGTCTAGACCCAAGGATGGAAGAATAACTCCAATTTAGAAGTTTTGGTTTTGGTGGGCTAAGGGATGAATCTATTTGACTAACTAGGCTTTGGACAACCTAGTTTTCTCATTTAGAGAATTTAGATGACTAATTATGAGGTTTGATAAATGTGTATAATTGAATAATTATAGCCCAAGATCAAAGTCTATGTATATTTGGGTGTTATTTTATAGGACTAAGGCTGGTGTTAGAGGAAATGTTCCTAATCTATATAAATTCACTTATTTGAAAGAGTCATCCAAGGGTGGGGAAATTATTTGTTTAAAGGTTTTGAAGTGATATTTTGTTATTATTTTATTATATTATTTTATAATATTTATATGGTTAATTTTTATTATTTTCGATAGGTATATGCTTGCTTATTTTAAAATATAAATGATTAGGTGCTTGGGTTGTTCTTTTTCTTTTTTGGAAAGTGAGGTACTGAAGTGATTAAATAAGATATGATACTACTAAAAATAAAATTTCTGAAAGGAAAGTAAGTAAAACTTATTTTTATTTTTTATTTTCTATGAAAATAAATGTGAATGCTAATAAATCTTAAATTGAAACTAAACTATATGAATGCTAATTTTTTCTAATTTTATTATTTTATAAGAGCATGGAAATTTAATTATGCTTGATGAAAATGATTGTTTTTTTTAGAGTGAATGAAATAAGAAAATAATTTATATTCTAATTTTAGGATGCATGAATGAAAACTAAATCTATTGTTTCATATTTTGTATGCATGCAATGAGATTTTTAAAATGTGAAAATTAAAACTAGATGTAAGTTTTTTCATTTTTTATTTGAATTAGATGTAGTTATATATAATATGAAAATAAATAATCATGATTGTGACTTGATAAATTTTAGAAATATTTAATAAGTTTCTACACATGTAATTATTATTATTATTATTATTATTATTATTATTATTATTATTATTATTATTATTATTATTATTATTATTATTATTATTATTATTATTATTATTATTTGGTTTTCTATGTAAGTGGGTGTAAAATATTGTTGTTGGTTTTATATATATGTGTGTGTATTCAAGATGTTAACTGAAGATATATTTGTTTTTATAAATTAAAAATAATTTTGTATATCTAAATCTAAAACTATCATGCAAGATTGTTTGTTTTTAGATTTATTATATGCAAATTTGCTTAAGAAAGATTGAATAATTTTCAATGGAAAGAATATGAACATTGATTTTTTTTGTATTTTTTTGTTATCTTTTCTATATGTAATATAAAATAATTAAAATAAATAATATAATATAAAAAAATGGAAAATAAACAAGGAAGAAAACTAAATCACTCAACCTAACCAAAGCAGAGGAGAGTTTGACAATAAGAGTTTGATTCACGATGGAAATTAATTGATCCTTAGGCTACTATCTCCTTTTTATTTTCTCAATGATGACTTAGGATTACCTAATAAGAAGAACACAAGAGGTAATGTAAACACAAATTTGAATTGAATAGATGAGGAAACTCAACTATGGCTAGTTCTCATAAACAACAGAGTGGTGTGTTAAAAGTATGTGATATTCTTTCTCTAATTTGTATGAATGAGAAAGATATTTCAATGGAATTTAGGATAATTTATCAAATATGATACCTAAGAAAGACTATATATCTATTAAAACATGTATACTCAATTCTTAAGGCAATTTTTAGATCTGAAAATCAAGGTAAAAGGAGTTATTTGTAAAATAAGAGATGTTGTATGTGGGATTTAATAAGAGCTAACTGGTAACTTGATGGAGTTAACTTAGAGATAGATAAATTTGTCATAGACATTACTTGATGTTAATTAATAACTTATGGAATGAATTGTATAATAATATAAATAAAATTAGAAGGTTGAACATGAAAAATATGTTAAAATGTGTATCCTGAGATTAATTTTTTAAAAACATGCAATGGTGGTGAAACTATCAATATATGCAGATAGTGTTTACATAACCACCATGTTGGTTGTGTAAATCACTTTAATGTTTTGATGTACCACTTGAAAATGCCTAATTTGGAATAATTGTGTTTAAAAATTCTAATTTTAACACTTTGACTGGGCTTTGAGAAAAAAAAAAAGGAAAAGGTGCGATAAGACCAGGTCTAAGATTTTTATTATTTATGGAAGTCATTGCATCATCATTGGATATTGAAAAATGTCACACAATGTAAGAATTAGGTGTATACATATTTATTCCTTGGAGAGGCACCTTGCCATGATTTGGAAATAAATTGTTTATCAAGTAGTGATGCACCAAAAGGAAATGAGGGTTAGATAACTTACCTCACCTGTAATAAAAAATTAAAAATCAAGTGCAATTTTAAAATTAAAGAGAAAATGTGCTAATCAATTATAACATGGAAATGAATTACTTATCATTTGTGTGGAAATAAAAATAATTCTTGAATTATCTCATTATTTTACCTTAATTTTTATTTTACAATTAAATGTTTGTGCAAATAGGTGTAAAACTTGAGAAGAAATGAATGCTAAAGATATATAATTATTAAAAATTATAATTAAAACTTTTTAAATATGTAAAAATACTATTTTTTGAAAATAATAAAAATAAATGAAATTAACTTATATTTGATTCCTAGTTGGATATTTTGGATATCTAATAGTGGAAATTAGAAAAAGCCAAAATTGTGATTTCTCAAAATTAGGAACAAAATATAAAGATACTTCTAGATAGGTTTATAATAACTAAAAAATAGTGTAGGACATTCAAATCCATTGACTATATACTTATCTAAATTTATTGTGACTAATGTTTAATAATGAAATATAAAGAAAATTAGAATTCTGATAGTGCAGGATCAAAAACATAATATGAAGACATTCATATACATGAATACACTCCTTGGAAAACATCACATGTCATTCACCTCCTTTAATTATATAATTATATGCATTAAATGCAAAAAATATTTGAATATTACACATTTTATGATTTTTTTTATTGATCAGATTGAGAGGTCATGATTTTGATATTTACACGTGGATATTTTTATTTTTCTCTTTACTTTTGAAACCCTAAAGGTTTTTGTGAGAGTTAAAAACTTGAAGAAAAGAGGGGGAGTGTAATGCATTGAGATATTATGAATCACCTCTTTGATGATTAACCATTACCTATGTATCTAGATAATCTAAAGAGGGAATAAAGGCACATGTTGTTCTCCCATAGAATGATTTCTGAAATTAGGCTCCTTGACTATATGTACACATGTAAAAATATGGTTTTGATAATTTATACTAATAACTCCTAACTTTATTTGAGATTATTTAGACTTGTATTATGAATATTAATTATGAATTATATTGAATTTTATAATAGTAGGGCATATGTTATCAATGTGAAATAGTGTAAAATTTCTCAAATGTAGAAACTATTTATGAATTATATATCACCTCAATCTTGTCCACTTGGTAAATACATATCATGGATGTACCTTAAACTTATATACCTTCCCACTGACAAAAGTCTCACATACATTATCTGTCTATGCTTATTGTTTGTCTGATAGGTATTTTCATGTTGACCTTCTTGTATTCAATAATCTTATTTTCAACTTGAGGTGTATTCTTTTGATCTTATTTAAATATAAGACTTGTCTTATCACTTTTAGACTTATAACTACTCAAGATATCCTCTAGAGCCTCAGTTCTCTTTTCAAACTTTAAAAATCTCTTCATGTTTCTAGATGCCTAATCCAACTTAGCTTTCAAAGATTTTATTTCAATTTCATATCTATTGTAGTCTTCTTCTTTATCTTTTAGGCTTGCTACCAAAATCTCATTATGGGTTTCAACTTGTTGGATGATCTCTTCATATTCCTTGGTAGTGGTGTTTAGCCTTTCCTTATACAATTTAATTCACTCCTCACAATCATAAAGTAATGACTTTAGTTTCATATTTTACTTCTTCATAATCATTAACTCTTCTAGGGTAGCCATGAGCTTTGATTTAAGATCCACTTCAACTTATTCATTGTGATAGTATTCTTCTTTATCTAATTCTACATCAATCATAAGACCTTTCCCATTTGAACAACCCTCATTGTCTAATTATATTCCTATGAAAAGGGATTCATTATTATCATGATCAAATTCATTCCTATCTCTGAATCACTTAAATTTGATGAGTTGTCTTCTTACTCTTGAATAATCATTTCCTTCCTTCATTATTCAAGTCTATTTTTTTCTTCTTAGACTTATAGGCCTTTCTATCATCTTTATGAGATTCATCATGTTCTTTAGTATGCTCAAATCTATCTTTGTTAGGACACTTGGTTGCAAAGTGATCAATCTTTCCACAACTAAAACATTTAAAGGGTAACTTACCCTTGTACTTTTCTAAGCCAAATCTCATCTTTCTATCAAAAATGTCAATGATTTCATCATCATCAATATCTAAACGTAGCTCATCTTTGACCTTATTGGACTTTGAATTATTTTCAACCTTGAAAGTAACTTCTTTTTTGAGAGGTCTTCCTTAAGTTGGTCTCATCTCATAGGTAGTCAAGATGCCATGAAGCTCATCCATCTCTAGCTTGTCCAAATCCTCTATTTCTTATATTTTAGACACCTTAGAGTCAAATTTAGAAGTTAGAGATATTAATAAATTTTATACAATTTTAGTCTCTTTCACTTCTTCTCCCAATCCTCTAATGATATTGACAAATTCATCAACCCTTAATAAACATGATTCAATAGATTCATCTTCATTCATCCTCAGGATTTTAAATTATCTTTTATGGGTCTAAAATTTGGCCATCTTCACCTTGGTGTCTCCTTCATAGATGGTCTTCAACTTATCCCATACATCTTTGGATGAAATATAATACATTACTTTTCCTAACTCTACCTTTGATAAAATGGCATTTATTGCCTGGGATTTATTTTCAATAGCCTTCTTACCTACTGCATCTATTAGTGGAATTGAAGGTGTAATATACCCATCTGTAACTAACTACCAAATATCATGTCCTTATGACATCAAATATATATTCATTTTGACATTTCATAAGACATATTTGGATCCATTAAATAGAGAATCCTTAATGGTAGAGAAACCTCCTTGAGCTTGTTGACTAGTCATCCTTACTTCTTGAGATCTCCTTTAGGATATAAAGCCTATTCCAAAGGACCTTATATGATACCAATTGTTGGAAATAAGATGATTGAGAGGGGGGTGAATCAATCTTAAAAAAATTATATTGAATTCCACTTAACTATATGTTGGGTGAATATTTTGTCACCAGTTGACTGACGGAAAAATGGTTACATCAACCACAACACAAGGAGATTTATGCGGTAAAATGGGTATGGTGACCACAACTAGAATGAGATAAATCTCTCCTCTTGACAAGGGGAGGTTCCCTATAATTTTGTGTGTGTGTGTGTGTGTGTGTGTGTGTGTGTGTGTGTGTGTGTGTGTGTGTGTGTGTGTGTGTGTGTGTGTGTGTGTGTGTGTGTGTGTGTGTGTGTGTGTATAAAGCTGAAAATACACATGGGGGTGAAATCATACCATCCATCTCTCTTTTTTTAGAGATGATGTTCACAAAATAGAGGAGAATTCTTGGGTAATTGCTAAAGGCATTTCTCTTCTTTCAGAAATGATGTTCAGAAAACTAGAGGAAGACTTCTTAGTTAGTAACTGTAACCACAAGAAACCCATGAAAGCATAGTCTTTCATTACTTATCACACTAATTTAGGACAAGGACACCGTAGAATTAAGTGTAGCCCAAAGTCTCCACTACATACTACAACAGAGTGAAAGATTACGAAGGATAAAGAGAGCTCAAAGTATCTCTAGTATCCTTTACACAAAACACAGACTGAAGACAATTATGGCAGCACAAAGTCTCCCAAAGTTAGCTTCAAGACATCTTCTAGCTTATTTCCACTTCTACTTGTTTTATTAAATGGACAAGACTGTATTTAGGAAATAGACATAAGAACAATTTCCTAGATAACACAAGATTATTCAAACACAAAGTCTGAAAGGTCACTTGCTTTCTCATTCATTTAATAAAATATGATTAATAGTCTGAGATTAAAGTCTTGAGAATGCCTTTCAATTTGGGCAAAGCTTTGCTTCTAATAATAGAGAGATCTCCCCTATTCAAAATGAGAGATTACAATATATAGCATCATAAGAAAGACTTGAGTGCTTATTTTTATGAAAATGGCCCATGCTGAATTGAATGCATTGAAAATCTATGAAAGGGCCATGCTAGAATAGGTCATCGGCCTTAACATTGGCATACTGAATCATCTCAAATGTCTCCTCCTAAGCATGGGTTGTTTGGTCTTCTTTATGATGTTTACATGGTTGTTTATTTGCCTTTACTTAATGGAAAAAAATAGGTCACACCTTTGAATGTTTGCTCTTTCTAATGTCCGCTTGGTGGACTATTCCACCTACTAGAATAGCTCTTCTACAAATATTTCTAGACTTTCTATAGTTGGTCCCTCCTTCTTTGCCATGTTTTGTCTCTTCCTGGTGATCTAAGCTCTCGAGGCTATCTTATCACTTTTAGTTGGCTTCTTCAACACTTTTCTTGGCTGGTCACTAAGTTTGTTCTTAGGTCTTTTGAAAATCAACGGTTATTCCATCACCCTAAATTTAACATCCATGGGGACATCACCAATCACTTGAACCACTTTGAACCTTTGAACCTTGAACTCTTTTGGTTCAAAGGTTAAATGGTTCAACAGTTCAATGGTTTGGTGATTCAATGTTTTGTAAAGGGCCACGTTCACTTGGTTTTCTTCTTCGATTGAGTCATTTATTTAAACTATTTGGTTGAACCTCTTTCTAGAATCTTCCACTTCATCCATTTGCTCAAAGCTTCTGATCAAACTTTGAACTCTTTGAACCCTTTGAACCTTTGAACATTTGAACCTTTCAACCTTTCAAAGTTTAAGGTTCAACGATTCAATGATTTAGATCTGTTTATTTTAATCCTTTGAAGCTTCAAACTCTCTAGATCCTTTCATTCTATAAGTCTGTTAAACTCATTGAAATCATTAAACCTTTTAACAAATCAAAGTTCGAGGTTCACAATAGTTCAATCTTAACTCTTTGAATCCTTTTATTCTTTAAGTCTGTCAAAGTTGTTGAACCTTTAAACTCGTTAAACCTTTGAACCTTTCAAAGGTGGGGTTTAATGGTTCAATGGTTCATTCCAATAGTTTGAAGCCTATTTTTAAGTCTTTTGATTAAACCTCAGTGTTGAACTATCCTCAAAACACTAAGAAAATGCATTAAGTGTTTTGAACTTCCCTTTGAGAAAGCCTGCCTATTGAACTTGTGACTTCTTTAGCTGAAAAAGCTTGAATATTTGAAAAAATTAACTACTATAAACATTTTGAAATAAATAAAGAGACCATTTTGGCCTGTAGGACTAAAATGATTGGCATGTTGTCCACAAAAACAAGTGACAGATTTTGGGAATAATATCTAGCTCCAGTTGGGGAACTTCCATAGATTGAAATTTTGAAATAATCAAAGGGAGTAGAATCCAAAATCTCAGTGCCTTCATCTATGCCAATAGGCTATGGAGTCATGCTACCCAAAAAGAAAGGTGCCAAAAAACAAATAAAAATAAAGACTATACATATATACAACTGGACTTATTTGATACTTCAAGGATTGAAGTGCTTCAGATGTTGCCCACTGTGAGGCAGTATAAATGGTGTTCCATCTTGATATTTCAACAAGAAACTATTTTCACCATTTAAATTATGAATGGAAAATGGGCCTCTCCATAAGGAATCTAATTTTCCATGCATTCCTTTTAGTTCTCTCCTCTTGTCCCACAAGACTTGATATCTAACTTGAAAATCATAGATCCTTGCTTTTTGGTTGAAGAGTCTCTTCACCAGACTTTGATGAATAACAATTAGATCCACCACCATAGTTTGTTGCTCATTAAGTTTAGTCAAACACATGATGCTCTTGTCGATGGAACTTTCAAAAGTTGAATCTTCTACTGCCTTTACTAACTTTAATACTGGTAATTCTAGGGTGATTAGTATCTCTACATTGTGACCATACAAAAGTTGGAATGGGGACATACATATCACCCTTTTAGGAGTAATCCTATCTACCCATAAAGTGTCAAGAAATGCTTTATGCTAGGTTTTATGATTGTCATCTACCAGCATCTTGATAATGGTCACCAGGTTCTTGTTGCTTGATTTTGCTTGACTATTTTCTTGTGGATAATAGTCAAAAGAGTGGGAGAGAATAATCCCATAATAGTAGCAAAACTAGGGAATCTCATGAGAAGAGAAACAAGTTACATAATCTATTATAATCTTGGTTGGGACCCCAAACCTAGAAATGATGTTTTCCTTGAGAAAATTACATACTACTTCTGAAATAACATGTTTGACTGGAATGGCTTCTACCCACTTGATAAAGTAATATGTGGCTATGAGGACATAATCATGTCCATCACTCGAGGATAGATTTACAACACTAATGAAATCAATTCCCTATTGCTAAAATGGCTCTTTTATCACCATAAGCTTGAGAGGTAATGCTACCAACTTGGGTTTGCCAATGAACTATTAACATAGCTTGCATCTACGCACCCAAGCATATGAATCTTGAAATAGATTAAGCCAATAGTACCTAGCTCATAAAATATTATGGGCAGTCATAGGTGAAAAAAAATATCTTCCACATGCCAAATTATGGAAAGACTCCAAAAGTTTGTTCTATTTCACCTTATCCATGTAATGAAAGAACACTCCATCAAGGTTCATCTTGAACAGACCTTAGTCCCATAGGACAAAGTTAGCATCTTTCAGCTTAATAGTCCTCTTTTTTTTATGAGACAGGTGAGCAAGACACTCACCATAGATAAGAAAATGAGCAATATTTGAAATCCACTCATTCATAGTGGTGACAAAGAGAACTATAGGTGTGCCTTCAACTTTTGTTTCTTCATGCCCTACTTCTTTTGGTATGTTATCATCAATTAATTGCAGAGACCCCTTCCCCATGCAAGCTTCATTAGTTTGATAACAAGATCAAAATCCTATAATTTAGCAATCCAATTGCCCCTTTTAGTCCCAAACTCATGCTAAGTTAAAATAGACTTCACTATTGTATTAGGAACTAAAGAAACAGTGTGTGAGTTCCAGGTGTAAAAATTGAAATGTTTTACCACCTTCACCATAGCATAAGCATGCTTCTCCATGTTTGAATACTTTAGTTCATGAGCTTTGAGAGGATAACTCATGAATATATGGGGGATTCCACACCTTATTTGTTCTGCTAAACTAAGATGGCTGAAAGTGTATGTTCAGAAGCATAGCTATACATCATGAAGTCTTTGGTGTAATCAGGACAAACCAGGGTTGGGACATGGGTGATAGCTTCTTTGATATCTTGAAATGCTGATTTGCCTTCTTCGGTCCAACTAAAAGTATCTTTACCTTTCATCATATCGATAATTTGGTGAGTCTTCTCTATGAATTCAAGAATAAACCTTCACAACAAATTCACCTTTCCAAAGAAAGAGTGGATTGCAGTCATACTGGTAGGAAGAGCAAGCTCTTGGATGGATTTGACTGTATTTGGGTTGATATTTATGCCTTCTTGAGACATAGTGTGACCAAGAAGTTTACCTTCTATAACCCCAAAAATTGACTTCTTAGGATTAAGAGAAATACCATTTTGTTGACATCACTCCAACACTTGTTGTAAATGATGCACATGATCAAGATGATGTTTAGAGAAGACTATTACATCATCAAGGTATAACATAATGAATTTGTCCATTTCACTTCTAAAATCAAAATCCATCACTCTTTAGAAGGTGGCACTAGCATTAATCAAGCCAAAAGGCATTCTGTAATATGCAAAAGTGCCCCAAAGTGTTTTGAAAGTAGTCTTATGTTGGTCTACTTCACCAACTTCCACTTGATTATATCTCAAAAAACCATCTAGCATTGATAACATCTTAGCACCAGTCACTATCTACAATATCTGATCCATGATGGGCAGGGGATAGTTGTCTTTTAAAGATGACTAATTTAGGTTTTTGAAATCAACACATAGGAAAATTTCTCCATTCTTATTTCTCATAGGGACTATGTTCACAATCCAAGTGGAATGATGGATTAGAAAAATAATTCTTGCATTCAACATTTTTTGTATCTTCGAAAGAATAATGCCTAATATCCTGGGGTTATACTACCTTTATTTCTACTTGTGAGGCAATGACCCAATCTTGAGAGGAATTTCACGCTAGATTTCTTTAGTTTTGAGAGATTTTAGATCATCATAAGAGTATGCCAAAACATTAATGTAATGGCGAAGCAAAGTGATAAATTTGAGTTTTTCATCAGGGTATAACAATTCTCAATGTTGACCATTTTGGGATTGTCTTCTATACTCAAATTTATTTGATTAACATCCTTGGAGGATTTTGAATCTACTTGTGGCTTCTTGATACACCTATCATGCTTGTCGAAAAGGTTCTCAAGAGAAACTAATCCTTTAGGAATTTTATTCCCTTTGAGCTGAAGGAACTCTTCATCAGCTTTTAAATTTGTTTTAGGCACTGATTCCCATGGTAGAGATTCACTACCTTCAAAATGAAGCTTCTCAAAGCTAACCATCTATTTTATAAAAGTAATGATTTGGTTGTCACCATTAAATACCTGCTAATGGTTGGCATTATTAGGTACACTTGGTCGAAAGACCAACGCGATAGTGTACCTATCTTCTTTGAAATCTTGGTGAGGGACCAAGAGAGTTACTGAGATAGCCAATGAATCCACTCAACTATTGAAATCTCTAGGTAGAATAGAAATACTGAAAGCATCAAAGATTTCAATGCAATCCCACACTAGATTGTGATAATGTCATAATATCTCATTCTTAGTTTGATACGGGTTCCTCACTTGACAAACTACCAACTCGACATCTCTTTTGGCATGAAGAAGTTTAACACCTTTATCTTGAGCAGCCTTTAATTCGAGTAGTAGAGATTCATACTCAACAATGTTGCTAGTGTTGCTAAATTACAACTTATATGCATAGGGGAAAATATCTCCTTGAAGAGATATTAAAACAATAGCAACTCTAGAACCAGTAAAAGAATTGTTGCCATTGAATTCCAGAATCCAAACATCATTAGAATCTGATCTTCTTTTAGATTTTTCTTCATCAAGAAGGGAAGATCCTTTTTCATGTGTACTATGCCCTATCATTCTTCTGATGTCTTATCTATTTTTTTTGGATTTTCAATTATGGAACTTTCATCTACTGAAATAGGAACATCTTCAGTAGACAAAAAATAATTACCCATGCCTAAAGACTCAAACAAAATTTGAGCTTCAGGCACTAATGTTTGGGTGACAATGTATTTCAATTCCTTCTCAGGAAGTAACTTTTGCATGACACCCTTGACAGGGATCCTCACCTCAAACAGTTCCATGCTCAATTCTCCACCAACATCCTTGCAAAAATTTTACCCAAGTAGAATGCCGTAGGAGTCTAGAACGTCGGCCACTAGGGTTGTAATTTTAATTCTCTTATCTGGGAAGGCTACAAATACAAATTAGGCATCCTTGATTTGTCTCAAAAGTGTAACTTGTTTGTTTTCCATGGAGAAACATCTCCCAAAAGTTTTAGTCAGTGTGAGACCAAGAGATTCTACCACCTTGGTAGGTATCACATTGTCAGAGGCACTAAAATCTATAATGCAATTGTTCAGCTAATGACCGTTTATCAATAGGAAAACATAAAATGGTTCTATATTCCTAGGGGTAGCTAGAGGAGTGATGACAAGATTATTTTAGGTGGATGTGTTATTTGGGGGACCAGGAGTTACTTTTGAAATTTCTTGTCCTATAGGGATAGTTTTATTTTTGACACATTGAACTAACCTATCGAACTGCTCAGGGTTGGATTACAAGAATTCAAACTTAGACATTTAAATTTTGATCTTATTAACATGGTCAATTATATCAAATGACTGAAAATAACTAGGAATAGAGGAATGAAGTCCATCATTCTGAGTTTTACTGGGTGTGGGACTAGTCTATGAAATTGAAGCAGAAGGTGTAGAATTGTTTGAGGTACTTACTTTTTTATTGCTTGCCAGGTCTTTTGATTGGAAAGGTAGAGAATCCCCTCATATATCAATTGAAATTTCTATTTGAGATTATTCCCCTATTTTTCCCTTATCATCTTGTTGAGTTGACTAGTTTTATGACCTGGTAAATATAGCATATGATCCTTCAAACACTTCTCCTTTACTTCTTGCTTCATCTAGGTAATTTAGGAAACTAATGTTAGAGTCACTTGATAATTCTTCTTGGTCTTCTGCAAAGAGACCAACATCATCTTCTTGGTTCAACTCAAGTTGGAAAGAAAAATTAGATTTATTTTCAAGATAATCAACTGTTGAGTTAGCTGGTACTGCCTCAACGGTAAGATTTCCTAGTGGGGGAGGAAGATGATTTAGTTGCCCTTGATTTTTTGTAGTATTGCCTTGATATATGGCTGGGAAACATCCTCATTGGTATATCTTGATAACAAGGAAGATTAGACATCCCTTGTGCCATTTGATTTTTTAGAGCTAGCAATTCATTTAATAGCTTTTGCACCATGGGATCAATGGTGCCTGTAGAGAAATATTCAAAAGATGAAGAAGATTTACTTCTATTAGGATCTCTTCTTATCTTTCCTACCAAGATAAGGTCATCTTCAACCTTAGTGGCCAAAATCTGAGCTGCATCAAGATCTATGTGACTAGCTCGCCTCAATAGGAAACTCACTTCTACAAGTTGAGAATTGATGAAGAAGCATTTGAGATTATCAGGCATCAATTGAGCAATTGTGGGAATCCTATTCCTCAGCTTGTTGAAATTAAAAATGAAGTCTCTCATGGGTTCATGAGGCTCCTTATTCATTTGTGTAAGTTGGGCTAACAGGGCCTATGCATCTTCTACAAGTTTGAATCTAGCTTAAATTTAGCCTTGAGATTATTCTAGTTAGTCATTATTTGTGCTTGTAGATGATAAAACTAGTCTGCAGTGGCACCTTGCAATGTTTCCATAAATATTATGATTGCAATGTATTCATATTCAATGCCTATCACACTATAGGCTATGCAAAAGGGTACAATATTTTCATCAGTATGAAGCTTCCCATCACCATAAAACTTGGGAAAATTCTTTCTTGAACTATGGGGTAGTTCATGTAGAGGTGGGGTTAGATTAAGAGGATAAAAAGTATTACCCAAGGGGCCTTGAGCTGACATGATATGGATATTGAAGGGAGGGATAATAAATCTCTATAGGATATGTATAGACAAATCTCTGCTAGTAGAGGAAATAGAAGCTTTGCCTAGTAGTGGGGACCTGATGTTTGTAGGAGGAAAACTCCTAGTTCACTGAAGGTGGGGTAGTGGAGGAAAAAGATCAAAATTACTTAGCTGCACCACTCAAATATAGGGTCAAAAATACCTTGAGCTCTAGAGCTTTGCATTTATGGTGGATCTGCCAGAGTGTAAAATGAAAATGGAAAATAACTAAAACTAATTCAATTTAAAGCTTGAGGCTTCAAGCTACTTGTTCTTCCCCAATAGAGTCACCAAAAGCTATTGGTGTGGAGCTATCTGTGCTCTATCCCACTTCACATCATTCCCTAGTGGAGGCACCAAAAATTATTAGCATGGAGCTATCTGTGTTTTATCCCACTTCACGTCGTTCCCCAGCAGAGTCACCAAAAATTGTTGGCATGGAGCTATCTATGTTCTATCCTAATTCACATCATTCCCCAGAAGAGTCACCAAAAATTGTTGGGTGAATATTTTTTCACTAGCTAACTGACAAAAAAATGGTTACATCAAACACAACATAAGGAGATTTATGCAACAAAATGGGTGTGGTGACCACAACCAGAATGAGATAAATCTCTCCTCTTAGCAAGGGGAGGTTCCCTATAATTTATAGTATATATATAAGCTATAAATACACATAGGGGTGAAATCATATCATCCATCTCTCTCTTTTTAGAGATGATGTTCACAAAATAGAGGAGAATTCTTGGGTAATTATTGAAGACATTTCTCTTTTTTGAGAAATGATGTTCAGAAAACTAGAGGAAGACTTCCTAGGTAGTAATTGTAACCACAAGAAACCCATGAAAGCACAAAGTCTTTTATTGTTTCTCACACTAATTTAGGACAAGGACACCATAGAATGAAGTGTAGCCCAAAGTCTCCACTACATACTACAATAGAGTGAAAGATTATGAAAGTTAAAGAGAGCTCAAAGTGTCTCTAGTATCCTTTACACAAAACATAGACTAAAGACAATTATGGAAGCACAAAGTCTCCCATAGTTAGCTTTAGGACATCTTCCATATTATTTCCATTTGTTCTACTTGTTTGATTAAATGGACAAGATTGTATTTAGGAAATAGACAAGAACAATTTGCTAGATAACACAAGCTTATTCCAACACAAAGTCTAAAAGGTCACTTGCTTTCTAATTCATGTAACAAAATATGATTAACAGTCTAAGCTCAAAGTCTTAGGAATGCCTTTCAATTTGGGTAGAGCTTTGCTTCTAATAATAGAGATATCTCCCCTATATAAAATAAGAGATTACAATATATAGCATCATAAGAAAGACTTGGGAGCTTATTTTCATGAAAATGACCCATTTTGAATTGAATGCATTGAAAATCTATGAAAGGGCCATGCTAAAAAATGTCATCAGCCTTGACTTTGGCATTCTAAATCATCTCAAATGTCTCCTTCTAAGCATGGGTTGTCTTTTCTTCTTTATGACGCTTACACAACTGTCTATTCACCTTTACTTAATGCAAAAAAAAAGGCTACACCTTTGAATGTTTGCTCTTTCTAATGTCCACCTAGTGGACTACTCCACTTACTGGAATAACTCTTCTATATATATTTCTAGACTTTTTGTACTTGTTCCCTCCTTCCTTGCCACATTTTGTCTCTTCCTGGTGATCTGAGCTCTCATAGCTATCTTCTCACTTTCAGCTAGCTTCTTCAGCTCTTTTCTTGGCTGGTCACTGAGTTTATTCTTAGGTCTTTTGAAAATTAATGATTATTCCATCACCTTGAATTTCACATCTATAAGGATGTCACTAGTTTCTTGAACCACTTTGAACCTTTGAACCTTGAACTCTTTTGGTTCAAAGGTTCAACAGTTCAATGGTTCGACGATTCAATGTTTTGTAAAGGGCCACATTCACTTGGTTTTCTTCTTCGATTGAACCATTTGGTTGAACCTCTTTCTAAAATCTTCCCCTTCATCCACTCACTCAAAGATTTCACTTGAACTTTTAACTCTTTGAACCCTTTGAACCTTTGAACCTTTCAAAGTTTAAGGTTCAATGGTTTAGATCTATTTCTTTGAATCCTTTGAAGCTTTGAACTCTCTAGATATTTTCATTTTCTAAGTCTATTGAACTTGTTGAACTCATTGAACCTTTAAACCTTTGAACCTTTTGAATGTTAAGGTTCAATGGTTCAATTGTTCAATCTTAACTCTTCGAATCCTTTTATTCTTTAAGTCCATCGAAGTTGTTGAACCTTTGAACTCATTAAACCTTTGAACCTTTCAAAGGTGGGATTCAATGGTTCAATGGTTTAATGGTTCATTCTAATTATTTTAAGCCCACCATTAAGTCTTTTTATTGAACCTCGGCATTGAACCATCCTCAAAACACTAAGGAAATACCTTAAGTGTTTTGAACTTCCCTTTGAGAAAGCCTACCTGTTGAACCTATGACTTCTTTAGCTGAAAAGTCTTGAATATTTGAAAAACTTAACTGCTTAGAACATTTTGAAAGAAATACAGAGACCATTTTGGCCTATAGGACCAAAATGATTGGCATGTTGTCCACAAAAACAAGTGATAGATTTTGGGAACAACACTTTATATGGACCATTTTAACATGCATGTACATCTTAGCAATCATAAGAAGCAAATCAAAAGAGTATGAAACACATGAACAAATCATATACACTGGAAACCCTCTTGGGGAAGAAGAACCACTGATGAAGAAAGTGGACTATAGTCCCATAAGATAAACATCAATATTTAGTTGAGCATATACTCAACTTGGATCACCAACCCCAATCTGTCAAGCACCAACTTGACAATATGTAGCTAAGCACCAACTCAACAAGGAGAGCCAAACCCTAATTTTTCAAGATTCAAATTTATATTATTTATCTAAGAAATAACTAATTAATGATTAGTAACCCCTAATTTACCAAGTACCCACTTATTTTAGCAAGCTCTAACTTATAAAGAGGCTCCAACCCTATAGATGACTTAACACTAACTCAGCCACATGATTATTTGATCACCTTAAAAAACCCTTGTTGCTTATATAATAGATGATCATCTATTATTTTATCTCTTTGATCTCTTCATCCCTATAAAACTAATCTTTCTCTCTTTGCTCAACTAGCCTTTTTCATGGCTTGATTAGGTCTTTTGACCTTGATCCTTTTTTGTAGAACCTCTATTAGATAATCATGACCTATTTGCTAGTCTGCATGACATAATTTTACTCAAAAATAATATATATCATTCTCTTGTCCTATTCTCTCTCTCTCTCTCTCTCTCTCTCTCTCTCTCTCTCTCTCTCTCTCTCTCTCTCTCTCTCTCTCTCTCTCTCTCTCTCTCTCTCTCTCTCTCTCTCTCTCTCTCTCTCTAAGCACCCTCTCTGCATCCCCTCTTTTCTTCTTCATAGTATACCAAAATAGTCCTAACTACCTTGATTTTATAAAAGTCATTTGATCATATATTTTTAGGCTAGCCACATATTCAAATTACTTAGGTTGGCCATGAATAAGCTAAATAATATTAACATAACATGCCTTAGTCATGAATCAATCACTATAATAGGTCGGCCATATATCAATTAGTCCTTACTCATATTTTAGGCTTATTGAGACCTAATAGGCCTTCTCAACAACATGTTACCCTTTGATCTTTCTTGAATCTTATCCAAACACCTCACATGGAAGGGACACATCATGATATACTAAAATAGATCTTATCCAACTTTAATTTAGGTCTCTAATACCTTTTAGGTCTAATCACCACTTGAACCCTTACTAAAATCATTGCTTATAAAAGGCTTGCACATATACAAAAACTCTACCTTGAAAAGTTGAGGTATATTCTAAAATTTTCTAAAAAAACATGGAAAACATTTAATATATATAAACCTCATGACCTTAGGTTTATCAAAAACTTCATCTAATGTTTCAACTTAGGGTAGACATTCTTAGACACTCCTCTACAAGATGTTCACTTAGAATTGCCAATTGACTCCAAAACATAGTCAATAAAACATGAACATATGATACATGATTGATTATTTAAAGGAGATTTCAATGCATGTATAAGATCTTATAAAATACTTAGAGAAATATCATCTAATCAGATCATGAGCTCTAATGATAACTATTTGTCTTACATTCCAATTTTTTGACATTCTCTCTTGTAGACTCTACTTAGCTAGATAATCCATTTTGGATTCAATGTTTCAACCATTTGAACTGACTTTAAATCTTCTAAAAAGTATGGATAGGTCATTTAATACCCAAAAAACATCATCATGCATTTAAATTAATTACTCTTATAATAAATCCCATTAAATAACATCTTCTCTCTTCTATCTGATTTCCTCACTATCTACACCATTAGGTCTATTCAGTGACAAGCCAACTTGGATCATCAACTTCACACACCTAAGTTATAAAACCTATCTAGAAACCTTCATGAATAAAAAAATACAATTATCACACTTTAATCTTCATCCACTTAGCATTGTTGACTCGATCAACTCTATCTTCAATAATAATTCTTCAAAAGACAAGTACTTTTTTGTAGGGTCTTCTCACTCACCTAAGAAATGAACAATATATGGAGATGCCTATGAGAATTGAATTTAATTCACAATTAATTTTATGATCATATTAGACTTTTATGATCTCTTTAAAATAATATCTTCAAAATTGGGTCACTATTAAGGTTTTATGAGGTTTTATACTAACTTTTAGTCTTAATGATCATTCATAAAACTTAGCTCCTCATTCTAGAAACCAATGCTTTTAAATTTGAGATAGATCCCTTCCTCATCTGTCATTAATAGTTTAGACAGTCAAAAATTGCACATAATAGCTTTTGATGTCAAACTACCTTTTAACAACACATGATAGCTTTTGATGTCATACTACCATTTGACCCTCATCCAACCTCACATCTAGTGGACCACCTAGTCAATTAGACTCATTTACTAACTTGACCCTATCAAACCCCTAACTTAACACATTTGACTAAACCATTTAATTCACCCTTTTTTAATTTGATTTAACCCATTTTTTTTGGCCCCTCAACTACCAATAGTTAACCTAATCATCGATGGTTGCCCTGACCATCAATGGTCAAGTCTTCAAGTCTACTTTAAAGTTTTAAAGCATTGACAGCTTTGTGTGAGATAAGTATCTCCCTAAACGACAACTTGATTTTAAAACTAGCTTTAAAACATTGTGAATTGGCAACTTTATCCCCCTATTAAATTAGTAACTTCCTCCATCTTAATTATCAACTTCATCCTATAAAAGGAGAAGAGGAGGAAGTTAATTTGGCCATAATCCAAAATATTACATCTAATATTTCTTGCATATAGGTATCCAGCATCCTTCAACAAGCAAGCAACATCACCAAAAACTTGAAGCTCTATTAGAATCACTTTTAAAATCTGAAGTATTGTCACTCTACCCAAATTGATTTAACCTTCCACTAACAAGTTTCACATATATTTTACTTATTTTCATTGATTCATATTATTTCTAACCTCCCTACCCTATCAAACCCATCAATATCTTATTTTATACCCCTTAGCCTTGTAATAGACCTTTGTTTGCCCAAATAACCAATTTACATCTTCTTCTCTAATAATTTCAAGAATTAGATAGGTAACCATCGATGGTTAACATAACTACCAAGGGTCACCTTAATCATCAACAGTTAACCAACTACCAATGGTCAGCCTAAATCATCAATGGTTCACCTGACCACCAATGGTAATTATGGCATAAAAATATAGAAAACTATTTTTAACTCCGTAACCCCAGTCAAACCAAAATTTATCTATTTCTACCTAATTACAATAATTTTTCTATTTTTTTAGACTAGACCCCAACCATTTTAGCATAAGTATTAACTAGCTTTGCTACTTTTGGTTACTTTTCTACTAAATAACATTCTACTTTTTTTGAATTGCACTTCATTTATCTTATGAAAGTAGATCTTTAGTTTATCATTTCCAACTTAATTATTATAATAGTGGATTGAAGACCTCCTAAAAAGTAATACACTTCTTGGATTTATCTCACGCTAAGTAGTCCACTCATCTATTTGCTAACAACACCCTTTTATAATGTCTTTCTTATCTATAGGTTATTCCTTCCTAGCCAAAGAGGAGTTCCCATCATCATCTTGATTCACATGTGCACTTTAGCAAGTATTCTTATACACATCCTATTCCTAGTTTCATTATTTACTTTCAAAATTAAGAGATGAGTGGAAATTAATCTAAATTTTTTTTGGCATGCTTGGTGGGACCCAATTCCATTTTTCATCCTTTATTATTTTCTCATTGAATAAAATCTAAAAATTTCTTTTTAATATTAAAATAAAACTCTTGCATACATTGATTTTCTTCTTGTATTAGTTCATCTAGTAACTTAGGAGGCAAATTAATTAATTGCAGCTTTCACGCTTGTTATCACACACTGAATCCAAACCACAAAATAATTAACACATCAAAATATACCTGAGACAAGGCCCGACTAGGATTTCATCACCTAATGGTAACCTTACCCCTTCTAAGCTATCCTAATTGGTTTTCACCACCAATAAGAGAACCAACTTAGCTCTCTAGTTGAGTATAAACTCTGAACTCAATATATTTTGGCTAAAAACTTGACACTCTTACCATTGTGAGACCATGAAGTGAGGGGGTAGGCCCCAATACCAAGCCACGTATTGAAGTTCAACATAGATTTATTTCTTGAGCATCTGAACTCAACCTAAAACCAACCTTAAATTTCCTTTTTAGTACCTGATCTACAAGCCAAATTCCCTCTTCACACTTTCTAAGGCATAAGCCAAAAGTGATCTAAAAATAATCCTAGGATTTAACATACTTTTAGTGTATGCATTATTTTTCTTAAATTCTTTTCTTTTGATTTCTCTTTGTTTGAGGTGTGAGTTTCACCATATTATTTTCTATTTTCTCACATGGTCCTTACTAGACAACAACTGAGAAATAAAACCAATCAACCACCAACTTCTTTCTCCATGGAATATAATTCTAATGATGAGGGTTCACCTCATTTTTCTCCCCCTCCTACTAGAATCTAGTTGTTTTTGAAGGTGATGTAGATTTTACTACCTTCTTTGACAACAATATAATGGCCGTTTAACACTATCTTAACACCTTACCTCATCATACCTCTCTTTCCTTAGTTCCTCCTACAAACCCTCCTTATGGTATCCCTCCCCATCTTATGGTGGGTACTACCTCAACCCAACCCTTGCTAACCCAAGACTCTTCTTCTTCCAACATTCCATCTACTACCACTACCCTAACCTAATCCAAAATTCCAACCTCTAACCAAGCACCTTCTACCACACCCCATACTTGACATATAAGTTCAACTTTACCTCTAGTTACCTATACTCCACTTACCATGGGGTTATATTCTACCCCTACTTCCACCCTTCCCTTTATATAACTAATCCACCAACTTCTACCCCATTTTAGAACTTGGTGCTCTCTATCCCTCAAACACTTCCACCCAATATCACTAGATCCACCACTCAACCTCAACCTACCCAAATTCAACCCATTACCTCAACCCTATGTTTAAGTCAACCCACATCCATACCTCAACAAGTACCCATGAAAACATATCAATATGTCCTTAACCCACAAAAATATAGAGCACCTTCCACCCAACCATTTATGCCAATCAACCCTTATGTGGCACCATCTCAACCTCTTATGACTACTTACCAATATGAGGTTTCTTTAACACCTTATACCACCTATCCTTTCATAGTTGCCACTGAACCTCAACAAAATTTACCCCTTAATTATGTAGCTTCCCAACCTCAACCAGATTTGATCAAGATCTTAATGGACAAAATGACTAACTTGGAGTCATCTATCTCTAGGTCTCATAGCATTTTATCCTACAATCAAATTTGAGATGAACCCATTCATCCATCCATGCCCATCTATTCATATCCTCCTCAATGGTAATTTCCCAATTTTTCCAAATTCCATGGCAAGTAAGACCCCCTACAACATTTGGGAGCATTCCATCATTCTTTTTATTTAATCACATATGATGATGTTCTCCTTCTTTGAACCTTACCCATGTTCTTATTAGGACTAGCCCTTGATTAGTATAGCGCTCTACCCACCCACTCCATATTTTCTTTCTCCCAATTGGCATAAATATTTTTAGAGCATTTTTAGTAAATATATCTAAAAATGTCTCTTTTACTGACCTCTACTTTATTAAGTAATTTGATGATGAGTCAATTATTTATTTCTTGGATAGATGGAGAGGTCTCATCAACCAAATTTATTTCTCCTTATCCCAACCCAAATTGATTGAATTATTCTCTAGGGTTGTGCCAAACATATAGCCCCCACTCTTCAAGTTCAAACCTTCAAAACTTTTGATGAGGCATTCACCATGGCATGAAACTTGAAAACTGAGCCACTGATGAAGGGAGATTGAAGTTATAGAGTAAGAATTCTAGATTTAAATCCAATGACCCTTCTTCCACCAAAACCACTAACCAATTTAATACCAAAACAAAATCATCTATAAACTCAGTCATTCTAAAAATTGCTCCACCTCTAACTGTCAACCAACCACCTCAAACCAATCTTTCCAACCCTTCCTATCAACAAAACCAAAACCAAAACTAAGCTCCTAAAAAAAATATACTCCCATTAGATAATATTATGCATCAATTTTGGATAAATTGATCAAAACCAATCTCATCCAGCTCCCACCAATTAAACAATACCAATAATTTGTTGATTCTCACCCCATGCTAGGTGGGTATAATGAGAATGACCATTATGCCTTTCACCAAGTCATAGGACATGACATTAATAGATGCAATAAATTCAAAATTCTTGTCCAAAAGTTTATTAATAGTGGATAATTTGGGTTTGATAATCCCAATGCACCTCCTAATTAGTCCCATGACATTTTTTTCAAGACTTTTCCCAATCATTATCCTTATACCCAACACCATGATAACCAACCCAAATCATCTCATTCTCATGAGGCACATACAATCAATGTTATAAATAATGAGTCAATTATTAAAGAGACCATTACCTCAATCACCTAAATGGAAGTAGTAAACTCACCCCTAGTCCTTTAGATACTCAAACACAAGAATTAACCACCCCTCTCTCTTTACTTGATGAGACCTTAGATTTATCTACCTCTCTTTTGATGGAAACACCAAAAGAGATAACCTTTGCTATAACCATTCCTTTTTCTTCCACTCCATCCATTTAGGTGGAATAACTACACTCCATTATTTTAAACATCCAAACAAAGGAAGCATCTCTATCCATTCCTTCACTTGAGGACACCATACCTACCTCCCTTATCATATAACCATCCATTTCCTCTTTAGAAACCATTCCACAAGAGAGGATTACCTCATCTAACCAACCACCAAATTTGGAACCTTTCCTCAAAAACAATAATGAAGGAGTAATTTTCTCTTCTATACCTACGGGCTTAAGCTTTGAAACCAATGAACAAAGAACTAAACCCATCTACAAGCCATTTTTTAGGCTAGTCCAAAGTTTAGAGTTTACTTCCCAACCCAACTTTGATAAAGTCACCTTTTGGCATCATCTTGGGTTCCCTTACCAAAATAAATATGAATCCTCAACCTCCTTTGAATCCACCCTTAAACCCATTATTACCTCTTAACCAAATACCCCTTTTGAAACCATAAGTGAAGCATCTCAAAAACTTCATTATAAAATTGTGAAACCACCTTATGCCTCTCTTACCAAGCGAGTCAAGAATATGGGAATCCTTCCCACACCTAGCCACACTCACCCCTCTTTAAAGTTGGATATAACACTATCTAATCCACCAAAGGAGCCCTCAACCAAACCAATTAAGAAGGTAAAGTTACCCAAACCTCCACCTTGAACTAGACCCATACCACCTCCTTCCTACTTACCTTCCATCTTAAGACCCTGCCCTTCTACCATCCTAATTACTTATTCTTCCTTTAAGAAACCATCCCCCTTTTCTACACCTACACCCATCAAACCCTCTAGTTATCCATCATTTTTAATTAACCTATCTACCTTTACTTTCCCACCTATAGCTAAACCCTCATCATCCAATTCTCCCACTTTTAAATCATCTACCCCTAAATCAACCATAACTAAGCAATACCAACCACCAACCAAAACCATTCTGCCACCTATAACTTCTAAGGTGAAAAATACTTCTAAAAAATCTCCCCTCCCTAAAACCATAAACCCTTCACCTCCAACACCTTTAAATGAATCTTATTCCACCATCATAAATAGGTTGGTGAAAACTTCCTCCATTAGCTTACCACCTATCAAACCATTCTACCCTTCCAACACCAAACCCTCATAGTTCAATAATAACTTGATCTATGCATACCATAGGGCACTAGGGCATGACACAAAGAAATACAAAGCTCTCTAAGTACTTGAACATAGCCTATATGATGAGGATGAATTATTATTAGATGAACCCTTCTTACCACCATTACCAATCTTACCATCAACCCAAACTACCCAGCCTTTACCTAGTCTCCCACTCCTACCAAGGGATGAGAAGGAGGAACCAAATTAAGCATCAAACCCAACAAAACCCCCTCATCCACACTATTCATGTGTTTATATAATCCTAATCCCAATAGAAAGATAAGGGAAAAGCCAATGTATCCATCCCATGGACATACCCTTTAACTCCTCAACCTTCTAACTAAAACCAAACATCTACACCTTCACCTATGCCACCATCAAATCCCAAAGTATCTATTTCGGTACCCTCTAACTCCAACCCATCTAAGTCTATCTAGTGTATCATATTAAAACAACTTCACCAAACATCAGTGAAAATGAGCCTTTATGAATTGGTCAACACCTCATCCCATCATCATTAGGCATTGATCAAGGATCTACAATCTATATAAGTTAAACTAAATGATCCTCAACCTCTTGTACCCTTTATTGGATCCCTTTAACTTTTTACCCTCATCACCTTTTAAGATTTTGATCCTCCCCTCTTCTTCATAGCATACATCAATCAAACCCGCATCAAGAGGTTTATGATTGATGGAGGAGATAGCATCAACATTATCTCTTCCCATGCATACGACCAAATTTATCTACCCAAAAACATCATGTCAAAAAGTATAGTAGTCTTTCACTCCTTTAATGATACCATGGCCCCTACCTTAGGGACCATTGTCTTCCATATCCACTTGTGTCCATGTACCATTCCTAAACTATTTTATGTTATAGAGGTTGAGTTTTAATATAATGTGTTACTTAGACACCCTTGGATCCATGCTATGAGTTGTGTTCCTTCCACCTTACACCAGTGTGTCAAATTTGAGCATGAAGGACAAGTTATTACCATAAAATTTGATCCTATTCCCTTTGCCTCTTGTAATATGACATACTAGCCTAATGACATTCTTATTCCTCCTTCATCTACCTCACAACCAACTTCTAACAAAACCACCCCACCAACCATAACCAATAACACTCCTCACAACAATGATGGGCTATCAACTAGCTTAACCATCCCTTCATCCCAAATTTTGGTTAATGACCCCTTACAATCCACATTTTAATGAATCTTTATTACGTAATGTTATATTTTAGCCTTAGATGCTTTCCCTACTCCATAAGAATATGTGAATCTCAAATATGACCCTTCCTATGATCCCAAAATTAAAACCATCATCCCTTTTGGGCTCCTCAACAATAAAGAAAATTTCATTTATGGGGGACATGATCAGCCACTTCTCACTCCCACTACTACCCCATTCATCCAACCATTCACTAGTGATTTTTCTTACCTAGACAAACTAGCCTTTGCCAAAGCTTACCTTTACCACTGTGCTTGGAAAGGGTTTGGTATTGGCCTCTATGAATAGAGACCTCATGAGTTTCCCATAATCAAAACTCAAAAACCTCATGAGTTATTTGGCCTTGGTTTTGTACCACTAAAAGAACCCACATCACCAAAATCCATTGTCACCATTGATGAAGAACTTCCATCCTCACCAACCCCATCTCCTTATAAATCTAAGGACTTTGATATCATCTCATATAAATTTTGTTTTATCAATACTATTAGTTTAGTCTCCCTAACCTATCAAAAGGATGGTTGAACTAAAACCCTTCCTCCCATCCATCCTAAAATGATTGAATGTAATTATCCTACAATAAATACCATATAACATTGGGATGATGATTTTACTCTCACCTACCTCAGTGTGGGGTATTTCTCTATTCATAAATCTCTTCCTCCTAAAAATCAAACTATGTTGAATGAATCCAATATTAATGTCAACTTGGGTACTCAAGATAACCCCCATATCATCAAAATTGGCCAATCTTTAAATTCCATGGAGCAACAAGATTACCCTTCTTTCCTTTGAGACCATAGCATAGTGTTTACTTGTTCTTATCAAGATATGCCCAAAATTAACCCTTTTATTTCCCTCCATAACATTATTACGTGTCATGAGGCTAAACTGGTTTAGCAAAAGCTTCATAGGATGTATCCTTGTATATCCCTTCTTATTAAAGAAGAGCTTCACCATCTCTTATCTACTGACTTCATTCATCCCATCTACTATCCACAATGGGTTTCCAAAATCATTCCCATCACCAAACCCATAGGGAGCCTTCACCTCTATGTCAACTTTCATGACCTCAACCTTGTTTGGCCAAAGGATGACTTTTCTTTACCAAACATTGACCAACTTGTTGATCTTAAAACCAACCATGAAGTGTTATCTCTCATGGATGGTTTCTCAAGATACAATTAAATCTTGATTACCCTTAAAGATCAGCATAACACTTCCTTTATTACCCTATGGGGAACCTTATGCTATAGGGTCATGCCCTTTGGACTAAAGAACACTAGAGTAACCTATTAGTGGGCCATGACCTATATATTTCACAATCTCATCCATAAAATCATAGAGGACTATGTAGATGATCTCCTTGGGAAATTCAAATACTACAAGGATCATCTAGCTATTATTACCATCATCTTTAATTGACTTATCCATTATCATGTCATGTTCAACACCAAGAAATGTATTTTTGGAGTCATATTGGGAAAGCTTCTTGGTTTCATCATCTCTCTTCACAAAATCAAAATATACCCCACCAAAGTTAGAGCCATCTTGGATATGCCTCCTCCTACCAACCTTACACAACTCCATAGCCTATAGGTAAAAATTCAATCCATCCATTGCTATATCTCCCAATTATCAGATAGATGTCAACCCTTCCACCACCTCCTAGAGAAAGACACCTCTTTTAAGTGGACCAAGAAATGCCAACAAGTCATTCATTTAATCAATGATTATCTTATTTCTCCACCTGTCCTCATCCCTCCTAAGGAAGACCATCCTTTTTACCTATATATATATATATATATATATATATATATATATATATATATATATATCTACCATAGACCATTCCTTAGGGGCCATGCTCAATCATCATGATGAAAAAAATAAAGAGCAAATTATCTATTACATTAGTCATACCCTTATAGAATATGAAAATTGGTATACCCATCCCAAAAAAATATGCCTCGCCTTAGTTTTTGTGGCCTCCAAACTCTACCACTACCTTCTTAATTATAAAACATATGTCCTCACCAACATTGACCCCATCAAGTATATGCACTCTAAGCCATACCAAAACCAATGTATGGCTAAGTGGATCATGCTCCTAGCTGAGTTTGATCTCGAGTTCCTTATACAAAATTTCATTAAAGGACAAGTCATCAATGGTAAATTGGTCAAATCTCCTTTACTAGATAATTAACCTCTTTCTCTTGCCTTTCTAAATTAGTCTATCACAACTCTTTCTTAGGAATAACCCACTTACCAAATGCCCATGTTTTTTGATAGCCCCAAATGCTAAAGTGATAGGGGTGCCAAAGTGATTCTCATTCCACTTAATGGTGAACCTCTTACCCTTTATTTTAAACTTGACTTTGAATGCACCAACAACATATCTAAATATGAATCCCTAGTCATAGGCTTCCAAACCACCCTAGCCTTGGGAGTCAAAATAATTAGTATCTTTGGTGACTCCCAACTAGTAATTAACTAGGTCAATAGATCTTATCAATGTAAAAATGATGTCCTCCTCAAGTGTAAATAAATCATGGATGTACTCTTAGATCATTCAACCATCACCTTATTCAATTAATTCCTTGATCTACTAAGAAATTTATAGATATGATGGCCTCCCTTGCTTCCCAAATTCTATCTCAACCTATTGAACCGAAACTATTTGTCACCATCCATCCTTTTTTCACACCCTCATATATCAGTTCTGATCTTCCTACCATTTATAGTGTGGAAACATCTCCTTCTGACATTAGGTATGACTAAACTTTTGACTACCTGAACCTTGTCATCATTCCTCCCAACCTTTCAAAGAATTATCAAAGAGATTTTGTTCAGAGTACCTCTTATTACACCATAATAGGGGGAATCATTTACAAACATGGTTTTGATGGCATCCTTCTTTGTTGCCTTTGTAGTAATTAATCTTTCGATGATATCAAGGAAATGCATGATGGTATTTGTGGGGGATATTTTATTGGCCAAGATATCACTAAATATAAACTTTAACTTGGATATTATTGACCCAACCTCAACCAATATTGTTATGAATATGCAAATAAGTGTGTTAAATTTTAACAACATGCTAGCTTACATCATGCAGCTCCCCATGGACTTCAAGTATCTACATATTATTATCGCTTCTCATAATTGGGTCTTGACCTTATTGGGGATATCAATCCTCATTATTCACAATGACACCAATATATCATTACTACCAAAAAATATTTCACCAACTGGGTAGAATCCATCCCTCTTATCTCAACCAAAGTCAAAAAAATTATTGACTTCATCAATCACCATATCATCTCATGCTTTGGTTTTCCTCAAAAGATCATCATTGATAATGTTAAATAATTTAAAAACTAGAAATTCCAATGTCTCTACAACACTTTTGGCATCAACTTAAACTTATCCTCACCTTATCATCCACAAGCCAATGAACAGGCAGAAGCCTCTAACAAAAATCTCATCAAAATGTTAACCAAAATAGTCAATGATTTAGGTCAAGATTGGTACTTGTGCATTATTTTTTCTTTATAGGCCTAATGCACTAGCATTCTAGGTTATAAGGGTACTACCCCTTTCTCTCTCATATTTGGAGTTGAGGTAGTCTTGCCTCTCAAAGTCTAGATTACATCTCTTCTCATATCATTACATGAAATCCTTTATGAGAGTGACTATCATCAAGAATGCCTCACATATCTTGAATTACTAGATAAGCATCACCTTGTAATGCTTAATCATCTTCGTGTCTATGAGGAATGAATCAAGTGCACATACAACAAACACCTGAAAGAGTGAGAGTTCAACATTAGAGACCTGATCCTTAAGGAAAACCAACATGTAACTAATATGGAGAAAATAAAGAAGGGAAAGTTTGATTTCAATTAGCTTAGACCCTATATCATAACCCATAATTATAGATCATGCACTTGTTGTTTGTCCTCTCTCAAAGACAAGCTAGAACTTGAGCCTCTCAATACTTCACATTTGTGTCCTTTCTATTATTAAAATAAGGTTTGAACTCATCTTTGTGTCTAACGTAATCTCATCCCTTGGTTTATGAGGTTCTCACCTCTTTTCACCTACCTAATGCTAATCTCCTTAGGGACAATGGATTACAACATAAAACTATGTGATTATCCATCATAATTATAGCCTAATCCTAAGCATGGGTACTATGACTCTATCTACGGCATGGTTCTCATGGATACTTTTCATCTCTAATCAGATGGAATCCCATCACTAGTTATGTTTCAAACTACCCCTTTACTATCATTAATATTTTATGCTAAATTTTTGCCTCCATAAAGGTAAACCTTTGAATTTAAATAGACTTGTCCATGTCTAACCTAGCATTCAAAATTTAAAAATTAGGATACCAACATATCACTTGGGTTCATATCTCTAGTATCATAGACTAATCCCTTAAAATACAACTACCCAACACCTAAATTTTCTTAAAAATAGACTCATCCCTCGAAGGATAGCTATAAAAATTTAATTTTATACCATTAAAGGATGGCTAAGAAATAGTCATTAAAAGCTTTTTGTGTCAATTAGATTCAACAACTTCTCAAAATAACAAAAGTAACAAATAACCCTATATCAAAATCAAAGTAAGTTGCAATCAACTCTTATAAGTGTCATTTATAGACTTTCCATATTTATTAGTATATGTATTATCTTAGTATGTTGCAATCAGATCCTATAAATGGCATTAATATAATTCCCACATTAATCAGTTTACATATCACATTAAGGCATGAACTTGTTTATTATGGTTCTTTAGTCACCTATATAAGGGGAAAACTAACCCACATTAGATTACCATTTCACCTATTTCCCATTCAAACATCCACTTATCACCTATTTTTCCCTTCACACCTTTACTCAAATCAAGGGACTATGAGCTTACTTAACACAAACTGATCAAGATACCCCCTTTCTCAATTAAAGCATGCTCATGAAAAGCATTTGATAGGTTTATGTTCACTAATCCAACTATGTTTTCTTGTTTTTAGGTCCTTACCAACCCAAAATATCATGCCTTCTCTTTGCCATCTATTAGTTCATATGGACATATGTCTCATAACTCTTATCTCTTTTCCACATTTAGTTTTTTACCTACACCTAATTTATGTTCCTTCATTATTTACTCATATCATGTATCCTATCTAGACATGCAAGTTTTATTCTCATCAATGCAATCATAACATTATGAACCATGAACAAAAAAAATATAAATTATATCCTACCCATAAACAAAACATAAAAAACCATAATTCATAAATAATCATAACATACCATCATCACATCATAACAACATATTATCATTATCAAACATCATCCTAAGATAATTCCAAAATATTATCCTATTTATGAATATTACATCCTCATCCTATCTATAACCCACATTGTCATAAACATCTCATAAACAACATCAACCAAAGACATCTATCATATATTCACGATCATGAATAAACACATTCTCAACTCTATATAACCCAAGAATTGCCCAATCTAAAAAGTTCAAGTGTATAATCAAAATAATGTTTCCAAACATATCATCATCTAAACACAGTCAAAATCATCCATCATATTCATCAACATATTTGCTAAACACACCCTCAACATCATCACTTACCTAAACTAAAAACTCAACATAAACATAAGCATGCAATATCATATATGTCATCCATGATCCATAACATAACCACATCATGATCATAATCTACATATATATCATCATCATAATCAACTACACATCATCATCATGTCATATGTCAACATGTCATAAATATAATCAAATGTCACCAATATAATTAGCATAATCAACATTTAATCATCATATACATCAATAAGGAAATACATGAAATAATGTATCCATGTCTCTCTTGATCATATAAATCTCATGTCATCAGCATGCAGGTTGTTATCAAAATAAAAAACACATACCCTCATACATCAATCCCTTGCAGTACTACTATTGATGGGTCCACCTGAACCTACATTGACACTACTATTATTGGCTCCACCTATACCTATACCTACACAACCATTTGGTGGTATCCCCTGATATCCCTACCTATCCCACTAATGAGGTACACTATCCTAGAGTAGTTATCAAAGGACCCCTACCAAACTTTCCCTATACTCTCTATACCACATCTTCAATGATAATTGTGATAGCATTATTACCTCATAATATCTCAACTCCTTGATGGTGGCTAGGTATCGTGTCCTTAGAACTCTATTAGGTGGTCCTCTCTCTCCTAAGTCACTAACCTAAGAGATATCCTTGCCTAATCCTACTCATTAGTCTCTATAGCAACCTATCCCTATAAGGTGACAATCTATGCATATAAAGTAGCCACCTATCCTTGTAACCTATTAATCTATGCTTATGTTACTACCAATGCTATTATTTCCTAATCATCTGATGATAGTGCCCCTATAGGGTCCACATCTATATGATGATACCCCTTATTACCCCATTTGAAGTCCACCACTACATATCTACCTTGGTACCAAGCCACATATCCATCTACAACACCAACATCATCTATGGGAGCTCTCACTATCAACTCCTCCTATTCCAAAATGATGTCTTATGACTATGGCTCTAGGATTAAGAACTCAACCTCCTCCCTCTTGTATCAATGGAAATCTCATGGGATCCCTATACCAATCCGAACTACCACCACACTTGATCAAAAATGATCAACTCAATCTCCCCATCTTTCCTCTCATAAATCTAGCACTAGCTCTATAAGGATAATGTGTGGTATCGATGCTTGATCCAACTAAACCAACCATCATTGGCCTCCATATTACATCTCCTACCACCAAACCCTCTAAATCATCCTAAAACTAGTCAATGTCTCTAGCTCCTTCACCTACCCCTATCAAAACATAGTCACCTCTCCATCTAGTAAAACCCACTAGAAAGGGCTCTTAGCTAAATCCATGCCATGGTAGCCCCAATGGTCTCACCACTTAAATGTGATTATATGCCTAAAAGTGGAGAATAAAATTGATGTTGATCCCATACCATCTATGTGTTAGAAAGGACTAAATCTCCCTATAGATCTAGACTAGTAATACTAGGGCCCATCTAAACATCATCCTCTGTAACATCATCTCCACCAATACCCCCAGTAACAGGTATGGAAATCATCCATGGCTCAAATTTGGTAATGAAAAATAAGTCATTGTCATCATCATCATTCTCATTAAGCATCTATCCCCTTGGGCCTTATGGTATAATGGTCTGATCCCAAACCCACATGTATGCCACCTAGCATGAACCCAGTTTGCTCCATATAAGAGATCTATGTGCTGTTCCCACTCATCATTCTTAATATGATATATAGGCTCCCCATGAATGGGTATAAATGTGATCCTAGTCACATCATTTAACAAGATGGTCATCTCTCTAGTAAGCAACAAGAAGGTGTTCATCAGTGGGTCCCATCTCTCGATGAGCATGATGATCATGGCCACATCTCATGGTAGTTACTGATAATGAATCATATCTCCTAAAACAACTATCTCCATGTACCTCCACTCCTCTATGATCATCACATCTTAAACCTTAGTGAAGATCTTAAGGACCTAGTCCCTGATTTAAATCTAATCACATGCCTATATCATAATCACATAATAATATTAGCATGTCTACTTCATTTTCTATGTCAATCTAAAATATGCACCTATCTTTTATAATCTATTTCAGCCTCCCCTATTACATCTATTATTTTAACTCTCATAATCACCCACACCTATCCCTCACACATAATGTACCTCTCTCCTATATGACTACCATAACTATTTAACCCCAACCCTTAAAAAAATCATTTTGAGCACCTAAAACAATTCTAGTAGCTAACTTCCACTCCTCCTATCTACACCTTTTTTTTGCCTACCACTATAAACACTCCTTCATGCATGTCACCCTTTTAACACCATTTGCATATTTGGCATAACTTTTACAACCTTCTACACTTTCAACAACTTCATCCACTTTATCACTTTTTCAATCACTTTTGACCAACTTTAGACTTTGACACCCATTAACCAATTTTAACCACTCTTAATTCAACCATTTAAGCATTTAAACCTTTCATTAGCTTTTCACTACTTCCAAAACTAAAATACAATTATTACACCAACATTCCTAATTTAACACAATTCTACAAATTTTCTACATAAATTTAAACTCTTTTCACTTATTTTCCACCTTTTACACAGCCTTTCCACCAATCCTTCAACTATCAACATTTATTTAAACCATTTATCATCCATTAAGGACATTTTTATCCCTAGGTTTGACTGATGATGGTTAGGTTGAACCACCAATGACACAAATTGAACCCTCTACCTCCCATAGCTTTACAAAATCCCCTAAATCCTTTAATTTCTCTAACCAGCATTTTTCCATAACCCATTACACTCCTAACACATCCTTCTAATCTCCATTTCCACCACTAATTTGGATATGAATAAAAAATACCTAAACCTAGGGTAAGATAATTTTCAAAACTCTAACCCACTAATTCAACCTAATCAAATGTAACTTTATCCCACCACATTCAATTATACTATCAAATTTAAAACAACACCTACCTCATTTCATGATTGATGCCATGGTTGAATCCCTCATTTATCCACTCATCCATGCCCTCATCCACCCTCTATTTATCAAACCTTGATCTCCTCAAACATGTTATCACCCAATCCACTACCACCAATTCAACATACTTATCATACAAATGATAAATCACTCAAATTACCTAGAGCACAAACACTAAGCAAGTTAAAATGCTAAAATCAATTCACATTTTACTTTTATCTTCTTGGCTTTTTAGGGTTTTTATAACCATTGATCGTTAGGGTGACCATCAATGATTGAACTTGGGGAAACCCCTGACCGTCAATGGTCAAGGTCCCACTTTTCTTTCCCCTCTTTCAAAAGAACCTCACCTCACTACCAACCATTTTGAAGAACTACATTTGGCTTGAAATTATTTTGGAATATTATGTCTATAGAACTATGTAGGAAACATCCACTTACTTAATTCATAAGGATTCAACTTGATCATTCCCAACCAACCCATATCTAACCATTACACTGCATCAACCTTGACATTGGTCATTTTTTACTAGACTATTTACTTATTTTGTAATAACTTTTCATGGTCATTTTGACAACACTGACCAACCTTGCCATGTTGAACTATTTAACTTTACACCACCTCATGCATGACCTAACCAATTATGTTATTTTATAGGAACACTTCTCACCCTAGATACTTGCAAGCAACATCAATCTTGTTTACATGGGTTGATAGGCTAGACTTTATTAACTATGACCAATGCTATGGACTAGTTACCCCTATCACATATCCCTCTAGAATCAAGGTTATTTTTACCAACATTAAAAAATTTAGTCTTTGTGTAATCTTGAATATTACCCTTAGTTGTTTTTTGTTCACATGTTTGCATCTCAAATGCCCAACCTTTTTCTGTCACCCACCATGTGCTTACATACTTACTATTTATCAAACCCTGACCTGATTTTGCTTCTACCTCATCAACTCCTAGTTTGAAGGGAAACACCTCCTCCCATACTGAGGGTAACCAGACTTTGACCAATAATATATTTTTATTCTATAGCTTGTTAGATCAAACCCACATAAAAAAGGGGCAAAATGTAGACACTTAAAAATTGCACATGATAGATTTTGATGTTAAACTAACTTTTGAACACACATAACATCTTTCGATGTCAAACTACCTTTTGACCCTTATCTGACCTCATGTCTAGTGGACCACCTAGTCAATTAGAATCATTTACTAACTTGAGCCTATTAAACCCCTAACTTAACACATTTTAATAAACCATTTAATTCACCCCTTTCTAACTTACTTTAACCAATTTTCTTCTAGTCCCTCGACCACTGATGGTCAACCTAACCATCAACAGTTATCCTGACCATCGACGATTAAGTCTCTAAGCCTACATTAAATTTTTAAAACATTGATAGCTTTATGTGAGATAAGTATCTCCCTGAATGACAACTTGCTTTTAAAACTAGATTTAAAACATCATGAATTGGAAACTTTATCCCCCTATAAAATTAGTAACTTCCTCTATCCCAATTAGCAAATTTATACTATAAAAGGAGAAGAGGAAGAAGTGAAATGGGGCCAAAATCTACAATCTTACATCCAATATTTCTTGGATATAGGTATCTAGCATCATTCAACAAGTAATAAATATCACCAGAGACCTAAATCTCTATCAAAATCACTTATAAAAGCTAAATTACTATCACTCTAGCCAAATTGCTTTAACCTTTCACTAATAAGTTTTAGGTATCTTTCACTTATTTTCATTGATTCATCTTATTTATAACCTCCCTACCCTATCAGACCCATCAATATCTTATTTTCCACCCCTCAACCTTATAAAAACCTTTATTTTCCCAAATACCTAATTTACACCTTTTTATCTGATCATTTATAGAATTAGATAGGTAACCATTGATGATTAACACAACTACTGATGGTCACCTCAACTATCGATGGTTACCCAACCATTGATAGTTAGCCTTAACCACTAACAATTCACTTAATCGTCAATGATCATTGTGGCATAAAAATAAAGTTGGTTTTAGCCTCATAACCCTAGTCAAACCCAACTTTCTTTATTTCAACCTGATTAAAATGCCTTTTTTAATTTTCTAGACTAGAGCCTGACCATTTTAGCATAAGTATTGACAGGCTTTACTACTTTTGGCTACTTTTCTATTAACTAGTATTATAATTTATTTGAATTGCACTTCATTTATCTTATGTAAGTTTATCTTTACTTTATCATTTCTAACTTAATTATTATAATAGTGGATTTATGACCTCTTAGCAAGTAATAAACTTATTGGGTCTAACTCACAATAAGTAATCCACTCATCTATTTGCTAACAACACTCTTTCCTAGTGTTTTTATTATCTACAAGTTATTACTTCCTAGACAAAGAGGAGTTCCCATCATCATCTAGATTCATTTGCACACTTTACCAGGTATTATTATACACACCTTATTCATAGTTTCATTATTTACTTTCAAAATTAAGATATGAGTGGAAATTAATCTAAAATAAATATATTAGGTTCTCATGAAGAAGATGCACATGTCAATTAGCACTAAGAAAACCTCCTCAGGTAGACATATCCTCTTTTTATGCACTTGTTAAACCTTTAAATACTTTTTGAGCCTTTTATTTGAAAACCAATTCTTCAAACTTCATGCACATACTAAAAATAACTTGACTCACCTTAGTCAATGTTCACTTGCTCACTCATGTCATGGAAACTAGTCTTGTTACCTCATCTAGCCACCATCTATCTTCTTGATTTCTAATCCTTGACCTGTAAGTCTTATTATGTCTTGAATCAAAACTTATAGCCAATATATATACTTTACCTTGAAACTCACCTATGTTCTAATGTCTCCTATGTATGCTCAAGCAATCTCATACACTAGTATTCTTTATAACTTCAATAGAATATCTTGAGATCCACTCACAGATCTTCAAAGTTTGACTAGGATAAATTCATATCAACTTTAGAGATTCATATATAAATATTTGGAGTTGACCTTATAAATATTTGTAAGGTCATAAACACCTTAGATATAACCTTAGACAATCTCTCTCATGCTCAAATACTATCAGGCATTATTTGGAACATTCTTTTCAAAGCATTCTCATCTTCATAGTTCATTCAGAGCATCTTCAGATTTGCTTGCACAAAACTTTAGAGCACATAGTTTAATTATTTGGAGCTCACTCATTTCATCTTTCCATCTACAAAAACCATCTCACAATGTTTAGACAAAGCATTACAAGATGTTTTACACTTGTTGTACTGACTTGCACTCACTCATGCTACTTTTCAATGATTTCACTCAGGCTAAAATTAGAAAATTATATAAACAATATTATTTCATCACAATAACAACACTTATTATGCTAATAATCATAACTTATCACATACATACCTCAAGGCTTACATAGGCATTTGTACAAGAACCTTTGACATCAATGAAAGAACCATGCATCTTCATAAGAACCTTTGACATCAATGAAAAAATTAAATATTAAAGCTAAACACCATTTCTATTAATCAATGATAATGTTTAACATTAGATCACTTAGGAAAGTTTCAAGGTAAGCTTACATGGGTAAGACCTTAAGTCCACATCTGCAACTAGACTAGTTCTAGACCTTGATTGAACTAATGAAGTGTCATGAAGTATTGTCAAGGCATATGAAAAATGTATGGTAGTGATTGAACACGATAAAATAATTTTATGACATGTATATGAGGTGTTAACAACCTGGTAATTAGATATAAGGTTATTTATAATGCCTAATATGACTTGTAGGTTAAGGCCTTAAAAGCAAAGAGAGAGAGCATAGCCAAATGAGGTATGAATTTCATATTTCAAGATAATAATGATGATGTGAGAATTTTTAGTGGTGTGATAGGTTTTCCCAAGTACTTTTACTAATTTTTAGGTCAAAATTTTCAATAAAAGGTATGAAAATTGATTTGAGGTTTCTTGAACGCATAAAATGAAGGGTTCTCAACCTGAGAAGAAATTTCAATTTGTCATTAGCATGTGAAACCTATGTATGAAAACCTATAAATTTATGTTAGGTGGTTAAGGTTCCTAGCTCAAATTTCCAACCATTGGATTTTGGAATGAATGTCTAAGCTTTATGAGTGATCGTTAAGATTGGAAGATAGTTTAAACCCTCAAAGAACCCTAATAGTGACTTGATACAAAATATCTTATTCTAAAGTACTCAGAATGGATTATATTATCTATTTAAGTGATTGGAGGTTGTTTTAAACTCTTTTAATCACCTTCATGTGTGATTATTTTTTTAGGTGAGTGAGTGGACCCTATAATAAAGGCCTTATTTCTCTAAGATTTGATATAAAAGTCATAGTTGTTAAATTGATGGAGGAAAAAGATTTAGACTTACATTTTATTTCCATGTTAGTTTATAAGGAGGTTATAGCCTTAAATTTTTATAAATTTATCATATAATTTTTCCTATTACCAAAAGGCCTAATGGGGCAAATAGTGAGAAAACTAGGTAGAAGTGAGAAGGTGATTAGGGATATGATATCATGGAGTAGGGATGAATCCAATTGAATTAATATTATTATTAAAGACCTATAATAAATTTTATAAGACATATTAATTAATATAATATAATTTTTGGAGATATTTTTATATATAAAAAAATTTCTCTCAAGATGACTTCTCTAGCTTAGTAAGGTCAGTATACAAAGAGATCCAGAGATTGGTCTATATGTATAATATTTTACATTAGAACTTAGTGATTTTGTGTTTGGATATGTTTTTAATATATATAAGTGTCATATTAATCCATCAAGAGTATTTTAATGTGTCTAAACAAGTGTGGGAATTCAAATTCACCATGACTAGTCTTTGAAGAAAATAGGCAGTTCTGAGTGAACAATGTACAATGATGAGTTTAAAGCCTTATCTTATGGATTGAAGTCTCTAATGAATATGGTGATTTTTTTTTTGACATATATTACCTATATATTATTTTTATAATCTTTTAATTTAGTTTAAGAGGTTGTAATATTAAATCCAAAATTTCTTGTTTGATTGAGTAAGGTTTGAGAGAGAGAATGTCAACAAATTAGTCTACAAAATCAATAGTTACCATTAGAGATAATAATATTTTTTATAGATGTTACACTAAGGATGTTATAATATCATTTTAATTAATTTTAAAACCTTTAATTTATCCCTTTATGTGTCATAATATCAAGTCTTCATGATTATGTTTTGAGGCTAATTGTCAGTTCTTAGTGGGCTACTTACAGAGAAGGGTTTGAGTCTTTTTACACTGAGTTATGAAGTATAATACACATGGTTATGACCCTAAGGTTATGTATATATTTTTTTATTTTTTTCCCATGGTTTTTTCTCAAAATTGTGTTTATGATTTATTTGTTTAAGATAGTATTTCTAGGTATGCACATGTCTAATTGTGAATAGTGTTAATGGCATGCTTCAAGTGGTGGTTGAAGATAAAAGATGTAATGAACCATAGATGAAATTATAAGGGGTATATTTTAGTGGATTTTTTTTTCTTTCCTTTTTATGTGTTTTAATTTATCTCAAAGAATGCTAAGTATAACATGTCCTAAGTAGACCTATTGAGATTAGGTCTTCATGAGACCTAAAGATGAGATATGGCCTAATTTAGGAAGGTCGGACCTAAAGGGAATCAAAGAAAATTTTATCCATGTATATTATATGTCATAAGATCTATTTCATAGCTTAATTAAGATATTAAGTATTTTTTATGACTAAGAAGGATATGAGCAAGACACTTGTATAAATACTGGGCAATTTTAGGTCTATTGAGAAGTGAAGAGTGTAAGCGAACAAGATAGTACATTACAGAGTGTAAGGAGGTATTTTATACCATTATAATAGGATAGAGTATTAGTGATGAAAATTTTATATTGGTTTTGTGTATAAGGATCAAGGTTATATGACCTAATCAAGTCAAGAAGAGGGTTAGTTGAGCGAAGAAGGCTAGAGTCTAGTTTAAGAGGGATATAAGTGTGTGAAGAGCTAGAGAAGGAGATCAACATATATTATATGAGAAAAAAGTGTTATAAATTTGATCAATGGATTTATGTGGATTATTTTGGTTTTGATTCAAATAGGGGGTTGGTGCCTCCTTGTAAGTGGGTGATTGGTAAAACCTATCTAAGTTGGTGCTTAGCTAGTTGGGGTTTATGTTCCATGTGAAGTTGGTGCTTCACTAAAGTTGGTATTTATCTTATATGATTGTATTAAATTTTTATAAATTATTATTTTTCATCCCCTTAATTTTTTACCACATATAACTTGTGTTATATTGTGTTCTTATGTTTAATGCATATGTGGATGGTTACTTAGTCATTGTTTAATCTACATGCTTGAATGAATGTTCATGAATGCTTAAGTATAAATTTAAAGAAAGGTTTTAAATATTTATTCACCCTCCCTCTCATTAATATTTATTCTAACACATTGGCATGTCATCTAAAAACCATGTTACTTTGTCCTTTCTCCATTTATCAACTTGAGGTAACATATCATTGACCACATGGGGCAACCCAACTAGCTGATACAATAGGAATATCTTATATATCAATCCTCACTCTTTGGGTCTCTCTATATTTTTTTATAATAATAAATAATACCAAATTAATTATTTTTCACCCTATAATTTTTAATATTTCAAAATTATTTATCTTTCAAAAATTTATCACCAAATTTCTTATTTTGCTCATATCTTTATCTCTAGTTACTCTTTTTCCAAACTATAAAATTTTATAGAAGCCTTATGTTGTAGAGAATATTTTCAATTATTATATGAAAATATTTCAAACATTTATATATTTTTTTATATTTTTCACTAATCTCTATAAGTTTTCCTAATGTTCCTCACATTGGACACCTTCACATTTCTCACATCTCATTCTTTATCTATAGCACTAAAATAATTATAGGTACACATTTTTCAATTTTATCCTTTCATTCATCTTATTTTCTCCTTACTACACTTTATTCAACTTTATCATTATGTGTCACTATGTTCTTTTCCCAAATCACCATCTTTTGTTACACCTACGTGACTCGTGATGAGTTTAGAGTGGGGCATATGTATACACATAATATTTTCAAAATTTATCAATTATTGACACTCTTTCTCTTGTAGGAACCTATCAAGTCTCAATCTCTTTAAGTGTATACCTTAAGGGGTGCACTGAGAAAGGGGTGGGTAGACCATTAGTGCTTCAACCTATTGTTACCCATTTTTACCACTTGATATCTACACACTTGTCTCCTAAAAACCATTCCCTTAAGCTTTGGCTCTTATTTTCACCCTCCTCTAGTTATTTACCATATTCATTATCTGTTTCCCTAACCTAAACACATTTTTGGTAGTTTACATGACTAAGTTGTTAGGATAAATTAAAATCTAGATATATCCCCAAATCACATACAAGATAAACTATGAAATGAATTAATCAAACATTCAAAAAATAAACATGAACATGCACATAACAAGAGCTTCTAGATTTAATGTGGTTCACCTAAAATGGGCTACATCCACCAAACTTGTCCAGTATATTATTTCTAGCAATACAAGGGAGAAACAAAATCCTATAACAAACCCTATTACACCTCTATACATTTTCTACATCCTCTTTGTGTATAATAATTCATTATATTTCACACTCATACATCTCAACCATATATCAATACATTTTAGGGTTAAAAAAACCTAAACATAACTTCTACCATCAGATATGGAAACCTTTAATCAAAAACCCATATTGACTATGGAATTATAATTTAAAAAGGTAATTTTAATTTAAAAAATTTAGGGTGGGTGGCCCCCAAACCCCTTACTTGGGGGTCATCCCCAATAGACCTTATAAGGCGGGTTCCCCCCTTGCAACCCCTTATGCCATCAAGGATTCAAAGAATGGGATCTAAACCTATTAGAAATAACATCCAAATTTTAACCTCTAATCTTGGAAGACAATTAGGATCCACACCTAAATAAATCATCAACATTTTGTTTTTATTTACAAAGCTTATTAGGAACTAGGTCAACCATGGCTAACATAGTTCATGACCTAGATAGTTTTTTTACTAAACTTAGTACTAGGTTGACTAGGTCGATGTTATTGGCCTAATTTTTTGGAAATGTTTAGGGTTAGATCTACATATATAAACACATTTATTTCTCCATTTATAAGATAATAGAAGAAGAAAGATATATTGTGCATCTGCTTATCCACCATTCCACTTGAGGAGCAAACTTAGGGTTTCATTCTTTCTTTAGAGATACAAATATTGTATTATGGATAAGTATTTTGGATACATTGATACAGTTTATAGCTTATATCTAATTTATGCTTTCCATCCTTACATACCACAATAACCCCTTTTAAAACACCTTGTCCAAGGGAGATATTGAGGCTTGGTGGGTTCATCTTCAAAGGTAAGTATTCATAACTTTATTCCTCCTTTGTAAGAGTAGATAGATATGCATCTATACTTATATTCCATGCATTAGGATTTTTTATACATTGACATGAGTATATGTATTTTATGCATGTTTAATTTTAATTTTTATTACCCCCACTTTTTGCCACAATATTTGGTGAGCACTAGATTATATTTTGCTTTACTTGTTATTAGTTTAGTGAATATGAAAAGATAGGACCTAGTTAGGGTTATTGGATAGTTTTACTTGACTAGAGGCTTGGTAACCCTCCTTAGTGATATTATTATGGTAAGATATCCCTTGGTTAGGTTTAGTGGATACATATTTTTAATGACCCTAATTATCTAATGTATCCCCAATCAAAAGTATAAGTAGGATCTATCTTCTTTGAGATAGGATTGATTTGTAGATTTTTTACATTTCGCATTACATAAAAATCTTGACAAAGACATTTTATTATTATAAATTGATTTAAATCTCAAAAGGATGAAAATTTTCTAGGAGGACATATATGGAAATCTTGACATGGATTAGGATCATATTTCTTCTTCTATTATGTATTTGATGTTTCTCAATTATTTTTGGGTTGTGTTTTGGCTATCTCTGGCCTTATTTTAGTTTTGTATTTCCTATGGAAATTGGTAGCCTTTGGTTCTTTTTTTTAATTATCCTAGATTTTAGGTACCCTAGTTAAAAAAATCCCCCCTTTAACATTAATAAAAATAAATAAATATTTCCATCAATATTTAGAAGAATGAATCATTAATAAAACATGGCTAGCCTCAATCTCGATATTTCCCTCCATTAATCGCTTATGGATAACACCCCTATGATGATGTCATGGAGTGATGAATGTTTGAATAATAAATTTCAAATAAATAGATATCCAAAAAAATCATGGAATTTCCACTTTAGCTTTTAATTTGGTTTTTATTTTCTTAAATTATTTTAATTAGTTTTCTATAATTCATTGGAAATTTGTTGTACATTTAATCAACCTAGTCAAAAATGTCATTTTACTAAATCTTAGTTTGACTAGAGTATAATTATAATAATATTTTAGTTTTGTATAGGGTAATACCCTAGTTAAGGTATTATAGACACAAATTTACACATGCATGTAATGTGTGTAGATGAATTGGAACAATTTTAGTAGTCCAGGACATCATTTTGTTGGTTATAATTTGACTCAAAGTGAATTAATAAAATATAATGATTATATAAAATGCCTTGCCCTAATCATGGGTCAATAGATAATAATCTACACCTACACATAATATGTCTAGATTCTTTAGAGTATTTCAATGATTTTGGTTTAGATTATGCATTATTGTGGAATAGCATTTAGATTTGCAATTTTTAGAATAATAGTGATAGGAATTAGATGTCTATAGATGTAAATGTCAAATAAAATGGGTCTAAATACACAATTGATGATGGATCTTTAAATTGTTTAAATCTCAATAAGTATTTGATTGCCTTCCAAAATTTGATTGAGAAAGAGACATGAAAATTTCAAGCCTAAATTTTTAAGTAGGATACAAACCTATAAAACATACCCAATAACTTGAAAAATAAAATTATTAACCTTTATATTTGGATATATTTAATAAGAAAAAATTCAAACTTTTAATTAATTATTGTCTCAATTTTAAGCCAACTTTATGAAATAAAAAATGAAAAATAAAACTTGGGCCTTAGTATGTTTGGGTCTAAATTCATTTTATGTCTTGATAGTGACCAAATATAGGATTTTGAAAAAATATGGGTTCCTATTTTAAGTTTTGAAAATGGGGTGTGTTGGTCACAACAAGTTACAATATCAAAATTTATTAAATACAATACCTTTTACTAATTCAAAGTCAATTTTTTATTTGAAACCAAATTTATTATCACTAAAGTCATGATTATGGCATGAATATTATTAATTATCTTTTATTCATGGAATTTATAATCTATATACATCTATATTAGTGTGATTTATTATATTATGGATAATGTAAATTTGATTTTAGTGGCACTCAATAGCTTTGGGATTACTTCTTGTAAATCCATTGTGTGGTTCCATCTTATATTACAAGTGATGTACATTTGAATCTAGTGACACTCAACATCCTTAGAATCAATTCTAACAATCTCATCATGGTTTCACCTTATTTGTTTAAGTACATTTGGTAATTTTCCCTTTTCATGAGAGTTGGAGTAGTCATCCTTCCAACCTAAGGTCTTTATTAGTTATTTAATATTGGCACTTGATCACTTTCAACTTGCCATTGGTTGAACATAAGGAATCATTTCTCTGTGTATCACTAATGGGATATGGTTATCCATAATCCCTTATAGTTTTACTCTTTCATTTCTTTATTTTTAATTTTTAAATTTTAATGTTCATATATTTCAAATTTCAAATATACAAAAATGACTACTTCATGATTTTTTAGGGTTTGCTAAAATGAGTGCCCTACATAATATGAGTATCCTATCAAATAAAAGTGTGTTATACAAACTCCATTTTAATTATATCTCATTTAATCTATCAATTTCATTACTATAATAAATTAGGGATAAATATGGACACCTAAATATAGTCACTGATACTTCACAATGTTAATTCTTAACATGACCTAAACAATTTTACTTGCACCCAATTACAAATTTATTTTCCATTCTCATATATATATATATATATATATATATATATATATATATATATATTAGATTTACCCTATATTAACCATCATTATTACATATAAATTTCCAAGTTAATACTCAAACCTCTTTATATCCACCTGAAACTATTTCCATTTTTTGGATAAATGTCCCTAATTCTCTATAAGAGGTTTGATCTAGGCATAGAAGTCCACTGGTGTTGGCCTATCCACCTACAATGTCCTCATACCTAAACTAAATATTAGATAGTTTATGAATTTAAAATACTCTTTTGGGTCTTTCCACACATTTCATAAGTTTGATTAAAAGTAATTTTTAAAAGTTTTTTCTATAAATACAAATCAAATGTCATTCATTATTCTTATCTTGACACTATCTAACTTTAACCCTAAAATATAGATTAGGGAATCTAAGGTTAAATGGTTTAGAGATAGCCTACAACATAAGGATGGTAGACTCTCTAAAGAAGGTAAATTAATTTGCAAAATTAGATAAACATATACTGAGATATGATAAAAATAGAAAGAATAACTATGATATATGGAAATGATAATGAAAATAATATACTTAGTTGGTTATAATACTAATAAATATATAGATTTATAGCATGAATAGAGTAGACAATATTTGACTTATGGATTAATCTCTTAAATCTATAAATTGTTACAAACACATCAAACTAGGATAGTTAAATCAATTATTCTATTTAAATTAGATAAAGGTATCTAGTATAGAATACCTATTGAAACTGGATGCATCCACATGGATGTTTTTAGGTTTTATGTCACCTTTAATCTGGTGTATTAAAAATTGGGTCATGATCTATCACTCATCAAATGTCAAAAACCTAGTTCATCTTCATATTAGATGTGGTAAAAATAGGTTAGAGGGTACATGGTGTTGAGGCGACCCAAAGACCCCTCTATTAATGAGTGTTTCCTACATATCCAATAATCCAAATAGGGCCTCAGACTTATGTAGTTTTCCCCTTCATGTTAGCTTGTGTTTTTATCATGCATTGTGTGATATGTAAGTACATAGAGTGACCTATATTTTATCTAGGTAAATTTGTCTCATGGAATTCTCTCTTAGCAATTTAAACCTATAGATATTATATCCCTAGACTGATATGGAAACATAATAAAATAGGGAATATTTTCTCACTTGAGTGTTTGATTAATTACATTTGGTATGTTACTTTGTGAATAAGTAATAATTTTCTAGATGAAGAATGAATGAGGGTTAATATTGTATGTATACCAATCCCTTTGGATAAATTCTCTCATTAAATAACATAGGCCAACCATATAAATATGTTTAATTTTTAAATTGAATGACTTTATGGAACTAGACACTTTCACTAGAAAGGGATACTTGCATCAAGGTATGTGTCTTTCTAAGATGAAAGTGTTTGGTCAATTGGAAAATAGGCATAATTCTAAAATTGTAGGGATATATGATAAGAAAATTTATAACATTTTGAGCATGATAGAAGTCCGGATTCATTAGAATAACATTAGTCAAAGTAAGAGATGAGTAATAAACATGGAGAGATAATGTATGTGAGACTTTGGACATGGGAAGGTCTAGAAGTTAAAGGTACATCCATGATATGTATTTGCAAAGTTTACAAGATTAGGGTACTATATTATTCATAAATAGTGTCTACGTTTACACAACCTTTAATTTAGTAATGAAATTGCTAGTTTAAAGGAAAATAAATGTGTGCCTCTATGTGTATAACATACCTTAACTTTAATTGATCCCAACTTAAGTGCTTTGATGGTTATTAAATTAAAACCAAGAGAATATTATAATATATAGTTAGTGCATAAAATCTGAAATTGAAAGCATTGAAATGACTAAAATTGAAAGAGATCAAGGTTTTGGAGTACACCTATATATCGATGTAACTACCTTACCTTTTGGTAGTTTAATTTGAAATGATTTATCATTATGAATCAATTAGAGTTGTGATTATAATAAATATAAAATACAGAAAGTGAATATATATAGAGATAGAGAGATTGTAGGACACATGCCCCCATATTTAGAGAAAATGTGAGTTTCCACTTGGTATTTGAGATTAGCTCGACTGTGCCACCCAATTATACTTATAACTTGGTGAGTATGAGTGAACCAATTCAAATCACACTATAAAAATAGTGAGTTTAAATGATGCAATCAAGTAAAACCTATAAAATTGGAAATATTGAGTGATTTTATCACCTTAACCATACCAAAAATTGAACCAACTACTATAATATAATAGATCAATATAATCTATAAAAGTCTAATATATTAGGTAATGATAGTCCATATAAATGTTTAAAATATGAAATATGGTTTGATTTTGAAAAAAATGGTTATATTTTGCATAACATAAGTGTTGTGTCAAGCACACTTCCTTTTCTCATAGAAAAGGGGGACCCATCTTTAAAATGATATAACTTAGATTTCTCAAACTTTTTATCCCATTATGACCATCTCTATCAGGAGAGAATCCTTAAATTATCAATCTATCCTACTTTCCACAAACATATGGCTTGTTTGTAAGGGTTGATTGATCCTTGTTGAGATACCTCATGACCTATAAAGTTAGTGCATTTGAGTCTTGGTGGCATCCCAAAGTAAACCAAATGATTTATTACTTGGAATATTTAATACACTAAATTGTATGTAAGTGTGATCCCAGTTTCAAGTTCCCAAAGTTTTAGTATCCCAAATGTTAGACTCTTGGATTCCTACATGTCACCTTGTGTAATCCAGCTATTGGTGATGTGCGAATATAATTAGTCATGGTTTTTTTCCATCTAATTATTTTATTTTGGTGTATTTATGTGAGGATGGTTTAATGAAATAATGTTGTGTGGATTACTAATAAGAAGGTCATAACTTATTTGATGTTAGATGATAGGGGTCCCTAAAGTTAGACATGTCAATCTCTCAAAACTATCAAAGATGTGAGAGCTTGAGATAGCCTAACCTAATGGGAGGATGCCACAATGATCAAATTTAGACTAACTAGTCTCTTAGGTCTGATAGAGATGTTATAGCCTAAGAGAGATTGACCCAATGGGAGGATGCCACATTAATCAAAGTCAGACTAACCAGTCTCCCAAGTTTGATAGAGATGTTAGATCCTGGAAGAATCCAACCAAATGAAACAATGCCACATGGATTACTAAAATAAAGGTCAAAACCTATTTTATCCTAGCTAATAAAAGTTCCTTGAATTTAGAGGTGTCAGTTCTTTGGAATTGACAAAAATTTTAGATCCCAAGCAAATGAAAGAGTGTTGTGTGGCATGTTGTTAAGGTTTGTTAGTATCTTAGACTAAACAAAGATGTCATATTCTAGGAGGGCTTGACTTATAGAATCATGACACATAACATTTCCATGTAGATTGGTAGGAAGAGATAAAAATACCCTAGGGATATTATAACAAGGTACAATAAGAGTTGAAAGATTAATCAAAAGATGTCACCCATCTTCTAGTTGGCATTTTATTTCTAAAAACTATATAAATACAAGGCACCATGCCATGCCTAGGTGGTAACCATTATAATAGGAACCAATTATCAATTTACACATGTCACACAACAATAACTACCTAGGAAGCCTCAAAGATGATATGGCCATGTGTTTACCCTGCTTCATGTAGTAATTAGAATGGAAATTAGGCCTTGATTGGATAATTAAAATGTCATGTCAAAATCACCAAATCTAATAGGCATCATATATTTGAGATCTTTGAGTTTATGTCAAGATTAGGAAATGAATAGAAATATCATGCCACTAACTCAAATTTTAATTCATGTTGAGTGAGCCACCAAGTTCCTTCAATGTAGTAGATGTATGTGTATCCCTATAAGTGACTCAAGATAAACTCATTAACTATTATTGCTCTAATTTTCCTAGAATATACTCCTTGATTTCTAATCTAACCAATTACCTTTATGTTTTCCCCTTCACCCACTATTATTTGTAATTAGAATCCATCCCAATTTCACTAGCTGCCTCATCCTCAAAACCCAAATCCAAGCAAGAGAATTGATATACTATATTCCTAGATGGATTGGCATGTTTTAAGTACTATAATGAAATGTTCAAGGACACTAATCTGGTACCTAAATCCTTTAGTAGTGATGATATGTACAAGGAAAAATTTGATAATTTTTTCTAGTCCAATGATAATTATGAATTGCATAAAGTCATGGCTAAACATGAGTCCTTTCATTACACTCACTTGTTTAAAAAATTGTTATGCACAGTTAAGTAGGCATAAAATGGCATACATGACATGGTGTTCTCAATAAATAATCAACATTAGATCACCAACATCTTAGGATTCACATTCAAGGTTTACTAAAACCTCCCTTAATACACGGTCACCTACAAATTAGCCACTGTAACCATCTAGACTAGTACTCACTAGATTCATGATGTCCTAAAAGACTAGACTGAGAATTATAATTCAAGGTGGGTTAATAATATGGATGTGAATATGTATAATTTTTTCACCTTCAAAGAGGGAATTTGCATTGGGATGATCCTACTCAACCAACTATTCATAGGAAAGCATTCTCTTCACATCAACCTCTTACATATTCCATTACTCTACATAATCATCTAAGGTGAGGAAGTATCCAACCTAAGATCAATAATAAAATTGAACTTGATCAAGGTGGTGGTAGATGCCTAGAGAGGCAAAAATTTATACATGATTAACTACCTAGTAGAGACATTATATGGGACACTAAAATTCAAACCTTCTACTTTTATATCATGAGTTCCCAAGGGCACGATGGTCCATTTAGTTCTCTAAAAACTATATGGCCACCATTATCATAACCACATCGAAGAGATATATTATTAATTATACCTAATAGTATACATGTTTAACAATGAGGCACCCATGCTTCAACTATCAAAGAAAAACTAGGAGACTCTCATGCCCATTGGTTACTATTGGTACTATCAGGATGACATGATCATTTGGGTGTTAGTCATCCCCAAGGATTCTCTTAGCCTACCCTATCAAGTCCTAGATCACCTCATAGAAAAATTAATTTTATATTATCTAGTGGAAGGTGTCTTTGGGAACTTCATAAACCATTAGTAGAGGGTATGCCTGCCTCCCCTTATCACTATAGAGCACCATGTGTACCATGAATTCCACCATCTATAGAATATGGAGCTTTATATGGACTCCCTTACCTTGGGTATGGTAGATCATATTAAATGAGACCTACATGGTGTTATACAAGCTCACCTAGCTTAATATTAAGATTGTCTCAACCTTATTTATGGCCACTAGCTTGAGGATGATGATGAGCTCTACCTAAATCTAGTAGATGATTAGGAGGTTTTCACTATAATTGAGGCTTAGAATAAGAAGAATGTAAAGTAGGCCCAACCTAGTACATCCACCCACATTGTCCTTACCTCTTTTATGTTGACCCAACCTAATGAGGAGGTTCAAGTGACTCACCAAACATTAAAGGAGAACTATACAAGGAGTCCCAATATCTTCTCCTCCTAGAGCTCCTCCTTCACCTCATCCCTCAGCTCTTCCACCACCTCCTCTAGTTCAATAATCTCATCCTTAGGTAGTTTAATCCCATGTGACCTAACCTTGAGTGGATCCAATCCAAGTGGCTCAACTATAGTTTTCTCAAGTAGTCAAGTTTAATGTCTCAATCATATTGGATACTTTTTTAAGGAAGGACCAACATCCATCACCTACTCAAGTCCCTTCCCTTACTCCCTAATTCTCTAATAACCTCTCATGGCACCACTTGGTTTCTTTGTTTCTTAATAGTCCCCCTAGTGGTACCTCCCATGTTTCCCAAATCACCCCTCCATAATCCACCTAAGTTACTCTATCCTTGTCCATGTCCAAAGTCTTCACCTCATCCTTATCATATACATCATCCATTACATAATTGAGACATCCCCAATGCCCTTCATGGTCATTTCATAGGTCTAAGTACCTATATGTACCCCAAACTTGACAAGTGCAGCTATAAATCTAGTGATAATTAAACTTGTGTGTAAATATAAAGTAGTTTAGGTCATTATAGAAATATATTTAGTTACCCAACAAGTTCCTCCACTAGTCCCTATAGCTTCTACCACCCTTACTCCCATAACTACAACATATGGAATTGATTTAGGTAAAAGGCCAAGAAAGAAGTAAAAGTAAGATAATGCTTGACCTTCTATATAGGTACCAATTTATCCCTCTTAAGCTCCTCTATAAGCTCCCACTACCCATAATTCATTACATTTAGTAGCTCCCTACATCTTTCCCAAGCCCTCCATTTACATCATCTAGGTTCCCAAGGATTTGGCTTTAACTAGCCTATTTCCTCCTTTTTATTGAATTGCATTTACCCTAGAGTCATATCCCCCTAGGTTAACCTAGCTTAGAGCTAATATCAATAAAAAAATGTTCATTTGGGCCTCACCATTTATCTTGCCTCCTTATTCTACCATTCCTCCTTCTACTTCACTACTTTCCTCATTCATCCCTTTCACCTCATCCATGCCCCTTCCACCTATCACTAACATCTACGTCACCCCACCAATAACTCCTAATTTGGGAATGGATATGGTATAAATGTAACCTAAGATGATAATGTAGGGTACCCATAACATGTAGTGGGACTTTGACCACACCACAAAAAACATGGACATGATCGTCACTCAAATTTCATCTAAGAGAGGAACCATGTAGTCTAGCAAACCCAGCAAGATACTTTTCCCTCACCAGGGTGAGGAATTTTGTAGGAGAGAAAATTGTAGTCAAAGACCTAGTCTAATTCCTCTGAGCCATGCATGATATGTTAAAGAAGCTAATGGAGGATATATATGATTAAGTTTGAGTCTTGAAAGCATAAGTGAAGAGACCCTTCCCTATTGAGATAATTGGACAAGTCAAGAATGCCCTTTTAAAAAAATTATCAGCTCTTGGAAAAGTGGTGGAGACTTTGGTGAGTATAAATATACATATTTAGATGACCTAAACTTATTTGGAAAGGATTACTCTAGTATAGAGAAAGTGAAAGAAGCTAGTAGTTATAGTGCATAATGACATGTTCTTAGAGATAAAGCTCATGCCCACTTAAGACATACACCTATACCCAATGTACATTGGGAGCATGAGGGATGAAATTAAGGAGTGGATAATCTTGGCATAGACTATAGTAGCCCCGTAAAAAATGATATAAAAATATATTGGATTACTTTAATGAGGTCAATATCTATACTCTATTCCACCTAAATGGCACTCTATTAGATAGGGATGAGTTTAGAGTCCACTTATAGACACCTAAATTTGGCTATCGATAACCTTCAACTAGGCTTTTGGCTAATTTCCACCCAAAATGCACAATTTGGACTAAAAACACTAAAACACACTAAATGATGTGAAACTAACATATTAAAGTATTGAATTTGTCTAGAGTATCCCTAAATGGGGCAATGTAATTTATGAGCTGGCTAACTTTGATCAGATCATTCTGAGTCAAAATGCCAATTTTGCACCTAAGTACTCTAGATTGTTCTTTCCTATCAAATCTTATACATAAGATGTATTAATTTTTATTTGTTGATTTCGTAACATCTTAAATTGGAATATGGTTCTAATACATCTAACATCACCTTCTAATTCCAATCTAATCAAAATTTTGACTAATAACAAGACATTCTGATCAATTTAAGTAAATTGTGCACAAATTGCTTAATCATGATTAAGAGCTAATTAACCCAAATTAAGGCCTAATCAAGAAATCTATGGAAACTTGTTGAATACTTATTTTTGTAAATGAATATTTAATATCTACATAATCAGGTGACCTCATTTCTTAGGAAGACATCCCTAGGCCATAAATGCCATAAATATCAAGATTCATGCCCTTCATGCCTCATTAATTCATTCCATGATGCCCTTCGTGCCTCTTAATTTCACCTTCTTCCAATGTCATAATGAGGATAATTAAAAACTTAATTCCAAAAATTAAATTAATCCTCAACCACACATCTCAATCTTAGGATAGACAATTTTGGTTGATTATAGACATTTGCAAAAATCTATAAATATGAGGCCTAACCACATCATTTCTAAGCTATGTTGGTGTAAATTTATAATGCACAAATATCTTCAATAATCCATTTCAACTAGTGTTACCATGCCAAATTTATTCCAAGCTAAGCTAATCTATAAGCCAAAGGTGCCAAAGAGAGATGGAGGTAGCCAAGCATCCACTAGCAAGGACTTCATGAGCAAAAAACTGAGCAAGCCACTACTATAAGGCATTTGGATCATCCAAAGAAGGTGAAGGAATTCTTGTGTTTTATTCCTTACTTTTTAGTTGTGTTTATGATTTTTTTTGTTAACTAATCTTTCCCTAGTGTCTAGGCCTAGAGATGTTATGATATTAGTGTGTTTTTTTTTCATTTTGGAACTAACACCATACTAACCATCCTCTCTTGAGTCAAATTTATAGGTCCACATATGGCACACTTGGTGGGACTAGACACATATCACACCTGAAGAATATAATTTTGAAACTTTAAAATATTCATTTAGACCTTTAAAACTATTTCAAATTGATTTTTTAACTTTATTTTGATGTCTTTATTTGCCATAGTTTTACACAGTAACTGACGTCAATAGGTAAGACCAACATCAATTGCATATCTTAATTAATTTCAGTTAGTAAAACCAACATTGGTTGTATACCTATCATCAGTCAGATTGGTATAACTTATGTTGGCTGGATAACTGACATTGGTTAGAAAATGTCACCATCATCAGTTATAGAAACCAACATCGGTCACTATGTTTTTCTTAAAACACATACCTGAGAGCTCTTTTCCTAAAGTTTATTATTTCAAGACAAAAAGATATTCAAAGCTAAAGGACATGCTAACATTTTTTCTACAGGACCAAGATTGACATTTGCTAAAAACATGTTTTAGATCACCTTTTATGTGCTTAAAAATCAATTAGGAACCTTGTTTTGGTGTTTAAAAAAAGAATTTAGATATTTATGGTGAGTGTTTTTCAAAGTTACAACTAAGACCAAGGGGTCAAATGAACACCACCTCACTTTACCTTTGGGCTTAAAAATGAACACACCTTTTCAAAGCTTTTTGTATTTACATAGTTGTTTAGATTAAATTTTGTTTAGCAAAAAGTGGGATGTTGTTTGTATGCTCTTCCATTTATCCCCTTTAGGGAACCCTTGGAATCAAAAGTTCCATTACTATTTCAAGTATCCTAGTCCAAGGATTAGAAATAAAGTCATTTAAAGCACTCCCCAAAAACACATCAAAGTTTGGGTGACCTTAAAAATAACCCTAAAGTCTTTATACTTTCATGATTTCTTTATTTTTATGAAAACTTGGCTTGCGAGGGGGACTTTATGACCTCCCACGAGTTCTTTAGGGAAGCTTTGACCTAGGGTTTCACCTCTTGAGATTGAATTCATTTGGATCCTAATTGGAGTTGCACATGAGACATAGTGACACTCTGGACATCACATTACACTAAGTGAATAGTAAGATGTAGTGGTTGAAAAAAGGACTAGACCTTGTTGTAATAATCCAAGTGATATGAACCCAAAATCTATGCTTTTATTTTGTATTGTTTGGTGTGAAAGTCATTATACAATTGATTCCCCTAGATTGTTCATAAACTTGTTACATCTTAGACAAATCCCACTTTCCACAAAAGTATCATTGGTGCAAGGTGCATCTCAAGGTCCATGTCATAGTATTGTCATTTGAGAGAAGGGGGTGTAAAAAACCTACTATATAATGTGCATTTACTTTTGGATGAACACTTAAAATTCTCTCAAATGATGTATATTGATGAATTCCAACAATACCAAACAACCTTATCAATTTAGGATCTAAGAGTGATTAATTAGTTGGTCTTGTCCTAGATTAAAGTCTTATTTTGAGTCAAAACGTGGTGTGAAAAACAATCCAAACCAAACACATAGTTTCAATTTTCCTTTAAACAAAGCGGCATTATGGTGCCTACGTGAGATCATCAATTTGACTTGTTCAAAATTTCATCAGAAGCTTGTGAGTCATATCATCCACTTTGGTGTAGTTATGCTACCCAATTGAGTCTAGACCTTTATAAAAGTTTTTAAAGTCTATTTATAATCTAAATTCAAAATTACACCTTTATAAGTTCATAGGTTTGATGTGTTAAGTGGGTTCATCATTTGCACTAAACTTGAGGTAACTCAAGCTCAATTTCTAATTTGGATTGAAGGCCATTTAAGACTCACAATAATTATCATCATTTGATAGACTTAATCCATTTTGTTCTAAAAAAATACACTTTGAGTCTATACACCACAACATTTTAAATCAAGAAAAGTAGTGTTATGTTGTCAAAATTGTAGGAAAACATCTTTGCCTTAGAGAATTTTTGAAACAAACATTTTCATCAAACCTTTTGGGTAGTATAGTGTCGTTACACTACCCAAAACATTTCAAATATTATTTCATAGAACCTCTTACATAGGGTTCAAATTTATTCCTACATTTTCAAACCAATCCAAGTGTACTTTTGTGATCTTTTTTCTAAAATAGTTATACTACTCACTTTTGTCTAGCTTGTTTGTTAAAAGAGCCATGTTTTATACCATTTTTGTGAGAAAATAAACTATCTTTAAAAGTGCCTTTTGTTTCATGCCTTATACCTAGTTGATCAAGTTCATGTCTAAGAATCAAATGCCTAATTTTTTTAGAAGTGTTTCAAATCCATTAGATTAAAATTTTCATCTATTTCAAAGTCTAGCTTTTGATGCCATTTGGACAAGAGTCCTAGCACATGCCTTATTTGAGCCTAGCTTTTGACGTCATGTTTGGCCAAAATACCTAGCAAATTTTAAATTCATAGATTAGACTGATTTGAAACACTTCAACCTTAGATTTTGGCATTTTTATTTTAGGTCTATTTACTTGCTTATATTTGTGTGAACAGTGAAATGTTAGATACTTCACACTAGCTTGTTTCCTCACAAAACTTTGCATAAACCTTTTGATCCTTTTGACAAATCTAGACCAAGTTGGAACATCATTTATTTTATGCATTGTCCTTTTTAGAGTTTGTAAAACTCTTTGAACTTTTATCACAAGAACATTGACTATGGATCCTAACATGTACTTCTATAGTCGTAGTGGACTCATGTACAATCTAGAAATTAGTAATGTAGTTGCATAGGAAGAAGTGGTGTAAGACCCCTATGTGGATAATATTTCTTATGAGATGGATTCTTATCCCTATTATAATACTCAATCAGGGGTACAAATCCAAGATCTATTGGCTAACTATTTGGTTAACACACCACCTTATTCAAAATAAGACCAAGATCAAACTACACAATACCTAGCTACAATACCTATAGTGGACAAGTCAGTACTTAAATAGTCATATTATACTAATATAGATTCCACATATGATCTATTTTTGTTTGAGTGACATTTTTTAGAGAACAAAGATGAGATTTTGGTTAGATCATCGACGTAGGGGCCAAGTTTCCAGTAGACTTCCCCCATGAAAATTTACCAAGTCTAACAAGAGTGCCTCACAATATCATGTACGATCAATAGGCTTCTTCTAGTAATCTTATGGCTTTAATCCAAACAATGTACCAAGATCCTAATATATCTAATCAAGGAAAAAAAATCATGGAAGATCATGTTAACCAAATGTAGACAGCATATAAAACCTACCTGAATCTAGCACATGATTTCAATTAGATGAACATGGTAAGTAAGCCTCTTATTGACCTAGTTCCTTCAACAAGAGTGTTGATAGAGTTAATTGGATAAGAGAATCTAAATTTTGACTGATTCTTACAAACTAATTTGATAGATAGATTGATGCATATGCTTGTTATTGAAGAAGTGTTTTTAGCTATACATAGAATAGTGAGCCAAATGTAGTAGATAATGTGTAAACAACATCTAATCCCAATCAAAGTGGTAGTAACACACAAACAATTATCCAAAAACATGTGCCTATAGTTAATCCTATGACTAGGCCATCATACCAGGGAATAGGAGTTTCTATGCTTTAACCTCAACTGGCTACTTCCTCAAGTGTACAACCTATGGGATTAGGTAATCAAATAATGGATAATGTCACAACTCAATGACAAAATGTGATAAACCCTAATCCTCCTCAATAATTAACAAGTAGTATTCCACAACAATAAGTATAATATAGTGTATCAACACAATAGAGGGCAAATACATTACCACCTCAATTAGGAGAAACTAATATTCCACCTCACCAAGTAATGATGAACATACCTCTTCAGTCTAGACCAATATTCCAATCCAAAACCAAGTAATGACTAGTCAACAACATGCAAATACAAGTCAGCAATAGATGCTAAATATACAACTTACTTTCACTTCTTCATAGAGGAGTTCCCCATGTTTCTCAGGTACCTACTAGACAACCATTAGTTCAAAATATGCCATAAATCTAGAGATAAGGTCTTGGTCCACAAGTTCCCACTCAACATCAGGGTTTGATTAGTTAGCAACATGTCCCTTTTCAACCATAGTAGACATAATATAGTTATATCCCTATATCCCAACCATAAAATCCTCTAATTTGAACCTTTATGACCAACCCAAACTAGAATATCACACAACCAATTATGCAATTTCAAGTAGATCCTAATCCATGTATGTGTATTCTTGGTCCATTTCCCAACCAAACCAATGTACCCCAATAGATATCTCCATCCTACCCTAGTCAAAGTGTCCCACTTGTGACCTCCTAACCATCTACCCAAATTCTCCTTCAAACCAATATTCCTCCTAGTTTCCTATCCCAAGAATTGAAACAAATGAAGGATGTAATTACTACCATTCAAGCTAGTAAAAAAACTAAAAAATTAAAATTGGATGATGTATGTTCCTATCCATTCAACATGGAGTATTTATAGATACCATTTCCTCTAGGATACGAACCATTGAAATTTGATAAATGCAAAGGCAAAGGTGACCCTAAGTCTCATTTGACCAAATTCTTTATTGCATGTCAACCAATGGCATATAGAGACATATGCCTTTTGCTATTATTTCCAAGGAGCTTGGTTGGACAAGCCTTGGAGTGGTTTTTGAAGTTTCCCAAAAATTTAGTAATGGATTTTGATGATCTTTTTGATAAGTTTGTGCAACACTTTTCCTATAATCTTGAACATGAGATTTCATTAGTGGACTTAATGCAAATAAATCAAAAATTTGGTGAGAGTTTTACAAGTTATTTACAGTGATGGAGAGCCCTTACAAGGTACTTCACCCATAGTTTATTAGATAACCAATTAGCTAATGTGTTTACCAAAAATTTGCATAGTGAGATAGCTTATCATTTGGAACTACAATGTATGCATAATTTCAAGGAAATCACATATAAAGGTTTGTTGATCAAGTGAGCACTCATCAATAAAAGAGTCATCAAGCTTAATTAAACTAATCAAAATCAAGGTACCAATCAAGGAAATGACCAACATCCCATTCAAGCACCAACATCATAATTGGTACATGCTAATAATTATGAAAGACTGAAGCAATACAACCATAATAGGAATGTTGTGGAAAATGGAGTAACCAAATATTATCATGTCAAAATGGTGAAAACATCATTTACATTACCTTTTTAGCTTACTCCTACTCAGCAACCTCTCTAGCCAATGTCATAAGCATAATAACCAAGACTTGCACAACAAATATAGTAGCCTTTACCTTTGCAAACCCCTCCTCCTAGGATAACTATGCCTACACATCATATATTTAGTGACCTAGGGGAACCTATTGAGTTTGTATTTTTTAAACTCATTAACACTAATTTGATTAGTTGCCTTATCATCATTTCAATGAGCATAGTATATGAAGATGTGTCCAAATCAAGCATTTAATTAAGAATATGTTGGAGAATGGGGAGATAAAATTGGATAATAGTGCTTCCACTTCAAATAAAACTCTCAGGATTTATCAAAACCCCATTCCTTTACATAAAAATTAGTAGTAGCAAAATAATTAGCAATAACAACAATAATGGCCAGTGTAGCAATAAAATCAATAGTATCAAAATCAAAGACTGAACTAGCAGAATCAATAAAATCAATTGCAAAACCCACAATGATAGAATAATAGACAAAAACAAGGTTAGAATGGTAATAATCAACAAACCTACCATGTAGTTGCACATGAATACAATAGTTTATTAGGTCATATTATAGGGGGTAACATTAATACCATCTCCATTAATCCTATACCAAGCACTAATCAACCTAGACCATTGCTAAAAAACAACATTTAGCCAAATTACATGGATAATCCTTCTTTGACCTGGGAATGCATACAAACAAACTAGAAAACTAGGACTTCCCTTTTTAGACCTTATATTGACAACTCATCCTTGCCATGTGACCACATATAAGTGTACTAGCAATCGAGACTTATCCTATCTAGTCCCACACCATTCCCAACATTGGTTAGCAATAATGGTCCAGTATTTAATCCTGACTATGAAATCATAACTCAGAGGTCAAAGATTACTATCCTAGGCCCAAAACTATCTACCACTTTGCTTGTTATCCAACCAACCATTCAGCCTCAAAATAAACCATTCATTACTGACCAAGACAAGAAATTTGATATTGTGGAACAATTGTAGAAGACACCAACACAAATTTCTATTTTATATTTGCTATAAATGTCAATAATCCACAAGAACATCTTGAATGATTTTGACCGAATCCACTATTGCTAGTGACATATCCCCTAATAAATTTTAAGCTTTGGTTGGACACCTAGCTCTAGCCCAACAAGTCACATTCAACCAAAATGATATGTCTTCCCTTGGCCCACTCCATAACAATCCATTATACATAGAAATTTTTATCAGATGGCATAAATTAAAATGTGTCCTTATAGATAATAGATCTAACCTCAACATAGTGTATGTAAATCTCATCAATATTCTTAGGTACATAATGGTAGATCTCTGGCTAGAAATAATAACTATGAAAGCCTATGATAATTAGGAAAGAGAATCATAAGGCACGATTAGTTTACCAATTATCATTGGGCCTTTAACCCATGATACACTTTTCCATGTGTTTGATCTTGAGTTACCATACAATATGCTTCTAGGTAGGCCTTGGTTACATGAGATTCATGCAATCTCATCAATGTTGTACCAATGTATCAAGTTTTCCCACTTAGGGATAGAAGTAAATATTTTAGGACATTTACACCCATATAAACACTACAAGCATCTCAAGGCTAAATTTCAAAGCTACAATTATCAGTACAACATGAATCCAAGTTCTAAGTAGGACAAAGGAAAATCTATACTTATTGATCCTTCACCAAATAATTACATAGATCCTAATACCTTAGATTCCCCCTTCCATATGCCACCTCCTAAAGCTTCTGATCATTTCACCATTTTAGATAATGGACCAAGAGATTATGTGACCCATGATACACTTCATATTGCTAATATTCCTTATAATCCAAAAACCTTTGGGCAACCTAAATTCATCCCACATATGTATTGGAAATAAAAGAACAAAGATAAGAAACCTATCACATTTGTACCAGCATCTAGCCTAGGACCTGAACCTCTTAAAGGGGACAAATCATGGTTATACAATGACAACAAAAATAATTATTATAAAAATACAAAGTATCATATTCCCAATAGGATCATGGAGCATCATAATTATGAAGGAAGAGGCCTCGAACCAAATCAACAATGAACCATCAAGCCAATTTCCATGACTAAGTATGAAAGACTTTATAGACTTGGATTTAAACTACTTGGGGTAACCCCAAATATCTTATTCAAACTCCATCACCAATGACTAGTGATGATGATGCCGACAGTGAAGTAGAGTCTGATCATAGCCTCACCTTTGATAACATAGCTAAAACCCACTTGTTTGATAACAATGCCATTTGTACCCTTACCTTGGCCATTCATCACAACCCTTTGCCATTATATTATCTCTAATTGATAGATTGGGACTAATAATAATCTAGTCTACTGATTGATGAGTTCTAGAATGATGAGGCATTATGTGACTTTTTAGGCCTTAGAGACAACATTCCATTGGGAGATCACAAATCAAGATTCTCAATCACATTAGATCCTGTAGCCTATTTTGGAGAGAGAGTGCACACCCTTAGCCAAAAAAAAATAAGTAAAACATTGAGGTCCTAAAGTGAAAACCTCTTTGAGGCACTTTCTAACTAGGGAAAAAGTAAAGATAAAGGTCAGTCTAATGGTGAAAACCTATTTCATGTGCCATTAGATGGAGGTGTTCATTCTTCTTCAAATTTAGACCAAGAGACCACCAATGATTAACTTTCCTATAGATCCAAGTTTAGATTTGAGCAATAACAAGTATTTGATCATATTCTTCAAGAATTTTTGACTATTTTTATTACATGGCTAGATCTTCCATTAGTGGACTCATATTCATCATGCCTAGGAGAAGTTGAAGAGCAAGTCCTAATGGAGGACCCTCACATAATTAAATAGTTCAAGTCATTACTTACTATCCTAGAATATGGTTCAACCCTTTTAGTAGAAGATATAATAGAGGTAAATATTAGGACTCTATTAGACTTGAAATGGATAAAATTAGGGGCATCCCTCATTGAGGAGGAATGTGATGTATTTATATCTCTGTTGAGAGAATTTGTAGATATCTTTATATGGGCCTATTCTAACATGCTAGGTTTAGACCCTACCTTGGTTATGTACCACCTTGTGGTTAATCTTGATGCCAAACTAATAAAACAAAGATTACGTAAGATGCATCCTTACATTATTGTATTGGTAAATAAAGAGTTGTAAGAACTCTTAGAAGTAGGATGTATCTGATTTATTGACTACTCAAAAATGGATCTCTAATGTGGTACCTATTAGTAAAAAGCCTAAAGGGATCAGAATTTGTACTAATTTTTAAGACATCAATAGATTTTATCCTAAAGATGATTTTCCATTTATTAATATCAACATGATCATTGACTCCACAACTGATTGTAAAATGATTTCACTCATGGATGGATTTTTAGGATACAACTAAATCATAATAGCACCAGAAGACCAACATAAAATAACATTCACCACTCAATGGGGAATATTTTGTTATCAAGTAATGCCATTTGGCCTTAAGAATGCTATAGCTACATATCAAAGGGCCATGGCTATCATATTCCATGATATGATGCATGATATTATTGAAGACTATGTTGATGACATATTAGGAAAGTCTAAAACTAGGGTTGACCATCCAATAGTGATGTGTAAGATATTTGAAAGATTATGAGAGTATGAAGTCAGACTCAATCCAAATAAATGTGTGTTTAGTGTAACTTCAGGTACACTACTTGGCTTCATCATGTCTCATAGAGGTATTAAAGTTGATCTATCTAAACTCCATGTTATAACTAAGATGTTGCTACCAACCAATTTGAAGCAAGTTTATAGTTTATAGGTTAAGATCTAGGCAATCTGATGCTTCATCTCTTAGTTAATAGACAAGTGTCATCCATTTACACACCTTTTAAAGAAGGGAGTTGCATTTCACTAGGATGATCACTACCAAATAGATTTTCAAAAACTCAAAGACTATCTTGTTAATTTGCCTATTCTATTACCCTATATGCTAGGAAGACCATTCTTGTTATACCTATCAGATACTGACCATGCTCTGGGCACACTCTTGGCTCAACATGATGACAATGGAAAAGATCATGCCATATGCTACCTAAGTTGTACCTTGGTTGCATATGAACATAACCATGCACTTGTTGAAAAAGCTTATATAGCCATGGTTTTCATAGCTCAAAAACTATGCCATTACATGTTGAATAATATGACCATGGTCATTTAAAAATTAGATCCACTCAAGTATCTACTATCTAAAATATCTTTTCAATGTAAAATGGCTAAATGGATCATGCTTCTCAGTGAGATTGACATATAATATATCAATCAGAAGGTAATTAAGGGACAAGTTCTTGTAAATCAACTTGTTGAAGCACCTCTTATAGACACACAACCACTCACATTTCAATTTCTTGATGAATCCATCATGACCATCATTGACACAACCCTTGAGGAGCAACCTTAGAAATTGTATTTTGATGGTTCATTTACTGCACATGGATTGGGGTTAGGCCTATTGTTTATTACACCATAAGGGGATATAATCCCTAAATCATTCAAAATTAAATTTCCTTGTAAAAACAACATGGTAGAGTATGAAGCACTTGTTGAAAGACTTTGATAGGTAGTGCATTGGAATATATCTCATCTCCAAGTTTATGGTGATTCTTAGTTAATCATTAATCAGGTCACAAATCATTTTCAAATTGAAGATAATAAGCTATTTCTATATAAATCCATGGTCAACAATCTTAAGCAACAAATTTCCAATATTTAGTTTGAGCACATACGAAGGCCTAGTAATAGAACTATAGATGCCATGGCTACTATTGGTTCTCTAATTTTACAAATAGATAAAGCTAGAGAGTATAAATTTCTTGTCAAGAATTTGGTAGCACTAACTCATGAACCTTCAACCATTGCCATGATTTGTGATATTATTGGTCCTAATTCTATATGGTAATTAGATCTTTACAACTATCTTCATGACCAAGTTATACCACCTAACCTATCTTAAAAACAAACCAAATCCTTCATTCATCATTCCACTTAGTATACTCTACTTGGATCCACCCTTTATCATCACAATTTTGATGGAACCCTGCATCATTATTTAAGTTTGGCCAAGTCTAAACTAGTGTTAAGAGAAGTTCATGAAGTATGTGGAGTTCATTCTAGTAAGGCAGTCTTATCCAAAAAGCTCTTGTGTACTGGTTATTATTAGCCCACAATAGATGCATATGACACTGCATATGTAAAAAAGTGTGACAAATGTTAATGACATGCTAATATGATTCATGCCCCAGTAAAAAATCTAAAACCAATGTTAATACCATGGCCATTTTCTACATGGGGACTTGACCTCTTTGGGAAGATTAACCCCACTTCATTTGATAGCCATAAATATATCTTTATCACCATCAAATATTTCACTAAGTGGGTTGAAGTTATACCCCTCACTTATGTGTCTGAAAATCAAATATCCAAATTCATTTTTAACCATCTCATTTGCTACTATGGTATCCCCTTTGATATTATATCTAATAATGGAGGATCATTCAAGAAAAAGGATGTAGACTAGTTATGTATTGAATATAACATCACACAACATTTTTCTATAACATGTCGCCCTTAAGGTAATGGCCAAGCTGAGGCATCCAACAAAACTATTATCAATATTCTCAAAAAGATTGTCAATGATGCCAGTCATGATTGGCACTTCACTTACATATATTCCCTTCCCTTTGGGCATGCCACACCAATCATCATATCCCCATAGGAGCCACTCCATGAGGTTGAGTTACCTTCACTACACATCTCTTTCAAGCATGTCCTAAATGATCATGACTATTGAGTAGCTCACCTATAAGAGATAGACCTACTTGATGAGAAATGCATAGCCATGCTCAACAATCTTCAAGCATATCAAAACTAACTCAAAGGCCACTATAATCGATGTGTTAGGTATAAAACATTTGAACTTGGTGATCTTGTTCTTAAAGAAAAATAAAAGAATACCACTGCTAAAAAGAAGCATAAAGGGAAATTTAAACCAAACTTGATAGGGCCTTTCATCATCACTGTAGATTATGGATCAGGAGCATATAGGCTTACCACACTAGTTAGAGATGAACTTCCTGAGCTGATGAATATTATTCATCTCAAGAGGTATTATGCTTGATTGCTAAAGTTTATTGTCTATAAGGACCATTTTAGTTATGCCATTTTATCATAATTCTTCTTTATACAAATACCATCCTTATCTATCCTCTTCACCGTATCCACTTTCTACTTCCATTTTATTGACCTAGTGTGTTCTAAAGTCTAGCCTATTTGACCTTGGTTTTTGCCATTTGTTATACAATTTCAGCATCAAGGTATCTAATCAGTTTCATCAGTTGGTTCAAGTACTTTAGATAGAGATCATATTTTAGGATAGTATGATAAAAGTTTTAGTAGTTTCATCTTTCATTTTTTATTCCTTTCTTACCACTAATATTTCTATTAATTATAACTACCTTTGGGAAAAGTAGTACTATTGATCTATGTTGTTGTGTCCTAGTTATAACCACCCATGGGCAAACTAGGGGCAACATTAAGCCTTGATTTACCAACTCACCACTTCCTATGTCATACTATACCTTTTTACCAATTATGCCTATTTTATTTGAATTAACTACTACACTCATCAAATTCCTCCACTATAAAGGTGGAATTATAGTGACTTAAGGTCTTATTTTGGGACTATGTAGGTAGTGCTAGATAGTTATTGAGGTTATTTCAATCACCCTAAACCACACTCTCACTTTTTTTTGAGAAACCTAAGCCATGATCTTGACATTTTATGAGCAACCTAAGCCATACCCTCACCATTTTGTGAGCAACCTAAGCCATGCTCTTACCATTTTTTGATTAACCTAAGCCATGCTCTCGCCATTTTATGAGCTTTAACCATTTAGTGTCTCATCATTCTTGATCGAGTTGAGATACTTTAAAAATTCCAAAAACATTTAAAAAATCATTAGAAAAGAACAAAAACATTGACCACTTATTTACCTTAAGGATTCCAAAAAACCTTACTAAGTCATAAGCAAATCACTTATCATTTAGTTGCCCCATCCTTTCTAGCCTTTTTATTTCATTCATTTGTCATTTTGCATGACCATTCCTCTTCTTATATCACATCCATTCTATTTGTTTTCATTAGTGATCACATTTTTCCCATTCCCTAGGAGAACTACATTTGGCCTGTAAGTTTTTATTGGATATTACATCCATGGAGCTATGTAGGTAGAATCCACTTGCCTAGTGCCTATGGAGATAACTCAGTCACCCCCTTCCTTTTCTTCTATTCCCCCATTTTGTTCATTTGTTAATTTATCACCTATTTTCTAGGGGCAATGTTCATAGGGTTTCTATTATGTTATTTGTTTGTTTGTTTCTACTTATTATTATTTGTTTATTTGCTTTCAGCACTATTGCCTTGATTCATTTTATGTGTGTTCATTGGGTGATTCCTTGCCCACACCTATACTCAAATCCATCCATATTCATATGTTTATATTGTCATCATGGTTTCTATCATTGGTGCATTGTTTTCTATTGAGTATTAGATTATGAGAGTCAGTCCTTATGCATATTTTGACCAAGTCCTCATGATGTTATATCGTGATGGCTACCAACATGTGCTATAACAAACCTCAACTTCAAGAAGTCTATTCAGCAATGGTGACATCTCTTCGGCATCGACATCTCGATTCCATCCTAATCATATCCCACATAGAATAATTAAACATGAAATAATTTCAACCTTTATTAGTTTGGATGAGCATCTCCCTATTAGTAGGTTATTCCAATTCATCATTACCCTCTATGTTAATTTATCATCCTCCTCAATCGAGTTTATCCTTTTTCCATAATCGAGGTCTAATGATTATAACTACCTATGGGAAAATCATTCCACACCATCGCACCTGCATTTCTCAATGATTATAACCACCTTTGGGAAAATCATTATGTTTTCACCACTTTACTTTTTCTACCTATATAGGGGCATGTTATTATCTTGTTTATCTATCCTAATAGGGGTAGCTCTATCTTCTCAATGATTATAACCACCTTTGGGCAAATCATTATGTTATCATACCACATTGCCACTATTAGGTTACAATGCTTATAACCACATTTGGGCAAACCATTGTAAACCATCCTACTTGCATTCTCAATGATTTTGACTACTTTTTCATTATCATTTTGTTTTTACCCCATCATCTTTCCTTTCTTTGGTCCTCTCATTTTGCTTCTTATTAAGGGACCATTTGTCAACCTTCTTATACCAACCATTCCCTCAAGGGGGGCATCATATAGTTAGTTTATCATCATTGTAGTTATTGACATATATGGCCTTTTCATTATTTGAGAAGACATTACTATGCTTATATCTTGTAATGCCTTCCCAAACAAGGGCAAACTATAAACACCTAAATTTGGCCACCGATAACTTCCAACTAGGCTTTTGGCTAATTTCCACCCAAAATGCATACTTTAGCCTAAAAACACTAAAAAAAATTAAATGATGTGAAAATAACATATTAAAGTTTTGATTTTGGCTAGGGTATCCCTAAATAGGGTAATGCAATTTATGGGCTAGCTAACTTTAACCAAATCATTCTGAGTCAAAATGCCAATTTTGCACCTATGTACTTTGGATTGATCTTTCCTATCAAATATTATACACAAGATTCATGCCTTTGTTATTTTTTTTGGTAACATCCTTAATGGGAATATGGTTCTAGTGCATCTAACATCACCTTCCAATTCCAATCCAGGCAAATTTTAGACCGATAACAAGACATTCTGATCAATTTGAGTAATTTGTGCACAAGTGCTTAAGAGATAATTAACCCAAATCAAGGCCTAATCAATAAATACATGAAAAATTGTTGAATACTTATTTTTGGAAATTAATATATAATATCTGCATCATCAGGTGACCTCATTTCTTGGGAAGACATCCTTAGGCCATAAATGCCACAAATATCAATATTCATGCCCTCCATACCCCATCAATGCCTTCCATGACACCCTCCATGCTTCTTAATTTCCCCTTCTTACAATTTCATGATGATGATAATTACAAACTTAATTCTAAAAATTGAATTAATCCTCAACCACACATCTCAATCTCAGGATGGATGGTTTAGGTTGATTCTAGACATTTGCAAAAATTTATAAATAGGAGGCTTTACCACATCATTTCTAAGTTATTTTGGTGCAAAGTTATAATGCAAAAACATCTTCAAGAAGCCATTGAAACTAGTTTTATCATATTAAATTGATTCCAAGCTAAGCTAAGCTACAAGCCAAAGGTGCCAAGGAGATATGGAGGTAGCCAAGCTTCAATTGCTAAGGACTTTATGAACACAAAACTGAGAAAGCCACTACTACAAAGGAATTTGGAGCATCATATGAAGGTGAAGGAATTATTATGTTTTATTCCTTACTTTTTATTTGTGTTTATCATTTTTTTTGTTAAATAAGCTCTCCCTAGTGTCTAGGCCTAGAGATGTTATGCTATTAATGTGTTTTTTTATTTTGTTTTCATTTTAAAACTAACACCATACTAACCATCCTCTCTTTAGTCAAATTCATAGATCCACACCACCTGGGTCACATTGACCAAGTCATGGGAAAGAATGTGGCTAAGACCCATAAGGTTGGACCCTAGGAAATATTGAAAATATCTATTCAATCCACTTAGAGCATTATTTAAGTGTTTAAATTCAAGGTGGATATGAAGGCCCCATTCTAAGTTTATAAAATGTTGGTGGTCCAATCAAAGGTTATATTTTGAGATTAACCAATGAATTTTTCCAAAATAAATAGGGAGTTTGACTTAGTGTTAACTACATTAGACATTACGGGAACAAATTCTAAGAAATTAGGAAGTGGTTCATTCATGTCTCCTTCATGCATCAATTAGGTAGGCACTTAGGTAATTTTGAAGGGAGTTAGAAGGATTATTTTCCCTTTTTTAAATTTATATAATGGTAACAACCTAGAGTGGTCATCATGGACTAGGATGGGAACCTCATCCTACTTATATGCAATCCCCATCCTCATCTATATATGTATAACTATATTTTATTTTGAGGCTTGAAAGTTGTTAGTCTTAAAACACTATCAAAATTAAGCCATGATTTAACCTACTTCTTCCTTCACCCTTTTGGATTATGAATGTCTTCCATGATCGATGATTTTGTAAACAAACATATTTTAATGAATGAAATCTTTTGCTTTCTACAAAATTCATGGTTTATTTATTAAAATTTTTCAATCATTTCTAGTTCTTTAATGAATTATAATTCTAATAAAATTGAAATAATTCTTAGTTGCTTAATGAATATAATGGTTATAATGTTTTTTATTATTCTAACCAATTTATGAACCCCTTTTGTTGCCCTTACAATATTTTTAATTTGTGTTAATCTATAAATTATGTTTTAATACTATATGTGTTATTTACTATGGGATTTCAAATATTGATATTTAGTGAGGGGTTTATAAATATAGTATTCTTCCTTGTTTACTTAGACTCTTCGCATTATGTAAAACTAAGTCAAAACCATTAGTTAAATTCAACATATAGTGGTATAACTATGGTAGTTAACTTAGCTTGGTTTTTGAAGCATTAACACTTTTATTCCTAGTGTATGCACCTAAATTCTCTTGCCTACATTATTGTCATTAGTATTTCTATTAGTCGACACTAATTTCACTTATTTAATTTATTCTAATTTACCCTCCCTTCTTAATAATTTATTTAATGTGCCCTTTATATATTTATTCATATATTAACCTTATTCATCCCCAACAATTAATTAATCTATTATAAATCACCATTTTCCTTTCTTAATCCTATCATAATCCTACATACCTATTATTTAGGAATTTTAAATTCCCATGACCCCACCTACCCACCTACTAGCTTACACCTAGTCTTTTCTACATCCCTATGAGCCCTAAAACTCATTAACTCCCATCTAATACCCCCCATTACCTCCTAAACTAATTGAGAAGCCTTTAGAATTAGAGAAGCTCCTATATGACTCTAGAAGTCTCTAAACTAGACTTACAAATAATTTTAAATTCTCCTAAATTCTCTCCATGTTCCTATTAAAATCCATGTTTGAGCCATAGAAAACTAAACTAGGAAAACTAGAAAAATACTAAATCCTTCATGTCCAATTATCCTATCATCAAAAATCCATAATCAAGTAACAATCATGCCATAACTAAGCTAAATTTGAGTCTAATATACAATAACAAATCCAATGGCAAATCCTAGAATGGAGTTGTAAGGAGGTAAGAATGAAGGTGAGAATGTTCTTGTGATTTTTATTTTCCTCTTTTATCTATTCTTATTAGTGTCATTATATTTTAGGTTTTATTTCTATGTTTAGTAATATTGCATAAATCTAAAATTTGGTGGACACCTAGAAACACTCTTTCCTACTCTACCTTACCCTCCTTTTAATGTTTATTTTAGAATCCAAACTTTCTCCCCTAATTTAAAAATCTATGAGGCATGACTCAATAGTGAATGATGAGTATATGCCACTTTAGTTGGTAATTAATACAAAGTGCAATTTCACATATCTTTAACCCCTAAGGGTAACAAACATGGTTCTTAGAGTATAAAAGGTTAACCTACTTGGTACTTGGATTGAGTTAGCATCAATACCAAAATTAATGATGGGATATTTTATCTCATTCATTATCTCCTTCTTTCCTCTTTAAAACACTCAATCCTATTTGTTCCTTTAAAGGAAGAAAGGATCTTGGGTCCGACAACAACCGGCACTAGAAGGAGGGCCTCTATTTTTCAAATTTGTTTGATACTCTATTGGTTTATGTTAGTTATTCTTGCTAATGGTAATATTTTAACTATATTTTGTGAAACAAAATGGAGCCTATTACATGAATAACTAGAGATAAGTCCTATCATGAAAGATTAATTATTTCACTTTTTTAGTTTTATAATGGGCCTAGACTTCATATACCTAGACCCAAACTAGTAGTCTATTCCACTAGTTCATATTAATAGTCTCCCCTAAGTAGAACACCCACAATGGATCTACAAGTACCTTAGTTAGTTATGTTGGCTATCAACATTCTTGGAATTGTCCATGACTTACTTAAGAAATTAAAATGATACCTCCCCACTTCACTCCTAGTGTAGGATACATGGTTGAAAAGCACATAACCTTGTATAATACTACCCTAAGATTTCTCAATGTAGAGCATGAATATTTAGTGTGTAATATGTTTAACTTCACATTTATGGACTCAACCTATGACTGGTTCCTTAACCTCCATAAAAATTCAATCATGAGTTAGGACTAGTTTGACAGTGCCTTTTTGGTCCATTTTGGACAAGTCATTGACCCTAGTGTCATATACCAACAATTTTATTACATTAAATGAGAACCAAGTGAGCTCATTAAAAAATTAAATCCCAGGTTCCAAAAAATGTATAGCTGAGTTACCATGATTTACCATTCAAGTACCCAACTGGCATTGCAGATGTACAAAAACACATTTGACCCATGTATGGCCATGTTCTTAAGGTGAGACCCCTAGATAGTTGACTTACCCATGGCTTATACCAAATCTAAAAAAAATGAAAAATAGTTAAACCACTAGGGTTAAATGATGGATCCCATTAATAATGTCTTGCTTCATATTCTTACCTTGAACTTGTTACCCAACACCAACCAAAATGTTCCCATCCTTAAGTAACTACTCATAACAAGCTAACTCCCTCTGAGTCACACCACACCAAACCAACACTTGGGATTTCTCAACCCAGTGAACCATGAAATAACTCCTTAATTACACCACCAATTGACACTGACAATAGATAACAACACCCCATATATACCTCAAGAGTCTACTAAAAATGATATGGATACCATCCAATAAATGGTCTAGAATCTAAGTATTGAATTCCTAGGTCTACAAATGCAAATGGGAAACTCCATTATTGAAATTTAAATCAATAACTTCTCCTACCAAAGACAAAATAAAAACTAAAGTCATCCCCACAATCAATTAGATCCCTCCCCTAATATTTTGCTTGATGTTAACATCTATGAGATAACTCTACCTAGCTAGTACTAAGTGCACAACATGATCACACACGGGGAGCTGGATTATATAGAATTTTCAGTACCTTTAATATCTTCCCAAGATAAATGGAAGAGTAAGAGGTGGTTTTAAATCACCCAAAACCATCAAACTCGGTTATCCCCCCTAGTACAACCATGGTGTTGCAAACTATGGAATTTGCCAACCATGGAGAAAATGGCCTAAAGGAGAGTAATAGTGAAGTCCATGAATTCTAATAGTTCTAAAGTAATAGTTATACCTTAAGTAAATGGAAAACAAAAAAACCTCTTACTACCTAGACAACCCTAAATAATGATGCAACCCCACTAGATCATGATGCTAGGAATGACCCACTACCTTCAAAATACCATGAACCAAAATATCTTACAAAGGCCCAACCAATTCAAAAAAAGGGAGGCTATAATATATTAGAGGACATGAAGAAAATTAAAACAAAGATCACCATTCATGAACTTGCTCAAATCACTGAGTAACATGATATTCTACCTAAATCCTTAATTAAAAACCCTGTGCAACCTAACCAAACTAATAATAATTTATCCCACACCAAAAATCTCATTCGTAATTATAATATTGAGGTCCACCTTTTTCTCTTAATTATCAAGCTATTTGGAAATAACCTTCATAATTACTTAGTGGGCTCAAGAGCCTCAACAAATGTAATGTCAAATGGTATTTGTGATAAGTTGGGGTTAGTTCCTATCAAATCAAAAAATATGATGGGTCAGATAGATAATTAAAAATTCAAATTAATGGGAGAGATTTTTAATGTCCACATGCAACTAAAATCCAAACCTAGGATTCAACAGTTCATATACATCTAGGTGGTAGAGATTCTTGAAGCCTATAGCATGTTCCTTAGTAGGGATTAGTCTAAAATGTTAAATAGGTACATATAAACTAAATTTTATCATATTTGGTTGCCATGGAGAGGTGTAACTAATCAAATCTAAGTGGATAGATAACCTGACATCAAACACATGATAACTAGATATAAAAAAATTAATGAGAAAGTGAATATAGTATCCTTGGACTTAGGGATTTATACACTAAGTATAGAACCTGATAAATAAAAATCTACACTTATTGGGCCTATGGTATATATATGTATATGGGTCTTGTTATAAATAGGGTAGTGGCTTAGGTGCTTGTTGATGTATCTCAAAGGAAAGAGATACATAGATTTGTATAAACTATAGTTCCCCTGCACAAACAATCTAGTGGAGTATGAGGCCTTAATCCTAGGGTTTTAGTTTTCATTAAAATATAAATCCATTATAAGCTATTGTTCAACCAAGTTAATATTAAATTTTAGTGCAAGCTATCTTACCTTAGGAGGTTTAAACATAGTTCTTGAGAAATGATCAATATATTTAATACATTCAATGTCATCTTATTCCCAAGGAAGAGAACCAATTTTATGACTCATTGGTTTCTGTAGAAGCAAACTTAACTCCCATGGATGACACTACGTTGTAGGATTTCTCTGTGGAACTTATCCCTTACCCATCCATCCTAGACAATGCAATGAATTTATAAGTCTTTGAGTATGATCAACAAATTATCTAATTCCTTAACAATGACAGGATATTTGAGATCTAGTAAATTGATAAAGCACACATAGACAAACTTAGAAATAAACTTGATAGGGACATGATCCACATAATTGATGTGAATCGAATCTCAAAATTGATGACTGCCTCAGAAAGAGTGTTTGACACCCTAAAACATACACCCCAAACATATAAACCCCTATATGAGGGCCAAAATGGCCAAATCATCAACCTCAACTTTGTGGAAAAACCTCAAACCATTAATGTGGGTCCTGATGGATGGACTTCAAGCTTGATCAACTACTTCTATTTTTGTTATTATATAAGGATGTAATTGTATGGGCCTATATAAACCTCAAAGTCTTCTACCCAAGGTGATTACTCACACCATCCCTCTTAAACCAAGATAAAAACCATTTAGGAAGATACATAGACCTATGAACATAATTATGGAGACATTAATACAAAAAGAGGTTCATAAGCTACTCTTTACTAGGATAATTTTCTTAGTTCACCATTTCACCTAGGTAGCCAACCTAGTTCCCATGCAAAAGAATAATAGGGAAATCCATTTATGTGTAAATGTTCCTAACCTAAACCAATCCTTGGAAAAAGATAAATATCCACTACCTTCCATTGATGAAGTGATCCAAATGCTGAGTGGATTTAAGATGTCTTTCTTGGATGGATTATTGGGGATACACCAAAGTCCTAGTCAATTTGGAAGACTGATTCAAAAATACATTCACCACCAAATGGGGTGCATTTTCCTACAAGTGAATTTTGTTTGGGTTGATCAATTATAGAGAAACATTTTAGAGGATGATGTGTTTTAATTTTTAAGGTTTATGTAGACACTCAAAAATTATGCAATGTGTTTCTAGTCATCAAAACACCCCATGACCCCTCAGACCATTTCCTAACTTCTTGACTACCAACCATAAGGGCAAAAGGATAATTTTAGTCATTTTTTATTCTTTCACCCTAACCATTGATGGTTTACCATAAACCATCAATAATTGACCTTGACCATTAATGATTAATTGAAATCCTACATGATTAAATTAATCAACTATAGTTTGAATACAAATCACTCATTGATTACTAGCTATCTAAATTTAGTTAGTTGTTCTTATGATCAATGTATAATTAAACCAATTGTTAGACCCTCTAATTGGAACCTATCTTTCCTATATATTAAAAGTCAAGAGAAGGTTGAAAGGATGAGGATCATTATCATCAGTATTAATTAGGTAGGTGTAAGAGGTTCCTACTCTTAGGTGAATCCAAAAGCTAAGTATCTGTGTTTTCTTTTATCAAGGTTCAGTAATTAGCTCTATTTGTTTTATTGTTTGTCTTTCCCCTTTATTTCTCTTTCACCTCACTTTTTGTGTTGGATTTATGTAACTCCAGACACTTCACCTCCTACCCAAAACCACCCATAACCTATTTTACTCACTTGAACACCCAATCCCTGAACCAAATATATTTGAGTATCAATTCTTATCTCAAAACCAAAATTCAACCCAAAATCCACACCTAGAACATCTCTATAACTCTCCTTAGTAGATTTATTTTTCCAAACTAGATCCCACAGTTATCATTGATGGTCTTATCTAACCACCAAAGAATTTCTGTAACTATTAATAATTAAAAGCCATTGATGGTCACCTAACTGTCGATGGTCATACCCAGACCACCGATGGTATTGTCTATTATTTTACAATAGCAAGCTAATTTGACCTATCTACCCATACCCAAATTCTATTTTTTTAGTTTCTATTTTGTCATAGAGGATCAAATTATTTTCTAAATTGGGTTTGATTAATCTATTATCAATATTTAGTCATTTACTGCTAGTTTTAGTCAATATCACTTGTTTCTTTCCAAACATTTCTTGTATTTGATTTCAGTGCCTTATGTTATTGTTAGCTAATTTTTAAACCTAGTTTTGCATCTTTCATTTTGGCTAAGTACAACATTATTAATTAGTTTATCCCTTTAAGAAAATACCAAGTTTTTTCCTTTATAATCCTTTGTTTGGTCTCTTTGCAAGTGTTATTTCGGTCCTTTTGCTCAAGTGTTATTTCTTTCAGCAAGTTTTACTTCAGATTTTTTGTTCAAATTTCAAAGGAATTATTTTAGACTTTTTTTTCAAAACAAAAAGCCTGAAATAAATAGTCACTTTCAAAAGCCCAAAGGAATTTTTTCTCAGGGAAGTCTCCTCTACAAAAAGTCTGAATAGTACATTTTAGGATTTTTGAAGGCTCTTTTTCTCTTGCAAAGGGACATTTTCATAATTTTGAAGGGTCTTTTCTTAGAGAAAGTGTCCTTTGCAACTTTTTTGAATGTTTTGTTCTTTCAAAGAATTGGTCCTTTTTAATATTTATGAAAGGTATTTTCTCATAAAAATGTCCTAAATAGGTTTTCTTAAGGGTACATTGCAAGATTTATGAAAGAAATGTCCCCTACAACTTTTTCAAAGAAAATTGGGTCTTTCAACTTTTCCAAAGGAATTATCAGACATTTTGTCTAAAATAATATTTATGAAAGGAATTGTTTGTCATGCAAGTGACCTTTAAAATTTTTGAAAGGTCCTTTACAAAAATATTGAAGGGACAGTTTAAAAAAGTTTGAAGGGTCTTTTTCTCTTTTGAAGGGTACATTTCAACTTTTTGAAGGGACACTTCAATAATGATGAAGGGCATGTTTAGCCTTTGAGAGAGGTGAAATGAAAATGCCAAAGGGTTATTCTTGGCAAAAGTTTTCTTTAGAAATTTTTCGAAGGGACACTTACAAAAAGCCTGAAAGAATTATTTCAAAATTTTATTTGAAATAATATTTTTAAAGAGACACTTCAAAAGGGGCCTAAAAGGTTATTTCTTTCAAAGAGAATGCCCATGAGAAATTGTTCAAAAAGAATACCTAAAGGAAAGGCCCAAAGGAAATTCCTCTAAAGAAATTGTCCAAGTATAATGATGGATATATGGATGTTTAATTCAAGATGAGGGACAACATGTTGGCATTCAAACAAAAGGATCCCAAGAAAATCCAAAGGCTCACATTCTACATCCACCAAATCAGATCAGAGGGCTCATTTCATCATTAATTAAATCATGATTTGTGTCATTTTTTAGTGACCAATCAAAGAAGGAAAACAAGGCCAATAGAGTGAAAATGACTCTCCCCTATGCCATTGCATACCTTAGCAAGCTATTGGAAATCTATTAGCATCAAGACAAATATACAATAGGTGGACTCTCTTGTAATAACCACATTGATGCCATTACTCAAAATATCTTGATTCCACAAGGAAACTATTATAGAAGCATATTTGAGAGAGCAGACCAAGAGTGTTCAAGGGACGTGACATGGATTAATCAGATGGCCTGAATGAGCATCATTGTAAAACATGGTTGTAGCTAAAGATGGAGACTCCTAACAGATAGATTCCTCTATTTGGAACCTAAAGGTCTCCCCCTCTCACTTCCTCATGACTATATATATAGCCCTTGTGCTAGTGTACAGATATCCATGCAGTGTATGGCAAAGCCCTACTAAATTGATGTTATTTTTTTCCTTTAAGAATTAGTACAAGTCCTTTTATTTTCAAGTTTTGAAAAATTATTTGAGTGTAGAAGTGACATATAGTGATAATAAGTGATGATTTTCCATCCTTATATCCTTTATCCTTCACACCTGAGCAAGATTTTTTAGTCTAAGAGGTCATATAGAGTGCATCTAAGTTTGTTGAATTGTTATAAGTGTTTAACTATTATTGAAAAGTGCAGCTTGCCTTTCAACTCATTTGCCTTCTATTATTTCATACATCTTACCTCTATACTAAAATATTTGTGTTAGAATCTCTAGAGATTGAAAAGGGTTTATGCATTTTACTATATTGTGCATTAAGATATGATATTCATGTGGAAGATAATCTTGGTGCATCACCATTCTTAAAAAAAATCTATTTTATGCAATTTCTAACCCTTTTCCTTTCAATCAAGCTAGTTCAAATAGAGGTTGTTTTATAAAGACAAATTCAAGGAGCTATCCCTTTAAATCTAGAGGTCCATTTCCTCTAAAGGTATACCCACATGCCTAGAAATGTCCCAACATTACCCAAATATGGAAGAGGCTTGAACATCCTCTTCTAAGGTGCAAGATTTGGAGACAATAGTTTTGGCATGCCTGGTGGGACAAATTATTGACATGTTAAGGTGAATGTTGGTTTTGACAAGCCTAAAGATATATAAATATTCTTAATCCAGCATTTGATGAATCTAAAAGGTGAGTATATTTTGTTGTAGATCAAGTTTCCCATGTTATATTTCATGGTCCTCACTAAGTCATCTAGGAATTTTTATCAAGCCCCTCTAGCTAAAGCTCTTCTTGAAGAACAACACCCTAGACCATTTATATCACTTAGAGATCCTTGGCAAGGAGGTTTTGGAGAAGAATAATAAGTTAAGGAAGTTGGAGAAATAGGAGATCAAGAGGAAAGAAGAGAAATTGAGAGGTAACAACCTTTCTCTGCCTTCAACACCAAAATCTAATTGACCTTCCTACATATGACCCTATTCCTCCTAATGCTATCAAGAGTCTCCTTGGTTTTAATGGAGATGATCCTATTACCCCATCTAAGCATATTATGGACAATTAATTTTTTTGTAACTTTCATAATGTCAATCGAGCCAATATAGCCATTAGATTACTTACTATGTCTCTAAAAGGCAAGGCACTTGAATCGTATAAGACTTTGTAAGGTGGTTGCATTATAAGATGGGATGGCTTTGGGGAATTGTTGATAGTTAGATTTGAGAATAAGAGTGACCATACCTCATTTATCTATTAGTTGAACATGATAAAGAGAGGTCCTAACAAATCCATGGGAGATTTTAATGAAAGATTTCAAAGGAATTGGCATAGGTCGCCACCTATCATGAGACCTCCTCCTAGCTTTGTGTTTCCCACTTATCTCAAGGCTATTGGTACTGATGTGGTAGTACTGTTTTAGTCAATGTGAGGATATAATATGCTAGATGCATATGAGATATCTATTAAAGCTGAGAATATCTTGATATAAGCTAGAAAGCTACCTCTAAGAGTTTCCATGCCTTTGTTGTCTCTTAGTTCAATTGAGGCTCTAAGTGTAACACAAGTTCCTAATGAAAATGTCAAGATAAGAACATTTCCCAAGAAGATAAATAATGTTGTGGACAAAGATGAGGAGATCTGGTCACTACAAGCTCAGCTCAAGTGAGCTCAGTTATAAGTGATTAATCCACCTAACCCTCAATACTACCCTCAACAAGGATATAGAGATCCAACCAAATATAGACACCAAGGAAGAGGATAGGTTCATCAAGGTTTCAATAGGCATCCTAATGCCTATAATCCGAATCACACTCCTTCCATGAAGGTTGTTGTTCTAATACATGTTAACCTAGTCCAAAGGGAGGATAATTTAGACCAATGGGGAAAACCTCAAGGTTAGTTTATGCATGATGGTGGAGAATAAAACCAAGATTTGATGGCACAAGGAGAAACTACTCCTTAAATGACATCAAAAAAATTGAATCCTATCTAAAGGGATATTCATGGAGAAGGTAGTTGCCAGATTGTAGGTATGATAAATTTTCAATTAAAGGATGATTATGTGTTGAATCAAAGAACATCAATTTCAGCCAGTATAAGAGCCAAAAAAGGATCTATGGGAGATGTTCCAAGAATACATGTGATTCCAAGTGATGCCTCTCTAAGGACACAAAGTTCGAATCCTAATGCAATACTTACTACCAGCCATGCCCCTCAACAAAGTCAAAATGAAAGTAGGGTTTTCAAGCCTATAATGTATCAAGTTTAGACTCATTCACCACCTTATAGAATTCAAGAAAATGTGATTAATTCCCCTCTAAACATTGTTGATTCTTTTAAGAATGCCAAGATAAGCATATCTCTTTGGGAAGTCTTGCATATGCCTGGTCAAAAGGAGCTCTTACAATAACATCTTGCAAACATTCATCTATCCCCTCATGATTAAAAACACAATAGTGTGGCCCTTACCAATTCTCTAAATAATATCTTAGATCCCTCCACAAAATCTATAAATTCTCCATCCTTCTACCTCACACTCATTATGGGAGACAAGTTAGTTCACAATTGTATTGTAGATAGTGGATCTAGTACCACTATAAGTTGGGATTGAAGTATGAACCACATATTAAAGGTGTGTTATATCTCAATGGGACTCTAACCAAGATAATGGGATTGGTTAAATGTCTAAAATTATTTCTACATGGCTACCCAAGTTTCCTCATTATACAAGACATTATGGTGGTAGAACTTCTAGCCCATCTTACTATCTTCTTATCAAGGGACTTCATAGCTAAGATAGAAGGGTACTTTTTTTCTAAATAATATTTTCTATCTTTTAAAAAAATATATGTAACCAAGGTGACTATAAGGACTCAGCCCTTAAAAAGGTTTTATATTGAGCCATACTTGGAGACAAGTTCAAATCAGAATTGTCTAATTAGTAAAGAAGAAGAAGGTGTCATGGATGGTGAAGAATCCTCCCCCCTTGAAGTTATTTTTTATCTATTCCTTGATAATTAAAAAATTTAAATGCATGGACTTGATCCATATAATTTCATAGAAGAGGCTGACTTGGGAGTTTATTATATGCATGAAAAAGATGTTTCAATCCCTTCACTCACTAATGAAGATCATGAACTTGAAGGAATATGGGAAATGTTTTTTGATGGATCAAGAAACAAAATAGGTTTAGGGGATGGCATCATGATATTTTTTCAATAAAATAATAAATACTACTTATCATATAGATTCCACTTCAGCTACACCTACAATGTGCTAGAATATAAAGGCCTAGTTCATGACCTCCAATGGGAAAAGAAGAGAGGGATCAAGATTTTGAAAGTTTATAGAGATAGTGAATTTGTCATCCATCAAGTGAGAAATCAAGATACAACCAAGAATACCTTTATTAAATCCTACAAACATAGGGTATGAGACCTACTTGAAGACTTTCATGCCTTCAACATACAACCCATACCAAGGGATTGAAATAAACATGTTGATAGATTGGTTGCCATAAGAGCATAGTTTGATGCAGTTGTTAATGTAGGAAAAGAGAAATATTGATCCCATATCAAGGTCATTATGAGGTCTTATATTATAGATAATTAAGTATCATGGAAAGTGTTTGAAAGTGATGAACACATTCCACACTTGTTATAAAAGGAGGTAGGATTCTCCTCAAGGAACCAAAAGAGACTGCATGATCAATATAAAGAAAAAGTTATTTAGCTAAAGATAAACAAGATACCTAAGGGGATGATTAATTTTGAGAGTTTTTTCAATGAATATGATCAAAAAAATAATAAAGAGTGAACATGTCCATGAAAGAAGAGAACTATGAGAGTGTCATGATTTATAAGGATAAACTCTTGAAAATTGGTAAGGTATGTTCTCTATCTGAGAGGAAGGCCTTTATTGAATTATGCAAAGAGTTTCATGACATCTTTGCTTGGTAATATAAATATTTTAAATGGTTTGATATGATTCTAGATCATCACACCATTGAGTTAGAACCCAGACCTAAACTAGTCAAGCAAAATCAAAGGCATATCAATCCTAAGATAGAGGAACTCATGAAGAAAGAGATGACCAAGTTGATTGATTCTAAGATTATCTTTCCTATCAAACACTCAACTTGGGTGGATAATCTTATACCTATCTAAAATAAGAGTGGAGAGATCAGACTTTATGTGGATTTTTGAGATCTTAATAGAGTGTCTCTTAGGGATCATTATCCACTACCTTCTATGAAATAAATTTTGTAAGTGGTTTTAGGTTCTCACTGCTTCTCACTTCTTTATGGTTATTTAGGTTACAATAAAATACTAGTGAATGAAGAGGATCAGTTCAAGACAGCCTTCACAATAAAATGGGGGACCTTTTCTTATAAGAAGATGCATTTTGGTTTATCCAATATTAGAGCTAAATTTCAAAGGGCAATGGACATAGATTTTAAAGGTTTGATCAATAAGTTTCTATTTGTGTATCTTGATGTTATAACCATTTTTTTCAAAGGATGATACTGATCATATGGAACATCTAAGGTAGGTGTTTGAGAAATGTAAGGAGTATGGAATATCTCTTAATCTTAAAATTTACATCTTTGATGTCCATGAAGGTAAGTTATTGTTAAGCATGAAATATACTAAGAGGGGGAGTGAATCAGTATATTATATATGTTTTTACTTAATCTGATTTCTTTTATTTAACCACTTAGTCATACATTCAAGATATGTAATAAAATTGAAATAATAATTTTCACCACATGAGAGAGAGAGAGAGACCATATTTTTACGTGGAAACCCAAAGTGGGAAAAACCATAGAAAATAATCTCAAGTGTATGAATGAGCACCAACTCAAAATAGAAAGTTTGCAAGCACCAACTTGTAAGAGCACTAAACCATTTGCTAAGAACCAAAACAATAACTATTTTTGAGCACCAACCCATAGGATCACCAACACCTCTTGTGTATAAAACATAACTATCTCTCAATTTTTCTTACTCAACAAATGATAGAACTCTACAATATCTCTTGCTTTTCTCTCTTCAAAAACAAATAAAAACCATACACTTTCTTGCATATTATAAATGGATTCTCAAGCCTATATTTATATCTTTCCAAATGACATTTGGCATTCACCCTTTGTGACCCTTCAATCCTTATGGAAAATGGTGCCAAAATTACATGACCCTTCATATCCTTGCATTTGAAAAGTCATATGTTGACTCTTCATAAGCAAAATCATCCTTTCTTCTTTTATCTTTATCTTGGTGACTTTTCATATTCCTTAAAGTGTCCCTTCATGGAAAAATGTGCCATACCTATTTTGTCTTCACATGGTGACTCTTGGAATTCCTCAAGATGACTCTTCATAAGAAAATACATCTCATTCCTCTTTTGTCTTTTAACCCATGACTCTTTGACTTCTCCATGGGCCTTCTTTTGACTTATATGCAACCAAAAATATATTCATTAATATTAAATAAATATTAACACACATTATCCAATATATGAATATTAAAAACACCATTAAATGTAATGGGGTATTTATCACCAATAATTCTAGACCTTTGACATCAATGAAAATATTTCTAACAATCTCCCCCTTTATAATTGATGGCAACCTCAAACTAAAACTACCACATCTTGAAGCCTACTCATACTACCATTTGACAAATATACAGTAAATTCTCCTTATTATGACATGTACCTATTCCCTATACCTATTTATGCACCTATACCTATACCTATTATTCTCCCCCTTTGACATCAATGGCAAAGGGCCTACCTAGAACTAACACTTAACTCCCCCTCATCTAATGTTGAACCTCAATAGTAGGAAGTAAAATATATTACTCCCAACTTCTCTCATAGATACTCAAATGTATCTTTTTGTAGTGCCTTTATGACAATATCTACAATCTATTCTATAGTACTAATATACTCTATCTTAACTTGTTGATCTACAACCTACTCTCTCAAAAAGTGCTATCTAATGGGAATATGTTTTGTTTTTGAATGCATCACTGGATTATTTGAAATATTTATAACACTTGTGTTGTCACAAAAAATATAAATAGGTTCATCATACTTTACCTTGATATCTTCTAAATATTTCTTCATCTAAATCACTTGAGTAAAACACAATACTGCTACAATATATTCTACTTCAGTTGTAAAAAGTGATACTGAATTATGCTTCTTACTTAGCCATGATACTAAGTTATCACCAAGGAAGAAAGCTCCTCCACTTGTACTCTTTTTGTCATCTAAGCACCCTACCCAATTTGAATCTATACAAGCAACCAAAGTTAAATCTCTACTTGTGGGATACCATAATCCATATCCAATGTCCCCTTGATATATCTAAATTTTCTCTTCACTAACTAAACATGACTATCTTTTGGAGATGACTGATATCTTGAAACTATACCTACTATATGCATGATGTCTGACCTCGATGCTATCAAATATAAAAGACTACCAATCATAGATATATACAAAGATTGATCTATATAGGTGAATCTTCATCCTTTCTCAACTTATTTTTTGTACACATTGGTGTGTCAACTAGTTCACAATCCTCAAAACCAAATTTCTTCAACATTTCCTTGGCATATTTATTTTGAGATATAAAAATTCCTTTATCTAACTGAAATATTTACAATCCTAAGAAAAATGACAATTCTCTAATCATAGACATCTCAAATTCTTTTTGCATATTATCAAAAAAATCTTTTGTCATCTTTTCAATATTTCCTCCAAAAATTATATCATCAATGTATACTAAAACAATCAATTAATTCTCACCTTCTATTTTAATGTAGAGATCACTATCAGCAAATCCTCTCTCAAAACCTTAATCCTATACGTACTTATCAAGTCTTTCATACCAAGCTCTAGGATCTTATTTCAATCCATAGAATGATTTCTTCAATCTACATACATGGCTACTAATATTTAAGAGAACAAATCCCTCAGGTTGCTTAATGAAGACTTCTTCTTCTATATTCTCATTCAAGAAGGTAGATTTGACATCCATCTAAAACACTTTGAAATTTTTAAACACTCCATATGCAAGAAACATTCTAATAGCCTCTAACCTTGCCATTGGTGTAAAAGTTTCTTTAAAATCTATTCCCTCGATCTGAGTAGACCCTTTACATACTAATCTTTCTTTATTTCTAGTCACTTCTCCATTTTCATTCAACTTATTTATATAGACCCATTTTTTTCTATCACATTGTGATATTTTGGTTTAGACACTAGTTCTCAAGTATCATTCTTTTCTATCTAATTTAATTCTTCATCCATAGCCTTAACCCAATGCTTATCATGTCTAGCTTCTGAAAAAGTTCCTGGGTGAATTTTGGATATTAAAGAGAAATTTACTTACTCATATTCACTTACCATCATTCTTCTGGTGCAAATTCTTTCATTTATGTCCTCAATGATGTCACTTTCATTATGATTTATTTGAACATATTTGGATAGATTTTTCATGACCTTTTTCTCCTTCTTCTCATCTTCATCTGATTCTTCAAAACCTTCCTTTTCAATGATTTTAGGAATGTCTACTGGATTACTAATTCTGTGTTCCATTCTCTTCTATCCTGACACTTACACTTTCAACAATTTTGTTGGTTGTTTTGTTATAACATTTATAATATTTACCTTTGAAAGAATAACAAATAAATATACTTTCATCTACTCTAGATTCAAACTTACCAAGTTTTTCATCAATTCTCTTTATGATGCATCTACTATCAAAAAATCTAAAATAATCAACTATTGCTAGTTTGTCTTTTTATAGCTCATAAGGAGTCTTATCACTATTGACTCTCAATAATGCTCTATTCTAAATATGCACTACTATAGAAAATACCTCTCTCTAATATTTATTTTCTATCTTGGATTCATTTAGCATTGTCCTCACCATCTCTTAAACTATTTTATTTTTCCATTCAACTACTCCATTTTGTTGTGGAGTTTTGGTTGATGAATAATGTCTCTTTATTACATGGTCTTCACAAAACTTAATAAACTGATTTGTCATGAATTTTTCTCCTCAATTTGATCTTATACACTTAATCTTCAAATGATTTTTATTCTCAACTAATGCTTTAAATGCTTTAAAATGTCTAAAAGCTTCTAATTTTTTCTTTAAAAACATTACTCAAGTCATATGTGAAAAATCATTAATAAGCAACATGAAATATTTCTCAACTTGAGTACTTTGAGTTCTCATAAGTCCACATATATTAGTGTGAACAAACTCTAACATCTGAGTGGTTGAGTACTCTTTTATTTTGAACCACCTTCTAGCCTGCTTCCCATGCTAACAAGGTTCACAAAGCATGTTGGATGGCTTTGTAATCTTTGAAAGATTTATGACTACTTGATTTTTGCTGATGTTGATAATTTTGTCAAAATTTATGTACCCCATTCTCCTATGCCATAGCCAACTTTATTCAATCTAACTCAAACAACATCTTTGACGTTTGATGTCTGATAGCATATATAAGTTATTACATGTTCTATGAGCATCTATAACCAACACATCTGAATCTTTTCTTCTAATTTCATAAAATTTTACATAAAACTTTAGTGTGTGCCCTAATCACATATTTAACTTACACTCAAAATATTATGCTTAAGACCTTCTACATACAAAACAATTTTAGTTTTAGTTCTACCATTATCCAGACTTAGTGTACCTTTTTTAGCAATTATGGTAGTAGTATTGTCTTTAAATTTCACTCTGCCACCATTGATCTTCTTCAAAGTTATGAAATTTATTTTATCTCTTATCATATGCTTTGAACATCCACTATCAATGAACCATGGATTTTCTTCATTTATTTCATGTAAATCTATCTACACCAACATAGATTTTTTAGGTTGTTTCTTTTGCCATGAACTTGTTTTAACTTTCTTCTTAATGAATGGAGCATTGAAACTCTAGTCCTTCTTGACTAACTTAAGCACACTTATACAGTATCAATCTATGTATCCAAAGTTATTGCACTTATAACATATAATGGCCTCTTCATTAAATCCTAGTAGAGGATCAAAAGAGATGTGGCTTCTGCTTGATTCTACATGACTTTTCTTCTCCTTATTTCTGAAACTATTAGCTCTTTTTTGACATTCTAATTTCTTACGACCATATCTATTAGAATAAAAATAGTAACCATAAAAATAGGACCTATTTATGTATCTATGACTTGATTTAATTTTATGTCTCTATTCCCTCTAACCTTCTTTGTTTGAGATGTCCTCTATGTTCTTAACTTCTTTTCTTTTTTATTTCTTCTTTTATAAGAGCTTTAGCATAGCTCTTTCCTTTTTCCTTGTGTGTGAAAGTAGTGACCTCCTCTTTCTCTTTTTCAAATCCAATACCTATCTTATCCAACATTGATCTTTGATTTTCTAATATCTTATTCAACATATTAGTGTTATTTTCAAATTTGTAATCATTGGCTGCTCTATCGTTGATTGCTTTATTTGTTTTCTCAAGATCTGCTTTTAAAGAAGAAATTTCAATAACATACCTTTCACATTATTTACTTACTATTTTCAATTGTGTCGTAAGATATTATTCATTCTTCTTGGCTTTTTTAAAGTGTGCTTGTAGATCTTTAATTATTTCCTTTAACTCTTTTTAATTTTTCTTGATATGGAGCTTTAATCTTCGATTCTTCTTTTCAAGAGATTTTAACTCTTCTAAGGCACAAATAAGTTCTCCTTCTAGATTCACTTCATCTTCATCATATTATTCTTCTTGATCATCTATACTTTTGATTATGGAGGCATCTTCATGTTTGGCCATGAATAGAATCTCTTCTTCTTTTGAGTCACTGACTCCACTATCTTTAGCTGAGCTAGGATCTTTATAATACAAACTCTTATTCTTGAATCCCTTCTTGTATTCACCTTTTAAATTTTTCTTATATGTAGAATTTCCTTCTTCATTATCATCATTACCCTTATTTGGGCATTTAGCTGCAAAATGTCCAATCTTTCCACAATTAAAATATTTAAAAGGCAATTTTCTTTGATATTTACCTATGCCCTTTTCCAACTTGTGAATGAATAGAGATTTTTTATCATCTTCATCATCACTAGAACTATCACTTGATTCTTGAATCATAGCCTTCTCTTTCTATGATGTCTTGAAATCAGCTTCTCTCTTTGAGGATTTATCTTGTTCAATTTGCATCTCATATGTTGTAAGAATACCATGAAGCTCATCCATCTTTAGCTTGGTTAAATTATTCATCTCTTTAATTGAAAAAACTTTTGCATCATATCTCAATGGTATAGATCTCAAATATTTTTGAACCATAGTTTATTATTCTAAATTTTCTCCAAGACCCTGAATCTGATTAATTATTTGATCAACCTATAAAAGATAACTTGTTATATTTTCTTCCTCTTCAATCTTCAAACTCTCAAACTATCTTCTAAAAGTCTGAATCTTAGTTTTCTAAACCTCGCCATCACCTTTGTAAATATTCTCAATTTTTACCAAAGTTTCATGAGCAAATTTACATTGTATAACTTTAACAAATTCTGATTCACATAAAACATATAAAATAACATTTAAATCTTTAACATTATTTTCACTTGCCTTCTTTTCTTCTAGATTAGTTACAAGTGTTTGTGGATCTTCATATTCCTTCACCACTACTTGTCATATATTGAATCCAAAGGCCATCAAATAACTCTTCATCCTTATGCTTCAAAAAACATAATTCATCCCATCAAACAAAGGTGCCTTATTTTTATAAAATCCTTCATGTGATTCAACCATCATGCTTTCCTCATCTACCTTCAAGCTATAAAACTTTTTTAAAAGGAACCTAATCTAATACTAATTATTAAGCATGAAATATAGTGAGAGGGGGGGTTTAATTATTATATTATATATCTTTTTACTTAATCTAATTTCTTTATTTAACCACTTAATCATACATTCAAGATATGTAATAAAACTAAAATAATAATTTGCACCACTAGAGAGAGAGAGAGAGAGAGAGAGAGAGAGAGAGACCAAATTTTTATGTAGAAACCCAAAGTGGGAAAAAACATGAAGAAAAATCTCAAATATATGAATGAGAACCAACTCAAAATACAAATTTTGTAAGCATCAACTTGTAGGAGCACCAACCCATAGGAGCACCAAACCCTATTGTGTATAAAAAACAACTATCTCTCAATGTTGCTTACTCAAAAAATGATAGAACTCTATAATATCTCATACTTTTCTCTCTTTGAAAAAAAATACAAACCATACACTCTCTTGCATATTACAAATGTCTTCTCAAGCCTATATTTATAGCTTTCCAAATGACCTTTGGCATTCACCCTTTATGACCTTTCAATCCTTAAGGAAAATGGTGCCAAACTTGCATGACCCTTTGTATCCTTACATTTGATAATTCATATGTTGACCCTTCATAAGAAAAAGCATCCTTTCATCTTTTATCTTTATCTTGGTGACTTTTCATATAGTTTAAACTATCTCTTCATGTAAATTGTGCCATACCTCTTTTATATTCACATGGTGAATCTTAAAATTCCTCAAGATGACTCTTCATGAGAAAATGCATCCCATTCCTCTTTCATCTTTTACCCTATGACTCTTTGACTTCTCCATGGGCCTTCTTTTGACTTATATGCAATCAAAAATATATTCATTAATATTAAATACATATCAACACACATTATCTAAGATATGAATATTAAATACACCATTAAATGCAATGGGGCCTATATTACCAATAATGCTAGACCTTTGACATCAATGAAAATATTTCTAACAATTATTAGGTCATATTATTTCAAAATAAGGCTTGTCTATTGACTCCAAGAGGATTGAGGCTACTCTAGGCTTGTCTTTGCCTCAACACAAGGAAGTACTACAAAGATTCTTAGGAAAAGTAAACTTTGTAATAAGGTTTATTCCAAGCTTTGCAACTATGGTAGAGCCTATCACAACTATGCTAAAGAAGAACCATGATTTTGCTTGGAAAAAGGAAGGTAAGAGTATTTTTGAGGTAATCAAGAAAGAAATTGTAAAATCTCCTACTCTCTTGAACCCAAACTTTGCCAAATATTTCATACTTTATACCTTTTCTAGCCTTGATACAATCTTAGCTATGCTTATGCAAAATAATGATGAAGAGGTAGAGAAATCAATTACATTCTTTAGCCAAGGATTAGAAGATTATGAATTCAAGTATATATTGGTTGAGAAGAAATCTCTAACAATGATAAGAGGATTTAAAAAAATTAGACACATGGTTTCAAACAAAAAGATACATATCATGGTTTCTCATCCTAACACCAAAGAGTTTCTCCTAAGCAAAGGCCTCAATGAAAAGAGAGCTGGGTGGATTACAAAGATGATAGAGTATGATGTGGATATTAATGTTACAAACTTGGTATGAGGAAAAAGATTATGTGAGCATTTAGCTTTAGATTCACAAGAACCAAAAGAGGAAGTCTTGATCAACCAAGTTTAACCCAAACTAGCTGATCACATATAAGTTCAAAGTTGGACACAAGACATTATTAGTTTTCTTCAAAATGGTGAGTACCCCAATGGTTTAAACAAGTCTCAAAAGAGGTATTTTATATTGTAAACCATTCCCTATTGTCTTGTAGATGGTGTTATCTTTAGGAAAGATGTGAATGGTGTGTTTTTTGTTGGGTGAATATTCTGTCACCAGCTAACTGAGGGCAAATTAGGTGTTTTAACCACAACATAGGGAGATTTATTAGCCAAATGTGCAAGTTGACCACATCAAAAGGGGAAAAATATTTCCTCCCATCAAGGGGAGGTTCCCTATAACTATGATATATTAATATATTATAAATATAGCTAAAAATAACACTCAAGGTAGGATAACACCATCCATCTCTCTTTTTTCAGAGATGATGTTCACAAACATAGGAGAATTTTTAGGTGATTGCTAGAGGTACTTCTCTTCTTTCAAATTTAATACTCAGTCAATAGCCAAATTCCTTCCTAGGTACTAAAATTAACCATGAGAAACCCATGAAAGCACAAAGTCTTTTGTTGCTTCCCTCACTAAAACATGGCATAGTAACACGGTAGAATGAAGTGTAGCAAAAAGTCTCCACCTCAACTACAAAAGTGTAAAATATATGAAGCACAATGGGGGCACAAAGTTATCCCAGAATCCTTTACATAGAAATAGAAAAACAAACACACTAAAAACAATTGTGGTAGCACAAAGTCTCTCCACAGTCAGCTTTAGGACACCTCCCTAATTAATTCCACTAGTTCTACTAATTTAATTAAATGAACAAGACTACATCTAGGAAATAGACATAAGAACAATCCCCTAAATAACACAAGTTATTATAGAAAAAAGTCTAAAAGTAACCTACTTTCTCATTCATATAATAAAATATGATTAACAATCTGAGCTCAAAGTCTCAGTAATGCCTTTCAATTTGGGCAGAGTTTTGCTTCTATAACAAAGAGATCTCTCTAAAACAATAAGAGAGATTACAATATATAGCACTCTAAGAAATACTTGGGTGCTTTGTTTCATAGAACTGGCCCATACTACATTCAATGCCTTAAATGCATTTCTATAAAAGAACCATGCTAAAATAGGTCATCAGCCTTAATGTTGGCATGTTAATTCTTCTCAAATATCTCCTCTAAAGTATGGGCCACCTGGTCCTCTTCCTAATATTTATGTAGCTATCCACTTTGCCTTTACTTGATCTAGAAAAATAGGCTATGCTATTGAGTGCTCGTGTTCTCTAATGTCCACCTAGTAGACTATTTCACCTACTAGAAATAACTCCTGCATAGATATTTCTAGTCTTTCTACATTGTTCCCTCATTCCTTATTATATTTTGTCTCTTCCTCATGATCTGAGCTCTCAGGTTATCTCCTCATTTTTAGCTGGCTCTTTTAGCTCTTTCTTTAGCTATTTGTGAGTTTGTTTTCAGGTCCATGCCATGTTTGAAAAATAATAGATATTTTATTACCTTAAATTTGACATTTTTGGGGACATCACTGGTCATTGTTACTTGAACCACTTTGAACTTTGAACCTTTGAACCTTAAACCATTTTGGTTCAAAGTTCAATGGTTAATTCTCTTTCTTTGAATCCTTTAAAGTTTCAAACTCTCTAGATTCTTTCCTTTTTTCTTAAACTCATTGAACCTTTAAACTCGCTAAACTCTTTGAAGTTCAAGATCCAATGGTTTAATGGTTCAATCTTAACTCTTTAAATCCTTTAATTTTCTAAGTCCATTAAACTTATTGAACTTGTTGAACATTTGAACTTTGAACTCTTTTGGTTCAAGGTTCAATGGTTCAATAGTTCAATCTTCACTATTCAAAGTCTTCTTTTCTTTTAAGTCCACTGAAGCCTTTGAACTTTTGTTTTTGGCAACTCTGATGGGGATCAAATGAGCTGTTCCAATTATTTTCCATCTCCATATCCTTATCTATTTCCATTATATACTCTAATCTATGAAACTAGAGATGCTGGAGATTGAGCATTTCATTTCAAAAGTCAATTCTCTGATAGCTCCATGCTAATTGGAAAGAATGCATAGTTCAAAGCCTCAAGCTTCAAGCTGAAGCAGTGCCAGTTATTTTTCATTTTTACTTTATAATTTGGTAGCTCCATGGTATATAAGAAGTCAAAGATCTAAAGGTATTGTTGACCCTATATTTGAGTTGGTATAGGAAATTAATTTTGATCTGTTTCCTTCACCATCTCACCTCCAATAAACTAGGAGTCTTCCTCCTACCAACATCAGGTCACCAATACAAGGCAAAGCTTCTTTTTCCTCTTTTAGTAGAACTTTGCCTATACATACTCCACTTAGATTTATTATCCCCCCTTCACAAGTCATACAATGGCAGCTCAAGGCCCTTGAGGTAACTCTTTTGGTCCACTCAATTTAACTCCACCTCTACATGAGCTACCATGCAGTTCAAGGAATAATTTCCCCAAATTCTATGGTGATGGGAGAGTTCATCTTGATGAACATATTGTAGCCTTCAGCATAGCCTATGGTGTGATAGGTGTGGAGTATGAGGATGTAGTAACTAGGCTATTTGTATAAACATTACAAAGCACTACTACAGACTAGTTCTATCATCTGTAGGCTCAAACTATGATTGACTGTAACACCCTTAAAGCCAAATTTGAAGCTAGGTTCAAGCTCACAAAAGATGTGCATGCCCTACTAGTCTAGTTCACACAAATGAAGAAAGATCCTCATGAACCTATGAGGGACTTCATTTCCAAATTTGACAAGTTAAGGAATATGATTCCTATAATTGCTTAGCCAATAACTAAGAATCTCAAATGTTTCTTCATCAACTCTCAACTTCCTGAAGTGAGTTTCTTGTTGAGATGGGCTAGCCACATAGACCTTGATATAGCTTAGGATTTGGTCACTGAGGTGGAATATGATTTTATCTTGGTAAGAAAGATAAGAAGAGATCTTAATGGAGGCAAATCTCCTTCATCTTCTAAATATTCATCTACAGGTACCATTGATCCCATGGTGTAAAAGCTAGCAAATGAGTTGCTAGCCTCACAAAACAAATGGCACAAGGGATGTTTGCTCCTCCTTCATACTGAGATATACCAAGGAGGACATTCCCTAATCAGTCATATCAAGGCAACATTGCTAGGAATTAAGGGCAACCAAATCACCTTCCTCCACTACAGGGGAAAATTGCCATTGAAGCAACTCTAGCTAACTCAAAAGTTGGTTATTGTGAAGATGAACATGATTTTCCTTTCCATCCTTAGTTTGATCAAGAAGATGATGTTGATATCTTTTTAGTAGACCAAGAATAATTAATTGGTGACTCTAACATTGGTTTCTTGAATTACCAGGATGAACCTAGAAGTAAAGGTGAAGCATTTGATGGATCATATGTAGTTTTTACTAGGTCCCAGAACTAGTCAACTCAACAAGATGATAAAGAAAAAATAGGGGAAGAATCTCAAGCAATAATTTTGATTACTAAATGGGGGACTACTCTACCTTTTCAATCAAAAGACCTAGTGAGTAGTAAAAAAGTAATTACTCCAAACATTCCTTCATCTTCAACTTTAAATTTGTAGACCAGTCCCACACCCCCAAAAAACTAGAAGGATGAACTCCCTTCCCCAGTTCCCAATTCATTTCAGTCATTTGATACACTTGAACATGTTAAGAAGACCAATATTCAAATGTCTAAATTTGAATTCTTGCAATCCAACCCTGAACAGGTGGATAGGTTAGTTCAATGTGTGAAGAATAAAGTTGTCCCTACAGGACAAGAAATCTTGAAAGTAACTCTTGGTCCCCCCAAGAACAAATCCACCTAGAATAATCTTGTCATTACTCCTCTAGCTACCCCTAGGAAAACAAAACCATTTTATGTTTCCCTATTGATAAATGGCCATTGGCTGAATAACTGCATAATAGACTCAGGCGCATCTAACAATGTCATGCCCACCAAGGTGGTAGATTCTCTTGGCCTTACATTGACTAAAACTTTTGGGAGATGTTTCTCCATGGAAAAAAAACAAGTTCCACTTCTAGGTTAGATCAAAGATGCCTAGTTTGCATTTGTGGCCTTCTCAAAAAAAAAGAATTAAAATGATAGTCCTGGTGGCCAATGTTCCAGCCTCCTATGGCACTCTGCTTGGATGAAATTTTGACAAGGATGTTGGAGGAGAATTGAGCATGAACCTGTCTGAGGAAAGGATCCCTGTGAAGGGCATCATGAAGAGGCTACTTCGTGAGAAGGAGGCAAAATATATTGTCACTTAAACATCGGCCCCTAAAGCTCAAATTTTTTTGAGTCTTCAAGAATGGGTAACTTTTTCCTGTCTATAGAGGATGTCCCTATTTCATCTGATGAAATTCTTGTAGGAAAATTTTAGATAGAACAATAGAAGAATTGGTAGAGTAAAGTTTAGATGCAAAATAATCCTCCCTCCCTAACTAGGAGGAATATGAAAAAATATCAGTTTTTGATAATGTCTAGATTCTAGAATTTGATGGCAGCTATTCTTTTATCAGTGCTAGAGCTAGGATTGTTCTAATATCTCCTCAAGGAGATATTTTTTATTCTTCATACAAGTTGTAGTTTAGAAACACCAACAACACTACCAAGTATGAATCTCTGTTACTCATATTGAAGGCTACTCAAGACAAAGGTGTCAAAGTCCTTCACGCCAAAGGAGATGCTAAAATGATGGTTTGTCAAGGGAAGAAACTGTGTCAAACTAAGAACAAAAGATTGTGCCATTATCGCAATCTAGTATGGGATTGTATTGACAGTTTTGATGCTTTCAATATATCTATAGTGCCTAAAGACCTTCATAGTCATGAAAATTCATTCACTATCTTTACGACCCTCTTGGTTCCTCATAAAGACTTTGAAGAGTAAAATTACACTATCGAGCTGGTCTTTCAACCAAGTGTGTCTGACAATGCCAATTATTGGTAGGTATCTGATGGGGACAATCAAATCATGTGATGGACTAAACTAGAAGAGAAATGAATTATGGAAATGGACCATGCTGATGCACATAAAAATTATGAAAAGAAACTCTTCTACAAGAGAACAAGGATCCATGATTTTTAGACTAGAAATCAAGTCTTGTTGTGGGGCAAGAGGAGAAAACCAAAAGGAATGCACATAAAATTTGATTCCTGGTGGAGAGGTCCATTCACCAATCATCGATTCTAGGGAGAAAATGGTTTCCTACTAATATATCAAGATAGAATTCCATTTTCACTATCTCACAATGGGTGGCATCTAAAGCACTTCAATATTTAAAGTATTAGATAAGTCCAGTTTTGCATATGTATAATTTTTGTATAGTCTTTAGTTTTATTTTGCATTATTCATTTTCATTTTTTGGCACCTTTATTTTTGGGTAGCATGACTTTGTAGCCCAATGACATACTTGAAGGCACTGAGATTCTATTTTCTACTCCCTTTGATTATTTCTAAAATTGATGGAAGTTCCCCAACTGGAGCAAGCTGTTGTTCCCAAAATCTGTCACTTGTTTTTATGGACAACGTATCAACTATTTTTGTCATATATGCCAAAATGATCTCTTCCTTTTTCAAAAAATGTTCTGATCAGCCAAGTTCTTCAATTATTCAAGCATTTTCAATTAAGGGACTTATGGGTTCAACAAGTTTCACAGGTTCAACCGGCAGGCTTTCACAAAGAAACAAGTTCCAAACACTTAGGCATTTCAAGGCTGGTTCAACACCAAAGTTCAATCAAAAGACTTATCAACAAGCTTCAAACAATTGTAATGAACCAATTTGAACCATTGAACCCTGCCTATAAGGTTCAAAGGTTCAATAAGTTCAAAGGTTCAAAAAGAGTTAAGTGCTTCAACAAGTTTGAAGACTTCGGCAAGTTCAAAAGTTTAAAGGATTTGGCGGACTTAAAAGAAAAGAAGACTTTGAAGAGTGAAGATTAAACATTTGAACCTTGAACCAAAAGATTTCAAAGTTTAAAGGTTCAATGAGTTCAATAAGTTTGATGGACTTAGAAAATTAAATGATTCGAAGAGTTAAGATTGAACCATTGAACCTTGAACTTTGAAGAGTTTAACGAGTTCAAAGGTTCAATGAGTTCAACAAAAAAGGAAATAATCTAGAGAGTTCACAAGTTCAAAGTATTTAAAGAAAGAGAATGAACCATTAAACTTTAAACCAAAATGGTTCAAAGGTTCAATAGTTTAATCTTCACTCTTAAAAGTCTTCTTTTCTTTTAAGTCGACCGAAGCCTTTGAACTTTTGAACTTGCCAAAGTCTTCAAACTCATTGAAGCACTTAACTCTTTTTGAACCTTTGAACTCGTTGAACCTTTGAAACTTGTGGAGGTGGGGTTCAATGGTTTAATGGTTCAAAATGGTTCATTCCAATTATTTGAAGCCTACCAATGAGTCTTTTGATTGAACTTTGGCATTGAACCAGCCTTGAAATGCCTAAGTGTTTGGAACTTGTTTCTTTGTGAAAGCCCACCAGTTGAACCTATGGAACCTTTTGAACTTGTGAGTCCCTTAACTAAAAATTCTTGAATAATTAAAGAATTTGGCTACTTAGAACATTTTTTGAAAAAGGAAGAGATGATTTTGGCCTGCAGGACCAAAATAGTTGATATGTTGTCCATAAAAACAAGTGACAAATTTTGGGAACAACATTGTTGAGGTGTGTTAACAATGATCAATTTTATATGCTACTGGAAAAGTTTCACAATGGTAAAAATGGAGGTCATTTCTCTCCTAAGACAATAGCTACAAAGATAATGAGGACTAGTTATTATTGGCCTAGTCTTTTTAAGGAATGATACCACTAGGCTAAAAAGTGTCCTAACGTGCCTTCTTTGTAGGAAAATAGAAACTTGTATTCCTTCCATTGAATCCTATCCAAGTAGACCAGCCTTTCATTAATGGGAACTTGATTTCATTGGTATGATCAACCCTCCATCAAGTGCTAGACATAAATGGATATTGATTGCTATTGACTACTTCACAAGGTGGGTAAAGGCTATTGTATTAAAGGAGGCAAGTGAAAATTCTATCTTGGAGTTCTATGAAAGTATTATAACAAGATTTCAAGTTTTCCATGCTATCATTTCTAAAATTGCACTTACTTTCATAAGTGCTAAAAAAATTTATTGGAAAAATAGGAATGGAGTTTACTTGAGTACCTCATCCACTTATTACGCTCAAGGTAATGGATTGGATTAGTTTACTAAAAATAATCTCATCAAGATCATCAAGAGGACATTGGAGAGAAATTGAAGGGCATGTCATGATAAGTTGAAGATAAACTTATGGCTATAAATATTACTCTTAAGAGATCAATTGGTAATTATCACTTTGTGCTTGTTTATGGGAGAGAGGCTAGGTTGTCCATATCTCAAGAAATCCATACTCTAGAACTTACACAACAGCTGGAACTACTTGAAAATAATCCAATGAAAGTTAGATTGTCAGAACTAATGTATCTATAAGAAGTAAGAGACAATACACACAAGGCCATGGAATACAACCAAGTACTCATGAAGAATTCCTTTAATAAAAGATCAAGTGAAAGAGTGTTCAAGGAAGGTGACTTGGTTCTAGAATGGGATGAAGATAGATAAAAAGTAGGTAGACACACAAAGTTTGTCACTTTGTGGAGTGACCCTTACATCATTAGCAAGTGCAAGCAGAGCAACTCTTTTGAACTGACCAAGATGAATGGAGAAGAATTACCTATCCCTATGAATGCGATACATCTAAATTTATGTTATTAGTCCTTGCAAGTCTATTGTAAATAGTAGTTTAAGTGTATTTCTTTTGGTTTTTTGTTATGTTCCCTAAGTACTTTATAGCACAAGTGTGTTTCTTTCCTTTTGTTTGGTGTGTATCTTTGCCTTTGTGTGTATGAATCAATCCAGCTTGTGTTTTTGGGCCAAAAGTATATTCAAGTATTTTTTGGGTGCCTATATGTGTGACTCCATGCCTAATGGAAAGATTTAGGCAATAGGTCTCAGGCATAGTAGGGATGCCTCCCCTTGGAATCACCAAGAATGTTAGCCAATTTTCACACCTAGTTTTTCATCTTTCATTTTGGCTAAGTTCAGTATTCTTAATTAATTTATCTCTCCAAGAAAAGACCAAGTGTTTTTTCCTTTGGAAGCCTTTGCTTGGTCTATTTACAAGTGTTATTTTGTTCATTTTTCTCAAGTGTTATTTATTTTGGCAAGTTTTACTTCATATTTTTTGTTCAAGTTTCAAAGGAATTGTTTTGGACTTTTTGTCCAAAACAAAAATCCTGAAAGAATTGGTCACTTTAAAAATCCAAAAGGAATTGTTTCTCATGGAAGGATCCTCTACAAAATTTTTGAAAGGGTACATTTTAGGATTTTTGAAGGATCTTTTTCTCTAGCAAACAAACATTTTCATATTTTTGAAGGGTCCTTTCTCAGAGAAAGTGTCCTTTGTAACTTTCTTGAAGGGTTTGTTCTTTTAAATAAATAGTCCTTTTAAATCTTTCTAAAATGTCTTTTCCTCATAAAAATATCCTAAACAGGTTTTTCAAAGGGTACATTGCAAGATTTCTAAAAGAAATGCCCCTTGCAGCTTTTTTGAAGGAAATTAGCTCTTTCAATTTTTTTAAATGAATTATTTTAGATATTTTATCCAAAACAATCTTTTCAAAATGAATTTTTTCTCATTCAAATGCCCTTCAAAAAGTCCAAAAGGTCCCTTGCAAAAATCCTTAAGGGACACTTTACAAAATTTCAAAGGGTTTTTTTTGTATTTGGAAGGGTACATTTCAAATTTGTAAAGAGACACTTCAATAATTTTGAAGGACATGTTTAGGCTTTCAAAGAGTCAAAATTAAAATGTCGAAGGGTTATTCTTAGAAAAAGTTTCCTTTAGAAAGTTTTTGAAGGGACACTTACAGATAGCTTGAAAGAATTGCTTTGAACATTTTTTCTAAAACAATCTTTCTGAAGAGACACTTCAAAAGGTGCCTAAAAGGTTATTTCTTTTAGGGAAAATTCCCATGGGAAATTATTTAGAAAGAATGACTAAAGGAAATGCATCTGAATAAATTATCCAAGTAGAATGATGGTTATATGGACATCAACTTCAAGATGAGGGACTAGTCATTGGCATTCAAACAAGAGGATCCCAAGCAAATCTAAAGGCTCCCATTTTACATCCACCAAAGTAGATCAGAGGGCTCATTTCACAATTGATCAAATCATGATCCAAGTCATTTTTTAACAACCAATCAAAGAAGGAAGACAAGACCAACATAGTGAAAATGACTCTCCCCTATGTTGTTGCACACCTCAACAAGCCAATGTAAAGCTATTAGCATCAAGATAAATTTATAACAAGTGGACTCTCTTGTAATACTCGTATTTGATGACATTACTCAAAATGTCTTGATTGCACTAGAGAAACCATTAGAGAAGCATCTTTGAGAGAGCATGCCAAGAGTGTTCAAGGGAGGTGACATAGATCAATCAGATGGCCCAAATGAGCATCATTGGAAAAGATGGCTATAGCTAAATATGAATACTCCTAAAAGATTAATTCCTCTCTTTGGCACCCAAAGGCCTCCTCCTCTCACTTCCTCTCTACTATATATATAACCCTTGTGCTAGTGTAAAGATACCCATACAATGTATGGTGAAGCCCTGTTGAATTGATGTCATGTTTTTCCTTTAAGCATTAGTACATGCCCTTTTATTTTCAATTTTTAAACAATTGTCTGAGTGTAAAAGTGATGTATAGTGACAATAAGTGATGATTTTACATCCTTCTATCATTTATCCTTCACACTTGAGTAAGATTTTTTAGTCTAACAAGTCATATAGATTGCATCGAAGTTTGTTGAATTATTGTAAGTGTTTAAATACTCTTAAAATGTGAAACTTTCCTTTCAATTCATTTTCCTTCTATTATTTCATACATCTTTCCTCTATACTAAAATATTTGTGTTAGAATCTCTAGATCTTGAAAAGGGTCTGTGCATTTTTTTGCATCATCCATTAAGATATGATATTCATGTGGAAGATAATCTTGGTGCATCACCATTCTTAGAACATGATTCTTTTATGAAATTTCTAACCCTTTTCCTTTCAATCAAGTTAGTTTAGATAGAGTTTATTTTATAGAAACAAATTTAGGGAGTTATCTTTTTAAATCTAGAGGTTCATTTCCTCTATAGGTATACCCACATGCCTAGAAATGTTCCAATGTTACCCAAATATGGAAGAGGCTTGAATATCCTCTTTTAGGGTGTAAGATTTGGATAAAATAGTTATTCCATGTAAGCATATATTTTTATCCTTTCAAAACTTAAGTGTTTTAAAAGTGTGAATTGACAGCCTCTAAGGAAGCTTGCACTTCTTGGATCTAGTTCATGTTAAGTAGTCCACCCTACTATCTCACTAATCAACCATTATATTATAGTGTTTTATTATTTATAGTTCATCCTCCCCAGACAAAGACAAGTATCAAAAATCATCTAGATTCATGTGTGTACAACATGTTTAGGTTCTACTAATCTCACCCTTAGTTTAAGTTTTACAACTTTTTTCTTAAAAAATAAAGCAAAAATTTAGTGAAATAGTCTAATTTTTAGATGCATAATAATTTATATGGATTACTTGAATATGTTTTCAAAATATAGATAAGATTGTATACACCATTTACAAAAGGTGTTTGAAAGATGTAGGAGGTATGACATTTATCTAAACCCAAATAAGATTGTGTTCGGTGTCACCAAAGGTAGACTTATTGGCCATATTATCACAAAGGAAGGTATTTTTATTGATTTAGAAAGAGATGATGTGATTTTTAAATTACTTTTTATTAATATCAATAAATAATTAAAATTATTCTTTGGGAAAAATAATTTTCTTATCAAGTTCAATTTTAGATTTTTCAAAATTGTAAAACCTTTAAATTTTATGTTTAAATAGGATACAAAAATGGAATGGCATGCTAAATTGAAGAAAGTTTTGCAAGACATAAAATATTCTAACATGCAATCCCCAGTGTTGATCATCCCAAATTACATGTAGGATTTCTACATCTACCCTTTTGCTTTTAAGCACATTAGTATTGCTTGCCTCACACAAATATTGGATCGAGAAGAACACATTACTTTTATGAGAACTAATCTAAAATATGTATAATTTAGATATTACACCCTCAACAAACATGTTTATGTACTAGTCAAATATATGAATATTTATAGGAACTATATTCTCAAAAATAAGGTGCATGCAATCATCTTAGACCCAACCATCAAGAAAATGTTGTGGTAGAATGAACTAGATAAATACAAAGGTATGTGGATGATAAATCTTCAAGAATATGATTTAAAAATAAAAACTACCAATTTATATAGAGGAAATGGCATTACTCAACTAATTATCAAAATTGATCCAAGGATAACTATAAACCAAGTGGGTCAAGAACTAGTATTATAGAAGGATTGGTATGCCCTAATTATATGTTATCTACTCTATGGAAACCCACCTACTTGGCTCAACCAAATGTATATGAGATCCCTTGAATTTAAGGTTTCATAGTATATGATAAATAAGGGAGTTATCTTTAGAAAGAATCATGAGGGTGTCTACCTTTTATTCCTATCAGAAGCATAAGAGAGGGAAGTAATAGGAAACTTCCATGAGAAGGTACGAGTTGGTCACCCTAAAATGAATGAAATGACACACAAGATACTCTGTTTAGGCTATTACTAGACTACATTATTTAAATATGTCCATGCCCATGTCCAGACTCAACATAAATTCTAGAATTTCACCAAAAGGGAAATCAATGTAATGATGCCATTACAACCAATTATAAAAATACCATCATTTACCCAATGGGGGCTATATTTCATGGAGATCATCAACCCAAATTCCATAGCTAGTAATCATTTTTTTATTATGATTACATATGATTACACAAGGAGGGTTGAAGTGGTGGTAACATAGGAAAACACTACTACTGAATTCATCAAGTTCATGGAGAATAACATAACCACCTAATTTGGGACTCCTATCTTATTAGTATGTGATAATGGCCTTGTATTTCAATTCCTTATATTCACAAAATGGGTGTATAATCATGGAATCACATTAAGCTTCACATCTAATAACTACCTATAAGAAAATGTATTAGTAGAATCAACAAAAAAGAATCTAATCAATGCCATCAAGAATTTTATAGAAGAGAAACCCCAAGAATGGCATTCTTTGTTAAAATTTATTGTATGGGTTGACCACACCAAGCATAAGCAATTGTTTAAGAGCTCATCATTATTAATAGTCTATGTACTTGATTCAATGCTACCAAATACACTCAATCTACCTACATACAAATTCCTACAAGAGTATATAAAATAAGATGATAAAGTAGACTCTAGGTTCTTAGACATCATCTAGTTAGAATACCTTACTCAATTTTATAAAAAATTAAAGAGCTATAAAGTGATGGTTTGACAAAATTTAAAAGGTTAAATCCTTTAGGATTCATTATTTGGTACTATTATGGGATAAATCTCACACAAAAAAGGTCTAAAATGCCAAATTTGACCCCATCTGGATTGGTCCCTACTAAATAGCTGAGTTCCTTAGCTAGAATGCTTTTCAACTTAAGAACCTTGAAGGTAGTGACCTCCCACTATCAGTGAATGGATATTTCTTGAAGCATTACTTACGGGCTTCCCATTTTAGTGTGATTTTAGAGTAGTCTCACTTAGCAAGGTATGGTAATGTATACATTACGCTAGTTTGCTTTTGTTGTGTGTTTATTTATAATTTTTTTTTTCTTTTGTTTCATTTTGATTTAGTTTTGTTATGTTCCTATGGTTTTAATTTTCTTGTAAACTTTTCCCCTAACCTAACCTTCAAGTGAAACTAAGACAATGAACATAAATAGAAAATTACTTTAATGAACTCATAGTAAGTAACCACTCGAAATGGTGATGAAGAGCTCGAGAGATATGGTTAATCTTTGGAATAAAAAAGGAAATATTTCATTTCAAGAAAGTCTAAGGTTTTAAGAGAGTCTTTTACATTTAATATCTTAGATTCCAGTTATTCTTAACTAAACAAGTGAATTTTAGAACAACCCCATGTTCTAATATAATCCATTATGATGCACTTAATAAGAATATCCTAATGAAAGTGATATCACCAAATGAATTTGAGATCAGATGGGTAATTAGATATTTCCCAACATTCCATCACCCTTGGTTTGGTCCCAAAAATTCAATGGATATAACTTTCAAATATCTTCATATAACATGTAGAATCTAAATTTTGAGTCTTCCTTAAAAGGGTTATTCATGCATCCTCCACCATAGGCTTTTTATCTTGGATAGTAGTGGATTAAGGCCTTGAATGGGACCATATGTACCTCTATTGGTGATATAGATGCTAATTACACCCTTTGAGGAAAACTAATGCCCAACCCAACCTCAACTTGTTTGAGTGAAATCCAAAATTAAATCAATTGAAAACACATCACCTCACACAAATTTATGGTATTATATGAGAATAAAAATTAATATTTCACTTGTCATACATGAATTTTGTGCCTTTTTCTAATATTCCTAAGTAATTTCTTATAGTTTGTATTTTGTGTAGGAATGAAGGTTATTAGCTTGGGTTCTAAATTATTAAACACCACTTTCCCCACATAAGTCACCATTTTTTATGGCCAAAATACCCCCTTTTCTCATAGAAATGGGGGACCCCTCTTTAAAATGATATAAATTGTAGTTCCTAGACCTTTTATCCCACTCTAAACAACTCCATTAGGAGAAAATCCTCAAATTCCAATTCTACCCTAGTTTCCCCAAATGTGTGGCTTGTTTGTAAGGGCCAATTGATCCTTATTTAGAGGCCTTGTCACCTTTGAATTTATCACAGTCAAGTCTTGGTGGAATATAAAAGTAAATTAGCTGATTTCTTAATTGGAATATTTAATGCCCTAACCTTTTTATAGGTTTGATCCCATTTTTAGGTTTTCAAAGTCTTAATATCATTAAGGCCAAACTCCCAAAGTGTTATGTGGCACCTTGAGTAAACCAACTAGTGGCAAAGTGAGCATCTAATTTTTCATGCTTTTTTTTAATTTTACTTAGTCAATTTTGGTTCATTTATGTAAGGAATATGGTATAATGAAATAATGTCACATGGATCACTCATGACAAGGTCTAAACATATAAAATCTTAGACAATTAGGGTTTCCCAAAGTTAGACATGTTAGTCTTTTGACGCTATCAGAGATGTCAGAGCCCTAGAGAGCTCAACCCAATCGAAGGATCCCACATTGATCAAAGTTAGATTTGCTAGTTTCTCAAGTTTAATAGAGATTTTAGAGGCCATGAGAGACTAACACAGTGGGAAGATGCCATGTTTATTAAAGTTAGACTAACTAGTCTCCTAGGTTTGACATATATTTTAGATCTTGAGAGATCCCAACCCAATGAAAGAACACTACATGGATCATTGATAACAAGGTTGAAATATATTAGAGCCTAGCCAATTAGGTTTCCCCAAAGTTAGATTTTTCACTCTCCTAACACTGTCAAAAATTTTAGAGCCCAGTAGAGCCTAACCAAATTAAATAATTTCATGTGGAACATTATTTGGCTTATTAGTTTATTGGACTTGAAAAATATTTTAAAACCTAGGAGATCCTTATTTATATCATCATGCAATGTATAATTTCCATGCATATTGGTAAGAAGATCCAAAAATACATTGGGGATATTAGAACAAGGTATAACCATAGTTATAAGGCTAATCAAAATATTCCATGTATCCTCCAGCTGGAATTCTCTTTATCCCAAGCATATAAAGGCAAGGCACTAGGCCTTACCTAAGTGGTAATGGTTATAGTGGAAGCTAATTAATATGGTACACATGGAAAATGATAAGAACTACCCAAGAAGTCTTAAATATGATATGAACATGTGCATACCATGCTTTAGGTAGTAATTAGATGGGAAAGCATGACCTAATTAGATAATTTAAAATATGATGACATAATTTCTAAATATACTAGGTGTATGCAATCAAAATTACATGGTGCATATGAATCAATCCTAGATCAGATAAGATAGATCACACCTATACTTTTGATTGGTGCATACACTTGTTAAGAAGGAGCATGACCAATATGAGGATATGTTAGACCTGATTAGGGGATCACTTGTATCATCTATCACAACATATCATGCTAGATAGGGTTATAAATCCTACAGCCTAACATAATCATACAAAAACCCTAAAATAGTCCTATGGTGTCTATATTCACTTATGATAATAAATAAGAATGTAAATTAATCTAATAATAAGAAAAATAAACTAATCTAGTGCTCACCAAAGCTTGTGTCAAGTAGGGGTTAGAACAAAAAAAGTAAATAAAAACTAATCTAAACATGTATAGTAGACATATACTCACATCAATGTATATAGAATCCTAATCCATGGGAGAGAATAATAAATATTTCATTATCTATCTACTCTTGTAAAGGAGAAATAAAGTTAGTAATACTTACCTTTGAAGATAAACATGTCGAGTCTCAACCTCTCCCCTAGCCAATGGTGCTTCATAAGAGATTTTTATGGATTGTAAGGAAAACCAAGATAAATCAAATCTAGGCTACATGACCTACCTAAGAATCTAGAATACTTCTCCACAAAATAAGATCAAATCTCCAAAATAAATTATTGAACACTAAAGCTTTATTCCTCAAGTAGAATGGTCAATAAGTAGATGTTCTTTCACACTTATTCGCTTAATTCAACTCTCTTATGAAATGGTAAGGAATGACCTTGTATATATAGTAGTATCTCACTCTAAATACTTTCAGACATGTTGCCTATGCTAGGTTAACTAGGTTGACCTAGCACATTATCGAGCTAATGCCTGAAGTTTGTGCTCAGTCGGTCAAGATACAAAGTAATAAGGAAAGGCAAAGTATCCCTAGAATAAGCTAGGTCAACTAGGTTAACCTAGCTTACTGAACAGGTCAAAATGGAAACAAGGTAATAAATGAGGGATAAATCATGAAAAACGGTGAGAATAGATAGGAAAGAGATAAATAATCTTTGGGTTCAAGGTTTTATGAGGCAAGAGTGTAGATATTAAGTGGTAAAAGGAACAACAATCTTACGAAGCACTAAAGGTCTACCCACCCCTTTCCTAGTGCACCCCTTAAGGCATACACTTAGAGAGATTGAAAATTGATAGGCTCCTTAAATATATAAAGTTTTAATAATCTATAAAAGTGTGAAAATATTATGTGTATACATATGCCCCAACCGAAGCTCATCACGTGTCACATAAGTGCAACACGAGATGGTGCTTCAGGATAGAACATGATGACACATAAAGTTGATGCTAAGTAAAGTACAGTAAGAATAAAATAAGATAAATGAAAGGATATAATATAAAAAAACATACCTTTAACTTACCTTAGTGTCATAAATAAATAATAAGACTATAATAAAGTGAAGGCATCTAATGTAGAGTACACTAGGTGAACCTATAGAAGTTAGCACAAAAAATAGCCAAAAATTGAAAGTTTTTATATAATAGGTTAGTAGAGATAGATTTTGTAGGAAATTTTAAATATTAGGATAGTTAAGGAATGTTTTAAAATATTTAAGGAAAATAAATGACAAAAATATGGAAAATGAAAGACAAAAGGATGGAAAATGAATGAAAAATGATAGGAAATAAATGACAAATGATAGGAAATAAATGACAAATGATAAATAAAATGTAAATAGCAAAAAAATTAAATGTAGAACATACTAAATCACATTGAGAAGCATGTAAACATGAATTACAAATGAAATATCTATGCAAGATAAATCTAACAAAGAAATGGAAGAAGGTAAAAAGTAAGCTCATGTAAGATAGGCATGAAAGAATAAAAAATAAGGAAAAATATGAAAGAATGTTGAATTAAATGTAAGTCAATATATAATATAAACATGAGGAATTCATTCATAAATATAAAAATGTCATAATGGAAAAAGGGTATGGACATAGCTGTCTGCAATAAAAAGGTAGCACAATAATGGCAAATGAAAAAAAAAGAATGATCCATAGTTACTCAAACATGTTGTTTTGTGTCTAAAGATAGATAAAACTAAAATAAATTAGTGATAACATGATTTTAAGAGATGAAGAAGAAGGAATAAAAGAAGAGGGAAAATAGATTTGGAATTGTAATTTGTCTATCAAGGGGGGAAATGAAATGGGTGGAGGGGGAGAATGAAATAAAAACCAAAGTAGAGATAACTCTTTACTGAAGTCAAGACACTCAAATTAAGTTTGTCAAAACAAGAGGAATTTTGACCTTAAGGACTCTGAAGAGCTTCTCTTATCTAAACAAGTCTTAGGTCAATGAATTGAGTATATAGATCATCCCATAAAGGCTATATGCATGAAAATTAAAATGGACCTACCTCCTCATGATGTGTTCCTCATTCCTTAGGACCCCTTATAGAGCCATTTGTCTACTGAAAATATTAGGTACTTGCATGAGAAAGTGGGTAGAATTATAACATTTTTTTGAAATCCCCTATTCCAATATATTGGCCTGCCACACCCTAAAGAACTTTAGCTCTATGTGAAGTTGATTGTGGATTTTGATCTTCAATTAGAGATAGGATATGTGCTTATAATCATGTCTTTTAATGTGAATTTGACTTTTGAGATTTGTATGTTACCTTTTAGATAGCATTACCTTTTGTTTCAAATGATTGGATTTTAACATTTTTTTATATTCCTCCTCCATATGGATTTGGAAGACCAGACATGGGTACTAAAGATGAATTTCATTTGAAAACTTGGGAGAAGGTTGCTAAGAGATAAAAACTTAAAAGAGCATGGGGTCTAAGATTTTCATAATATAGGTAAAATAAAAATGCTATCTTGACTTTGACCTTGTTTTATCCAATGTGGAGGTGAAATAAATGGGAAAATCAAGAGGAATGACACATGAAACAATTTAAATTGCTTCAAATTGTAAAAAAGGTGGCAAAGGGCAAAAAGGGATACAATGACAACAAAAGTGTGATTCCTTATCATAAAAATAAAGGAAATGGAGGAAAACATGATAACATTGATTGTTATGAAAATTTAATGTAGCCAAAAAATCAAAATATAAAGTCTAAGAACAAGGATCATAATTAACATGAAAATAATGGTAATTTTGTGAGGAACTATCGAGTCATATCCATGATCTTATTTTATAACTCATAAAAGAGAAACCCAAGGGGCACCAAATCAAAATTGGTAAATATAAGGGGATGCAAAAAGTAAGATAATGAAGACTATGGTACATCAAGAGGTAAATGCTAAAGAAATGGGCAAAAATGATCATAAAGCTAGTAAGGCAAAAAATGACATAAAACTACAAAAAAGAAAAGAGATATATGAGGAGAAAAATGAAAAAAAAAAATGCCAAATGTGATGTATAAGAAAGCCAAAAGAACATGAAAATAATCAAAATTCATAAAAACAAAGAAACATGAGACAAAAATAACGAGTAAAATCTATGTTAACATCTTTATAAAAGATGAGCATGTGAAAGATAAGTCTATAAGTCTCAAAATGTTTCTTGAAGTTGATTTTGTATGTTATTATGAATTGTTAAATGAGAGTGGACATCACAAGATGCCCCAAAGGATAAGTGAATGTTAGGATGGGAATCATAAGATGCCCCAAAGTCTGAAGAGACATATGGATGGGCATTTCAAGATGCCCCAACATGTGAGTTGGAGTGAGGTAACATTGAACCATTAGAATGATTTGAATTAGCTTGATAGGTGCATTTAGAAATAGGTAAATGTGTTGGTTTGTTAGTTCTTAAGGATGTTTCATGTGACATATGATGTGTAGGAGAGGTATGAGGAACTAAAGGAGGACCATGTATGATATGATTTAGAGTAGGCATTTGAAATAGGTACTCTTTTCGTTAATGTGACTTAAGAGGTTGAGGTTTAATAGATTTCATAATATGTTTAAAGTTGTTCATGTTAACTATCCTTTCCTTATTGGTGTAAGAAGAAGGATAAATTATTGTTTGAAAAAAAATAGAGGATGAGGTTTGTTTATTAGATAATTGATGTTGATGTGATTGTGGTGCTTGAAATTCAATTTGAGAAACTTGAATATAATATTGATAACATTATTTTGTGAGAGTTTCAAGATTGAAATATGGACCAAGTAAGGAAGAGATAATAAATCAGTGAAGATCATGACAAGACTCATGATAATGACCCATAGTAGCATGCCACCAACAAAACTTATCAGGATAATACCATTTTAAGAGGAGGTTTGGTAGGATCCAAGTTCATGGGTTTAGAGGGTGGAAATTTCATCATAAATTGGTCTAATCTCAAGGGAGGGTGGGTTGGGTTAAAATTGGTTGAATTAGATGCTTCATTTTGAGGTTAAGGAGACTTGGATGAATCAATGGTATGAGAAGAATATTGAAAGGATGTTTTAGTATTTTTTTGAGGTGTTTCAAATTGAGTCATAAGAAAGTCTTATCTTTTTTATTAGTCTAAGGCTTATTATAAAGTTTTAGTTGAAAAGATTCAAAATTTGTATTGAAGAGAAGGTTTAAGAGTAGTGACAAATAATTTTAAAAGAGTATCATCATTCATGTTATGGTCCACCTTATGATCAATATACTTCCATCATTTGATGAAACTATGATCAGATTCATTAGGAAGTTTCTTGGCATTGATAAAATGACTAAGGTGTTTTTCAAGAAGGTCATCATGTTGGAATTCCTTCACTAGAGCATTGAATAAATACTCTAGTTGTGAGATGGAATGTCTAAGAAGTTGGTTGTACCATTTAAGTGCATCACCAACTAAGGTTTTGGCTAAGATATTGGTGGTATAAAAGGTGTTAGTTTGGATCCATTCCTTCTAAAGATTACCAAATGACTTTAAAAAGATAGTAGGATCCTTAGTCCCATTATATGTGATAGTTGGAGAAATATTACCAATATCCATGGATGCAATGAATGGAGTTAAAGGTTCATTTTGAAGATGTTGAAGCATGTTGTTATTCATTAGAGGTTGAGGGATGATATTCCCATTGGCATCTTTAAGAGGAGGAGAGACAAAATTTGGCTTTTGTTTGAGACATGATGACTTGAGGTGGTTGACAAATCATGTTGCATAAATGTTGTTGCATGGTCATAATTTGAGATTGATTAGAAGTTTACATGATGTTCATTCAATTTATGACTTGTACAATAAGTTGAGTTGTATCAATATGTGGATTAGTGTTTATAGGAGGGGTATTAATGTTGATAGGAAAAGAATTTTTAGTGTTGGTGGGAGGAATATTCTTTGTAGGTGGAGGATTCCCAACATTTGTATTAGTTGTCTTAAGTGTGGTAGAATAAGGAAGCTTGTAAAAACCACCATTTTTGTGATGAGTGTAGATAGTATTATCATCAAGATTTTTGAATAATTGGGAACCATATAGATTATCAATTTTATTAGTTTCAACCATGTTACTTTGGGAATTAATAATTCCAGATGATCTTGTTATGGGTGTAAAAAGATGATTGTGAGCATTGGTCATAGGGGGTGGAACATAATGTGAGGTTCCAACATTGGATGTAGATTGGGTTGATGAGTTTAGAAGGTGTAAAAGTGGTATAAGGTATATGATCATCATGAATTAGGATTTTTATAATAGGATTATTTGGATTTACTATATGGCATGGGGTATATTGAGAATATTTAGAACCATGTGATGAAGAGCTGCACCATAAAGAGTTGTCTTTTATGGTAGACAAATGAGATAAGAGAGAACAACCCATGGACATTTGAAATGTGTTGAGACTATCAAGAAATAATTTGATAAGATGTTTCAATATGATTGGAAATAAATGAAAATAATGAAAATAAGAAAAGATAATGAACTAGGTAAAAAAATATAGAAGGTAAAAAACTATATAGGGCTGACTGGGTTGACCTAGAAAAAAAATAGAGACTGCAAAATTATACAGGGTTGACCAAGTAAACCTAATATAGATAATAGAAGTTTATAGAAAAATGGAAAAAGATTTAAAACTATACTAGGTCAACTGTGTCAACTTAGTGTAGTTTATAGGGTCTAAAAAAGATGCTAGGTTGACCAGGTTGACTTAGCACAACAGACAGGGGCTGATTTTTTGTTTTGCCTATATCTTGAATTCTACTTATCCATACAAATGGGAAAATATGTTGGATTAATGATGAAAAAAATAATTAAAATAAGGAATAAATAAGTGATAAATTTATGATAAAATTAAATTAAATAAAAGTGAACAAATCCTACAAGGGTTTGTTTCATGTCAAGTTTACCAGAATGTATGCAATCAAAATTATATGGTGTGCATGAATCAATTTTAGATCAGATAAGATAGATCACACCTAAAATTTATATTGGATCATACACTTTTTAATGGATAACATGACTAATATGAAGATCTTATAGATCTAATTAGTGGGCACTTGTATCATCAGTCACAACACATCATCCTAGGTAGGGTTCTAAAGCCTATAGTCTAACACAATCGCACAACAACCTGAAAATATTCTTATGGTTTCTATATTCACTTACGATTATAAAAAATAAAGTAAATTAATCTAATAATAAGAAAATTAAACTAATTTAGTGCTCACCAAAGCTTATGGCATAAAGTAGGGGTTAGAATGAAACAAGTAAATAACAACTAAACTAAACATGTATAAGAGACATATACTCACATCAATGTATATATAATCCTAATGCATGGGAGAGAATAATACATACTAAATTATATATCTACTCTTACAAAGGAGAAATAAAGTTAGGAATACTTACCTTTGAAGATGAACCTGTTAAGTCTCAACCTCTCCCTTAGCCAATGTTGCTTTGCAAGAGATTGTTGTGGCTTATAAAGATAGCCAAGATAAATCAGCACTAGGTTACATGACCTACCTAGGCTTTTAAAATACTTATCCAAAAGATAATATCAAAGTTCCAAAATAAATTATTGAACCCTAAAGATTTATTCCTCAAGTAAGGTCAATAAGTAGATGTTTGTTCATACTTTTTCTTTTAAGTCAACTCTCTTATGAAATGGTAAGGAATGACCTTGTATATATAGTAGTATCTCACCCTAAATACTTTTAGACATCTCAGTTATACTAGTATCACATTATCAAGATAATGCCTAAAGTTTGTGCTAGGTTGGCTAGGATGTAAAGCAACAAGGAAAGGTAAAGTATCCCTAGAATAAGCTAGGTCAACCAAGTTGACCTAGCTTACTGCATAGTTCAAAAGGGAAACAAGGTATAAAATAAGGGATAAAGCATGACAAATGGTGGGATTAGATAGGAAATAGAGAAATAAGCTTAGGGTTCAAGGTTTTAGGAGGCAAGAGTATCGATAGCAAGGGGTAAAAAGAACAACAATCTTATGAAAAACCAAATGCCTACCCACCCCTTTCTCAATGCACCCTTTAATGCATGTACTTAGAGAGATTGAGACTTGATAGGTTCTTGCAAGATACAAAGTGTCAATAATCAATAAAAGTGTGAAAATATTATGTGTATATAGTAGCTGACATATATTTGATATCTCTAAGTTTATGTCTTGATTAAGAAATAAATAGGAAAGATTGGGCCACTAACTCAAATTTGAATTCATGTCAAGTGATCCACTAAATTCTATCAATGAAAAAGATGTATGTTGATCCCTATATGTGCCTTGAGATGAAATCATTATCTATTATTGTTCTCAATTTCTAAAAATCTATTCCTTAATTTCTAATCCAACTATTGCCCCCTATGTTTTCCCTTTTAATCAGTGTTCTTTTTAACTTTAATCCATCCCAATTGTAATGACCACCTCATCCTTGAACCCCAAATCCAAGCTAGAGTATTGAGAAACTACATTCCTAGATAGTTTCACACATTTTAGGTACTACATTGAAATGTTTCAGGTCATTGATCTGGTACCCAAATCCTCTGATAGTGACAATGAAGATGATGCCAAATTTTAAGATTCCCTTTGGGATTATGAGAAGTGTAGACTACACAAAGATACATCTAAGCCTAAGGTATTTCCTTGTGCTAACTTGTTCAAAAAATTATTGCACATGGTAAAGTAGGTATACGATGGAATCCATGACATGATATTCTTAAAAAATAATTGACATCAGATCATCAACATCTCTTAATCTACCTTTAAGGCTTACTACAACCTCCATAAGTACATAGTCACAAATGACTCAACTGCCATGACCACTTGGATGAACACTCACAAATTTCATGACATCTTGAAGGACTGGGCCAAGAACCTTGATGCAAGGTGGGTCAATAAGATGGACATGAATAAATATACTATTAACACCTTCAAAAAGGTAATTTGCATTGGTATTATCTTACTCAATTGATTGTTCAGGTGAAACAACTTCCACATGTCAACCTCCTACAAATTCCCCTACTCTACATAATCATCTAAGGTGATCAAGTCCTTGAATTGAGAGGGATAATAAAATTCAAAATGATCAAGTTGGTGGTAATTTCCCAAGGAGGTGGTGATTTTACATGATGAGATACTTGGTATATGTAGTCTACATTATTCTCACATTTAAACCTTTTTCTTTTCTAGCATATCTTCCTAAGGGCATGGTGGTCCATGTAATTTTATAAAAAGTGTATGCCCATCAATATTAAAACAAAATCTAAGAGATCTAAAAGTCCTTATATTTGGTGGTCTACATGTCCATCAACAAGGCACCCATGCATCAAATATCAAGTGAAATATGTGACCCTCTCAAGCCCATTAGTGATTATTGTTAATGTAAGGAAAACATAATCATTTGGGTGGTAATTACTCTTAAGGATCCTCTTAAGTATTAGACCACCTTGTAGCTCAATAAATTACATACTATTTGGTGGAATGTGTCTTTGTAAACTAGATCAACTATTAACAGGGGTCCTACTTGCCTCTCCTAATCACTATTAGGCATCATGTGTACTAGGCATTCCTTCTTTTACAAAAGATGGTAGTTGGGAGGGACTCCCTTACCTTTGGAAGTGTAGGTATCAAGGACTTAAACCCACATGTTGTTATATAAGATCACTTGGACAAATATCAAAACCATATTAACCTCAATTATGGCCACCAACCTAAGGATGATGATGATCTCTACCTAGATCTAGAAAATGCTTAGGAAGTGTTCTCTAGAATTAAGGCTAAGAAGAATCAAAAAGGAAAGAAAGCTTAGCCTAGGCCATTTGACCTAGTTGACATTGACTCTTCCATGTTGGACCATCATAGTGAGGAGGTTTAAGTGACTTCACCCATATTTGAATAGAATTATACAAGTAGTCCTAATAGATTTTCCTCCTATAGCTCCTATTGAACCTCAACCCTCAACTCCTCTAGTTTAAGTAGCTCAACTTTGGGTAGTTTAGCCCTATATGACCCAACCTCAAGTGGATCCATTCCAAGTGTCTCAACCTTAGGTTTTTTAAACACTCAAGTTTGACATCTCAATAATCCTAAAGATAAGTCATAGGAAGGACTAGGATTCGACACCCACTCAAGTCACTTCCCTTGCTCCCCCCACTATTTAGTAGCCTCTCATAGAACCACTTGGTTTTTTGGATCCTCAACACTCCCCCCAATGGTACCTCCCCTATTCCACATTTCACCCCCTCTATAAATCATCCAAGTTCTTCTAGCCTCAGTCATGCATAACATTATCAAATATTCCTTCCCATTTTCATCATCCAATCCACAACCAAGGACCTCCTTAGTACCCCTACTTGTCATTCCATAGATCTAGGTACTTGTAAGTGCCCCAACCTTTATAAGTGTTGTTGTAAATCAAGTGATAAGTGTACCTATGTTCACATATCATGCATCTAAATCCATTCTATTATCACCTTTAGTTACCCAATAGGTTCCTCAATTGGTCTTTGTAGCTTATACCACCCCTTATCCCTTAACCAAAACATTTTGAGTTGATCCAAAAAAATTCCAATGAAGAAGTAGAAGATAACTCACACTCAGCCTTTTATCTAGGTACTAAATAATCCCTCTCATCTTTATCCATAGGATCTCACTACCCCTACTATATTGCCCCCAGTGGCACACTACACCATTTTCAAGCCCCCTATTTACATCATCCCAAGTTCATAGGGATTTGGATTTAACTAGCCAATTTCCTCATTTTTTCTAAATGTCCCTCTCCCTAGAGTCATAGCCCCATAGTTTAACCTAACTTAGAGATAGTGGAAAGCACAAATGTTCCCTTGGGCTTCCCTATTTTTATTTATTCCTTATTCCCCCATGACTCCTCTTCCACTACTTTCCTTATTCATCCTTTCAAATTCATCCATGCCCCATCCACCTATCACCACCATCTTTGTCACCCCACCAACACCTCCTCCCACCTTGGGAATGGATATGGTATTAAGGGGACCTAAGATGATAATGTAGGGTGACCCTGATGTGTAGTGGGACTTCAAATTCATGATAGGAGACATGCATATGATCCTCACAAAAAAATTCATCTAGGAAGGGAATCCTATGGTCTAGTAGATCTAATAGGATTTTTTTCCCTTATTAGGGTGAGGTCTTCCATAAGAGAGTAAAAAGTAGCCAAAGACCTACTCTCAATCCCCTGAGCCACACATAACATGTTAGAGACACTGATGGAGGACATGAAAGATCAAGTTTGACTCTTAGAAGCATAAGTGAAGAGATCCTTCCCTACTAAGCTAATTGGATAAGTCAAGGATACCATATTGTAGCTTTTCTCAACTCTAAGAAAAATGGTGGAGATTTTATTAGGTAGTAAGATGCATATTCAAAGGATCTAGGATTATTTGTAAAGAATTACTCTAGTAGAGAACAAGTGTAGGAAGTTGGGGGTTATAGTACACAAGGGCATGTTCCCAAAACTGAAGTTCATGTCCATTTCAAACTTGAACCTATACCAAACATATGTGAGGAGCATAAGGGTTGAAATTCAGGAGTGGTTTAGACTAGTATAGATTGAAGTGGTCCCCTATAAAAAGGAAAGAAAAATATATTGGCTTACTTTAAGGAGGGTAATATATCTATTTTATTCTACTTATATGGCACTCTACTAAATACATGAGAGTTTAGAGTCCACCTAGGTCACTTTGATGAGGTCATGAGAAAGAAGGTGTAAAATTCCAATAAGGTTGGATCCCAAGAAATGTTGCAAATCTCCACCCAATCCACTATGAGCATTATCCAAGTGTCAAAATTCAAGGTGGATATAGAGGATCCACTCCAAGTTTATCAAAGGTTGGTGACATAGTCAAAGGTGATCTTTCAAAAGCCACTGATTAATTTAGACAAACTAGACTAGGAATTTGACTTGGTGGTAGCTACATTGGTTATTAGGAGAGCATAATATAGGTATTTGGGAAGTGCTTCATTTGTTTCCCTTCCAAACATTAGTTAGTGGGCCCTTAGGGATATTTTGAATGGAGTTAGGAGTATTTTTTCTCTTTTTGAAATTGATATAGTCATAACAAACTAGAGTGGCCATCATATCCCAAGATGGGAACCTCGTGCTACTTGGATCCGAGCCATATCCTCATATATAAATGTATAACTATATTTTATTTTAAGGGTTGTCAATTCCTAGTCCCAAAATATTGTCAGAATTAAGCTAAGATTTCACCTTTTTCTTCTTTCACCCTTTTGGATTATGAATGTCTTTCATGATCGATGCTTTTTTAAATAAATTTTTTTAATGAATGCAATATTTCACTTTCTACAATATCATGGTTAATTTATTAAAATTTATCAATCATTTCTAGTTATTGATTGAATTTTAATGCTAATAAAATTGAAATAATGATCTAGTTCTTAATGATTGTAGTGGTTATAATATGCTTTGTTATTCTAACCCATTTATTAACCCTTTTCATTTCCCTTAAAATATTTGTAATTTGTGTGTTAATCTACATATTATTTTTGAAGAGTCTATGTGTTATTTACTATAGGATTTTGAATATTGATATTTAGTCAGGGTTTTATAAATATATCATTCATACTTATTTACTTAGACTCCTCTCATTGTGTAAAAATGAGTCATAACCCTCAATGAAACTTAGCACGTAGTGGTATAACTTTAGCAGGGTACTTAGATTGGTTCTTGAAGTTTTAACACTTTAAAACCTATAAAAACTCTTTCCTACTCTACCTTATCTTTCTTTTGATGTTTATCTTAGAATACAAACTTTCTCCCCTACTTTATAAATCTATGAGGCATGAATAAATAGTGAATGATGAGTATAGGGTACTTCATCTGGTAACTAATCCAAAGTGCAATTGTACATATCTTTAACCCTTAATGGCAACATGCACAAATTTTTTAGTATAAAAGGTTAACCTATTTAGTCCTTGGATTGAACTAGCATCAATCCTAAAATTAATGAGATGATATTTTATTTCATGCATTATCTCCTACTTTCCTCTTCAGAACACTCAATCTCATGAGTGCCTTCAGAGGCAAAAAGGATATCAAGGCTAATAATAATTTTCACCTTATGTATGTCTCATGCTAAAACATGGGTATAAAAAAGGTACCAATGTATAAAATTCTACCATAAATATTTATCTGAATCATATAACTATGCAATTTTGGCCAATTTGAAAACTGTTTAAGTGTGGAGAACATGTTTACATAACATTCCCCCACTATAATATGAAATTTAAATTGATGTAAGTGTAGAGAACATGTTTCCATAATATGATCCCACTATATATATGAATTTCATAAACTATGGAAAATTTGGAAACCATGCCTCTATGGAATTACCCCACTAATATTCCCATCCTTTTAATTAATATCAACTAGTAGTTACCTTACCTCAAAAGGATAAGATAACCATGTAAAATCTGAATGTATCATGTAGCATTTATGAGAAACATATCTAGGTATATATATCATTGAAGCATGAAGAATATGATCACATCAAGTCCTAAGATACATTATGTGAATGATGGAAACCTATAGATAGTAACAATACAAGCTCATGAATCAATCAAGCACACACAAACAAGAGCACTCAAAATCAACTAAAAAGACAATACTCCAAGGAGACCTCAAACAAGGGTAATATTCAAATGTCACACAATCGAAGGGAAATGACTTAGTAAAATTTCCACAAAATCAAGAATGACATATTCAAATTTCCACATACAAAAAACAATGACATTTTTAAATGTAAAAGAGGCAAAAAAAGGAATAGGGGCTACAAATAATGGATCATATTCAAATGCTCAAGAAATACAAACAAGACACTTAATTAAGTGCATAAAAAAAAGCATAAAACATAATTATTCATCATAAACATATCATACTATTCCCTAGATACATGTGTTATAAAAAAACATTAAGCACATATCATATGAAGTACATTAAGAAATATATAAGCATCGATAAAGGCATGTGTAGTATATCATGATAATGTAAAGTGATCATAGAATGATATAACATAGATGTATCATGATAAAAAAAAGTGGATGCCAAAAATGTCCATATGACATAAGTAGAGGGAAGGCCAAACATCTTAAATTACATAGATCATGTATGTGTGTATGCTTGCATCACACTCAAAATATGCATGTAGCACATGGGTATATATCAAAAAAATTATATGATACACACTAATATAGAACTAACAATATAAATGCCAATGAGCTAATAAAACTTATGTATGATAAAAATATATTTTTTATTTTTGCAGTTTTTGATTTATTTGGTATTTTTAAAATATTTGAGAGGTGTGAAACCATAGTCTAAATGTGATCTAGGAATAGGACTCAAGAGAGGATGGTTAGTATTATGTTAGTTCCAAAATGAAAACAAAATGAAATAAACACACTAATAACATAACATCTGTAGGCCTAAACAAGATCTTAGCTAACAATCATGAATGAAACACACAACTCAAATGCAAAAGAAAACTCTTTTACCTTCCTTAGATGCTCCAAATTGCTTATTATGGTGGCTTGCTCTACTTGTGCTCATGAAGTCCTTGGCAATGGAAGCTTGACAACCTCCATCTCTCCCTGGCACCTTTGGCTTGTGGCTTGGCTTGGCTTGGAATTAATTTGGGATTATAACACTAGTTACTTGAGGATTTTTGGAACCAATCTTGCATTATAACTTTGCACTAACTAAGCTTAGAAATGATGTTGTGAGGCCTCCTATTTATATATTTTTAGATTCAATCAGAATCAACCTCAACCATCCATCTCAATATTGAGATATGTGGTTGAAGATTAATTAAAATTTTGGAATTAAGTTTTTGATTATCCTCATCATGGCATTGGAAGAAGTGGAAATTAAGAGGCATAGAGGTCATCATGGAAGGCATTGATGAGGCATGGAAGTCATGAATATTGATATTTATGTCATTTATGGCCTAGGGATTTCTTCCCAAGAAATGAGGTCACTTAATGATACAAATATTCAATATTCATTTCCAAAACAAATTACTCAACAAGTTTCCATGGAATTTTTGATTAGGCCTTGATTTGGGTTAATTAGTTCTTAATCATGATTAAGCACATAGTGCACAAATTACCCAAATTGATTAGAATGCCTTGTTATTGGTCTTAAATTTGATTGTATTTGAATTGGAAGTCCACATCATATGCATTTGATGTGTATTCCCATTTAGAATGTTTCCAACAAAAAATAACAAAGGCATAAATCTTGTGTAAAATATTTGATAGAAAAGAGTAGTCCAAAGCACATAGCTAGAAATTTGGCATTTTTACTCAAAATGAACTGATCAAAGTTAGCTGACCCATAAATTGCATTGCCCCATTTAGGGATATCCTAGCCAAAATCAACATTTTAATATGTTAGTTTCACATCATTTAACATGTTTTAGTGTTTTTAGGACAAACTGTGCATTTTGGGTTGAAATTGGCCAAAAGCTTGGTTGGAGGTTATTGGTAGCCAGATTTAGGTGTCTATAGTTTACTCTTATTTGGAAAAATGCTTCAAACCATAGTCAAAGTAATGTCTTCTCAAATAATGAGATATGGCATGTATGCCAAAAAGAAGATGACGGTTGCAGAACAAAGCTCCAAATGGTTTTGGGAAGCCTATGATGATGCCCCCTTGAGGGAATGGCCATCACATTTGTTGATGGATGGTCCCTCAAAAACAAATAAGAAGAAAGGTGAAATTAATATATTGTTGAGATTAATCCAAATAAGAAAATTATTGCATGCATTAATTTAGAAAGGATGTTGATTTTCCCAAAGGTGGTTATAATCAGGAATAAAAGTCAAAATAATGATTTGCCCATAGGTAGTTATAGTCATTAAGTAGACCTAAATTGGATAAAATTAATGGTGCCCCAATTAGGGATGATTAGCAAGCATAACTCAAGGATATAACTTGGAATATATATTAAAGATGAGAAGGTGTAGAGTGATGAAATAGATGAATAGAATAATGAGATTGACCAGTGTGAATAATTCAATTATACATGCCAATGAGGAGATGCTCATCCTAATTAACAATGATACAACTAGAATGGTCATTAAATTAATTTAATCAAGGGTGGGATGGAAGTATTTTCTAAGGTCCCAAGGAGAAAATTCTATGTCTCCATTGATTGTAGACTTTCATGAAGCTAATTTTTGTTGTATTATGTGATGGTAGGCTTCATGATAGAACACCATGAAGACTTGGACAAAATATGCATAAGGACTAACTCTAAATCTAATAAACACTTGAAAACAATTCACCAATGATAAAAAACATGATGACAATGTTGACTATGAATATGGATAGAATCAATAATAATATGCTCAAGGAATCACCCAATGAATGTATACAGACTGAGTCGAGGCAATAGTGCTAAAAGCAAATAAATAGGCAAGAAAACAAACAAATAAATAAATAACTTGAAATAAAAAAAGAAATAGAAAGCTTTAACATAAAATAAAAATAAATCATCCTAAAAATGATAATCTCCTAGTAATGTGGATCGAGGAGAACTAACTAAGCTTATATAGGATAAATATTTTTGAAAATTTGAAATGTTATAAGTGTTTTTGGAATGTTGAGGTATCTTAACTCACAAAAAGGTGAGAGTGTATGGAAAGTGGGACTGAGGTGACCTCAACATGAATTGAGCATGACCCATATAGTCTTGAAATAACCTCAAGTCATAGTAATTCCATCCACACAAAAAATAGGGGAAAACCAATTAGGTCCTAAAAAGTTCTCAAATCTGGCAAATAACTAGTCAAATGAAAATAGTGAATGGCAAAGTGATGAAAAAGTGCATGGTAAACAAGTATTGCCCCTATTTTTCCCATAGGTAGTTATAACTAGGGGACAATGACATAGGTCAATGATACTAATTTTCCCATAGGTGATTATAATTAGTAGCAAGACTGGTGGAACACTGATTTGCCCATAGGTAGTTATAATCAAGCTCACATAAACAAACTTGATAGGATGAAAGATATCTTGCCATATCAAATTTCACACTAATTTCATATAATATAATTATAAACATGAATTGGATTGAGTTTTTAAACTTGATTGGAATCCCCCCCATAAAAAGTGCAGGAAGAACCAAATGAACCAAGATCAAAATAAGATTTGGTAGGATGACTAAAAATAGGCTTTAGTCTAGAGAATAATGGAATGATAAGATGGCATGGTATTACTAAGGATAATGATGGTTTTTGATAGATTATATAAAATGGTAAGTGGATTACCCCCAAGTGATGGGGTGAATGGCTGGGTACTTTGACAATGGTAAATGGATATGTAACAATGGCAATGGTATGGTACATGTTTTTGGCCTGGGTGTGGTTTTTGATTTTATTATTCCTATTGATGGGGAGATGCACATATTAATCAATAAATGATACAAATATAATACTTGATCATGTTAATTACTATCCCATACCTCATTTGAATAACTTTTCTATCAAGAATGGCCTACAGATTTGGTTACTGATAATCCTTTAAAAATTGAGACAAGGTATTTTTATATCCTCTGTAAAGTAAAGTGTAACCATAGATGGTAAATAGGGAAAACTAATGGATGGTAGGTTTGACTGTGAAATGGAATGGTAGATGATAATGGAATGTGGAATGGTGGGGAAAAAAATGAAGATCAAGACTTTCAGTCCCACGTACTGTTGTTGATGTTGGATTCAACATAATGTTGGTTGTGATGGGGCTGAAGAGTTTTTCTCTCGATAGGACTACAATATTTTTTTATTATTTGATCTTGAGAGTAGCTACTATCTGATTAGGTTGTAAATTGGAAGTTATTTTAATTTTCTCTTTGATTTTGTCTTCATCAAGTAGTAAATAACTTTTGTGCTTAGCTATTGGTGCCTCAAAGAGGTTTTCACCAATAAAGTTTTATTGATTGTCCCATATCACCTTAGAGAAGGCTTCACTAATGAACATTGGCTTTTGAATTTGATTATCTTTTAACACTTCTAAAAAAATTTCACTAGGAGAGTGTTATTCTACTATATGAATGTTGTCTTGGTCTCCTTGCTCTTCTTCAACCATTATGTTTCCATGGATGTAGTTCAAAAAAGTGTGATTCTATCAATCCCAATCAACACTTGTGGGAAATGGAATGTTAATAATATGGCTATTTTGGTTGATGGTAATGGCTTATGGAATGGTAATGGAATGGGGAGAGGCTGCACAATCCTCATAGAAGATACTAGGATAACTTGTGTCAAAGCTGAAATACTCATCCTCAAAAACCATATAAGTATCACAAATGTATTCAAATTGATCTATGAGGTATGCATAACCAATGTTATAATAGTCATGAACATATTCTTCATCTGAATTTGATTCTAACTCAGGGGACTCTAAATTTGATGTTGATTTTGATTCTAATTCTAAATCTAATGTCAATTCAAGAATAAAACTTGACTCTAACTTTGATTCTTCATCTAATAGGTACTTTGTTACAATGATGTTTTGTTGAATGTTTAGTTTTGGATAAGTAACAGCTTATGATGTCATAATGGGCTCCACAAAAAACTAGTTTGTTAAAGTGAGATGCCTCTAGGATGGGAAATAGGTCAAGATACAACTCCTTAAATACTAGCTTATCAATAAGAGGCTCTTGAAAAATAAGCATATGGTTGAGGTAATGATTGGTCTAAAGGTAGTTATAATCATTAAGAAGTGACTCAGTAAAGATTGGATCCTTAGAGTGAGACTCCTTAACAACTAGTATAGGATCAATAGGTAATTTATCATAAGATACCTTATCACAAATGGTTGGTTCAATAAAAACATCTTGGATTGGTTGGTTCTCTTGGCCTTGGTTTCCAATGAGTTGGAAAATACTAGTTTTGAACATAGCTTGGTCTTCAAATGATTGGATCGATTAAGGTTTGGATGGGATTGGTACTGGATAAGGAATGACTTGTGTTTGATAATAATATGTCATTGGGGAAAATTATTTCTCACATGAGCCAAAGGACAAAGTCTTGAGATGGTAATGATAGGGCATTATGGGGCTTGATTGCTTGCACAAGCTAAACTATGAGGTTCTAGAATGATGAAGGGGTGTTATGGATATTTATTTCTCACACAAGCAAAAGCATCCAATTCTTCTTCATAAACCATATCATCCCAGTCATGATTTGGATCATAAGTTGGTTCTTGGATATGTTCCATGTACTAATTATTTAAAAGGGGGTGTGGATTTGTATCCCAAACAACATTATCTATAGTTAGGTCTTCAAATTGCTCTTCACAAGCCTCTTCATACCAATCAGGGTCTTGATTTGGATTGTAAGTTACTTTATGACTTTGTTCCCATGAATGATTAATATGAGGTAGATAGAAATCTGTCTCACAAACCATATTAGCATCATTAGGGTCTTAAAAAAATCCATAAAAGTCATTTTATGTGGCCATTATATCATAAGTCAGATTTTAAGTGATTCCACCATAAGTGTAGAAATGTATATCCATGTAAGTGATGAAATCTCCAAAAACAAAAAGACTTAGAGTTCTAAAAACTCTTAAAAACTATGTCTAAAGGATAAATGTTTCAAACATGGTCTAACTTGGTCAAAGGGGTGGAGCTATATCTCTGATATGGTCTAAAAGTGGATTTTTATCTTTAAAATGATTTGTGCTAAGACTTGTCATAAAATAGCCTAACATCAAATATCTAATTTCAAATGTCATATGCACAAAAGTTCAACTATCTAAATAAAAACTAGCATGTCAAAGGTCTAGGTCAAAATGTTCCAAACAAGGTCTAAACTAGGAAATAGAAAGGTTGAGTTTCTAGGTCTTTTGTCCAAATGTGGAGTCAAAAGCTAGGCTCAAATAAATAGGCATGATATGACTTTTGGCCAAACGGTGTCAAAACTTAGACTTGAAACAAAGGCTAGTGTGATTTGATTTAATCTAACAAGTTTGGAAACAACTTTGACATAGACCCGACACACATAATCAAACATAAACATGATAAGTTGGCATAAGGCATAAGACAAAAATATCTTTGAGAAAGGCTATGTTTTCCCAAATAATGGCACAAATAATGATGAGGATAGGAATTAAACAAATAAACCATCAATAGTTTTCAATTTTAGGTAATAAATTAACCGAAGTTATGCAACCCAAAAGATAAATATCTATGTATCATCCCCATGAATTGAGGCTTAAAAATAAATCAATAAAATTTTGGATCCAAACTTAATAATGCTAATTGAAAACTCAATGTTGAAAATTAGGATTTGACCAAACAAGCTAGACAAGATTGGACAACATAACGGCACAAGACTAAGGTCTAAATGGTATACACAAAGTGGTTTGAAACAAATGGTTTTGATATAATGGTAAACAAGTCTTGAAAAAAACTGAGTATCCTAATGGCATAAACATGCTTGAATGATGTGATCAATGCTATGTTTCAAAAGACTCAAAGGCTCAAAATGTTTTGACATGATTTGGGTAGCATAACACTACCCTTTACAACTCAAATACATTGTTTTGACATGGCTTGTAAAAAAATAAAAAAGTTTTAGTCTCAAAAACATGCCAAATGATAAAATGACCAAAATTAAATAACTATAATCATCAAAATCCTAGCAAGGGTATGGCAAAATGGGGTTGACTAAAACTAGCAAGATTTCAATCGTTCTTGGGGAATCAATTGCATAATCATTTTCATGCCAAACAATGTAAAAGAAAATCATGGATTTTGGGTCTATATCACTTAGCTTGTTGAAAATTGTTCTATTCCTTTTTACAAACACTACATCTTATTGTTTATTTAGTGTAGTGTGATGTCCAAAGTGCCACTACATCCCGTGTGCAACTCCAAAGGATCCAAATGAAGTTAATGCTGAGAGGTGAAACCTCAGGTCAAAGCTTCCCTAAAGAATTAATGAGAGGTAATGACATCCCCCTCATAATCCAAGTTTACATGAAATAAAAGACTAATAGAAATACTTTAGGGTCATTTTCAAGATCACCCAAACTTTGACAAATTTTTGGAGAATGCTTTAGATGACTTTATTTCTAAGCCTTAGACTAGGCTACTTGTAATAAGAATGGTGATTTTGATTCCAAGGGTTCCCTAAAGGTGACAAATGGAAGATAATACACTCAACACCCCTCTCTTTTCTAAACAAAATTAGATCAAACAACTACTGAAGACAAAAAACTTTTAGAAAGATGAGTTCATTTTTAAGCAAGAAATTTGAAAGATTAAGTGGTGTTCATTTAACCCCTTGGTCTTAGTTGTAACTTTGAAAAATAATACTATTTTTTTTTTTAAAATTTAAATGTTACTTTAAGCACCAAAATAATGTTCTTAATTCATTTTAGAACATGCAAAATATGTTCTAAAACATGATTTATCAAACTTGAAATCTGCTAATTACCTGTCTACCCTTAAGGCATCACCCCAAAAGCAAATTTGTTAGACTAGAAACATTTTAAATAGATTTTCCAAATTTTAAAAAAATATATGAAACTTGAAGATAAACTAATGCCAAATATATTAAAATGTAGGAGAAAACATGTGATTTAAAAAAAATCATCTAAAATGGAGTCTGTATGACCCCAAACCAAGCAGTTTAAAATAGCTATCAGGTTTGTGTTTTTAAGAAAACACAGTGACCAATGTTAGTTATATACAATAAATGTTAGTAATGGCCAACTTAGATCTAATTGATGTTAGTTTTACTAATTGATGTTATTTGAGCCAAGTAATCGATGTCCATATTTCTTGTCGATGTTAGTTATTATGTAAAACCATGGCAACAAAAAATAGCAAAATAAATTTAAAAAATCAATTTGCAAGAGTTTTAAAGGTCCAAATAGATATTTTAAAGTTTAAAAATGATATCCTTTATGTGTGTGATGCATCTTGTCTCATTGGGCATGCCATATGTAATCTAGGAACTTGACTCAAGAGAGGATGGCTAGTATTGTTATAATTCAAAAATAAAAACAAAATAAAATAAACACACTAATAACATAACATCTCTAGGCCTAAACACTAGGGAGATATTAGTTAATAATCATGAATAAAACACACAACTAAAATGAAAAATAAAACTCTTTTAACTTCCTTGGATGCTCCAAAATGCTTATTGTGGTGGCTTGCTCGACTTGTGCTCATGAAGTCTTTGGCAATGGAAGCTTGACAACCTCCATCTCTCCTTGGAACCTTTGGCTTGTGGCTTAGATTGGATTGGAATCAATTTGGAATTATAACACTATTTTCTTTATGCTTTTTGGAACCAATCCTGCATTATAACTTTGTACTAACTAAGCTTAGAAATGATGTTGTGAGGCCTCCTATTTATAGATTTTTGGATTTGATTAGAATCAACCTCAACCATCCATCTCAAGATTGAGATGTGTGTTTGAGGATTAATTCAAATTTTAGAATTAAGTTTTTAATTATCCTTATCATGGCATTGGAAGAAGGGGTAATTAAGAGGCATGGAGGGCATCATGAAAGGCATTAATGAGACATGGAAGACTGAATCCTGATATTTGTGGCATTTATGGCCTAGGGATGTCTTCCCAAGAAATGAGGTCAATTGTTGATGCAAATATTCAATTTTCATTTCCAAAAAAAAATACTCAACAAGTTTTCATGGAATTTTTTATCAGGCCTTGATTTGGGTTAATTAGATCTTAGGCATGATTAAGCACATTGTGCACAAATTACCCAAATTGATCAGAATGTCTTGTTATTGGTCCTAAATTTGATTATATTAGAATTGGAAGTCTACATCAAATGCATTAGATTGTAAATTGGCCAAAAGCTTGGTTGGATGTTATTGGTGGCTAGATTTAGGTGTCTATAGTTTGATCCTATTTGGAAAGATGTTGTAAACCATAGGTAAAGTAATGTCTTCTCAAATAATGATAAATGGCCTGTATGCCAAAAAGAAGATGATGGTTGTAGAACAAAGCTCCAAATGGTTTTGGGAAGCTTATGATGATTCCCCCTTGAGGGAGTGGCTGTCACATTTGTTGATGGATGGTCCCTCAAAAAGAAATAAGAATGGTGGAATTAATCTATGATTGAGATTAATCTAAACAAGAAAATTCTTGTATGAATTGATTTAAAAAGGATGTCAATTTGCCCAAAGGTGGTTATAATTAGGAATAAAAATTAAAATAATGATTTGCCCATAGGCACTTATAATCATTAAGTAGACCTGAATTGGCTAAAACTGATGGTGCCCCAATTAGGGCTGATTAACAAGCATAACTCAAGGATATAACTTAGAATATAGATTAAAGATGAGCAGGTGTAGAGTGATGAAATAGATGAATAGAAGAATGAGATTAAGCAGTGTGAATTATTTAGTTGTAGCTACCAATGAGGAGATGTTCATCCTAATTAACAATGATACAACTAGAATTTTCATTGAATTACTTTAATCAAGTGTGGAATGGAAGGATTTGACAAGGTGTCAAGGAGAAACTTTTATGGCTCCATTGATTTTAGACATTTGTGAAGCTAATTTTTGTTGTAGCATGTGATGGTAGGCTTCATGATAGAACACCATAAAGACTTGGCCAAAATATGTGTAAGGATTAACTATCAATCTAATAAACACTTGAAAATAATGCACCAATGATAAAAACCATGATAATTTTTTTGACTATGAATATGGATAGACTCAAGAATATTATGCTTGAGGAATTACCCAATGAATGTATATAAACTGAGTCGAGGTAACAGTGCTGAAATCAAACAAACAAGCAAGTGAAAAATAAATAAATAAACAAAAAACACATAAATAAATAAACAACTTGAAATAAACAAACAAATAGAAATCCTAAAAACAAAAGTAAAAGAAATAATCCTAATAATGACAATGCCCCAGTAAGGTGGATCGAGGATAACTAACTAAGCTTAGATAGGACAAATATTTTTGGATTTTTGAAATGTTATAAATGTTTTTCAAATTTTGAGGTATCTTAACTGACAAAATTGTGAGAGCATATGAAAAGGGGGATTGAGGTGACCTCAACATGAATTGAGCATGACCCATATAGTCTTGAAATGACCTCAAGTCATAGTAATTCTATCCACATAAAAGATAGGTAAAAACCAACTAGGTCCCAATAAGTTCTCAAAATTGGCAAATGGCTAGTCAAATGAAAATAACAAATGGCAAGGTGATGCATCAATGCATGGTAAACAAGTATTTACCCTATTTTTACCATAGGTGGTTATAACTAGGTGAAAATGACATAGGTTAATGATACTAATTTGCTCATAGGCAGTTATAATTAGTAGCAAGACTTGTGAAACACTAATTTTCCCATAGGTAGTTATAATCAGGCTCACATAAACAAACTTGATAGGATGAAAGATATCTTGCTAGATCAACTATCACACTAATTTCATATACTATCATTATAAACATGAATTGGATTGATGGTTAAAAATTGATTGGAATTACCCTCATAAAATGTGTGGGAAGAAAAAAATGAGCCAAGATCAAAACATGATTGGGTAGGATGACTAAAAATAGGCTTTGGTCTAGAGAAGAATGGAATGATAGGATGGCATGGTCTTGTTAAGGATAATGAGGGCATTTGATATATTAGATAAAATGGTAATAGGATTTCCCCCAAGTGATGGGGTGAATGGTTTTTTACATTGACAATGACAAATGGATATGTAACAGTGGCAATGGTATGGTACATGTTTTTGGCCTGGATGTAGTTTTTGATTCTATTATTCCTATTGATGGGTAGATGCACATCTTAATCAACAAATGATATATATAGAATACTAAATTATGTTAATTTCTAACCAATACCTAATTTTAATAACTATTCTATCAAAAAAATTCTACATATTTGGTTACTAAGAATTCTTTTATGATCTTCGTTGGTCGTTGAATTTGATTCCTTCAAACATCCAGACAAGGTATTTCTATAATCTCTATAAAGGAAAGTTTAATCATGGATGGTAAATAGGTTCAAATAATGGATGGTAGGTTTGAATGTGAAATAGAATGGTTAATGATAATGGAATGTGGAATGGTGGGGAAATATATGAAGATAAAGACTTTCAATCACACGTAGTGTTGTTGATGTCAGATTCAACATAACATTGGTTGTGGTAGGGATGAAGATTTTTTATCTCGATAGGACAACTAGATTTTTTTGTTATTTAATCTTGAGAGTAGCTACTATCTGATTAAGTTGTAGGTTAGAAGCTATTTTGATTTTTTCTTTAATTTTGTCTTCATTAAGTAGTGAATAAATTTTGTGCTCAGTGTTGGTGCCTCAAAGAGGTTTTCACCAATAAAGTTGTCTTGATTGTCTCATATCACCTTCGAGAAGGTTTCACTAAGCCTGGTTGGAGGTTATCAGTGGCTAGATTTAGGTGTCTACACTAAAAAATCCTCAAATTTAGGAGCTAAGGTATTACATAGTGGGTCTTATTTCCCAACATTTATTGTATTATTTTATTTCCAAATATTTTGTATTTACTGGTGTTTTTATATGAGTAGTTGTTGGTATTTAGATAATATCATATCCATGATGATGATTATGAATTTATTTGTTATCATGTTTGAAAGTAAGATACTGATTTCAAATACTAATAGTTGATTTCATATCATTCGACTAGTTTTATCCAAAATTTAAAGTTAAATTTAGTTGTTGATCCATTACCTATATATCAAAATTTACTACCTTTGGTCCACACATAATGGGTAGTATAATGTGGCCAAGATATCATGGAAAATATGGTGAATATTTTAACTCATGGATATTATGTCTCATCTTCTAGAGTGTAATAATATTGTAGGTTGTGTTCTAAGTGTTTTTTCCACTCAGAGATGTTGGTGACGAACCCCATAAATTTTTTTAGTGATAGTTAATATTTCATTCCTTGGTCATTTTGAAGGATGGTTTTCTTTTAAAAGATCAAGAATGTTAGGTATTTTGGGAATTTTTCTCACAATTTATATGTGTCCTTCATTATTGTATTTTTAAATTTGGTTGTGCAATGCTTGCCATTGATTTGTATGGTGACCAATGATTCAATGATAATTATAATATGGTAATCCATCTTTTATAAAAAATTTTACTACCTATTTTATTCATTTTAGTAGGTAAATATATCATATTGTGTTCAAGTAACATGGAAAGTATTGTATTTGTATTATCTTGGTTTGATGTGATCTATATAATCTATTACGGAGTCCTATGAGAGACCTCCACATTGTTTACATGATGTATCTACATTTGACCCTTGTATGGTTGAATTAATGTGTGAAGGAAAGAGGGATGTATTAAATAACAAGCATTTACATGTTCATTTACTACTTTTTTTACCCTTATCTTGATTTGGTGTTGTGTTTTCCAAAGGTGATTTTATTTTATATGTAATAATACCTATAGGTGTGAATACATTATGTGAAATATGGTCAAGTGGATCAAAATTAAGTTTTATCAATGTCTTATCTATCATATCATGGGCTAAGTCATCATCCCTATCATAATAATATGAAACATGCTCATCTTAATGATCATTATTTATGAATAAATGAAGCTCAAGTTTTTTATTTTTATTTTGGTTTCGACATCAATAGTTCCTTTAGCAATGGTTCTTTTTTTTAATGTACATATATATTCACCTAAGTGTTTAGTGTTTTATTTCCATATGGAGATAAACAAGTTATTTTACTTGACTCAGATATTTCAAAATTTTATATATATATATATATATATATATATATATATATATATATATATATATATATATATATATATATATATATATGGCAGAATACCTTATTCAAGTGGCACCACCATATGGATATGATCTATGATAGAATGTATTATTTTGTTAAATTTAAAAGGTTCTTCATCTATAAGAAGTGAGAAATGTGTCCCACCATGTACAAATTTTAGACATAGATGTAGTGTAGATGCAATGTCCTCCATTTTATGGATCCAAGGTCTACCTAAAATTACATTATAATGTAATGATTGAGACATTACTTGAAAATTATTTGGAACCATTTTTGGTCCCACTATCACATCCAAATTTATTTGGCCAATCAGGGGGACATGTGAATTATCAAATCCCTTGATATTTATAACTTATTTTTGTAGAATATTTATTTTAATACCCAAAGTTGTTAGGAATTTTATGATACAAATGTTTAGGCCTGATCCATTATCAATAAACTCCTTTTAATTAATTTTTTATGAATAAACTCTTGTATGAAAAAAATAAAATATTTTTCAATGATATCCTTGGATGGTAAGTCTATTAGATCAAATTTAATGAGTTTTACATTGTTTTTAAGATCTTTTATGATATCCATAAATTAAGTTGGCTCAATATCATTTCAAAATTGGGTCTCACATAATGCC